>JAEMWC010000003.1:170000-397500 GCA_016490735.1 Pachyseris speciosa | reverse complement strand
TCGGAAAAACAATAGGGCTGTTTATACGAGAGAAAATAAGCCGCGGCTTACTCTGGCCGCGGCTTACATAAGACGCGAAAGGAACCATTTATACGAGTAAAAACACCAAGCTACGCCAGGATAAGCCGCAGCTTGAGAAAGCCGTGAACATAGATTTTGTACCATTTATACAGAGTGTTCGCGTCTTATGTAAGCCGTGGCCAGAGTAAGCCGCGGCTTATTTTCTCTCGTATAAACGGCCCTAATGTGTTTTGTCTAATTAAAATTCGCTCGTATTCCTAAATCAAACATACTTGCAATACATGGTAATGGTGAACATATTTGCGAGTAATTTACACAAATCAGTCTGCAATTATTACCCTTCTTGAACACCGTGAAAGTAAATTAACATCACTGAGCTAAAATAATTCGCTTCAATATGTGATATCGTTGCGTGCTCATGAACAGAACTTTTACTATCCGTACGGTTTCCCTAGGAACTGATAAAATTCTCGTTGAATAATTCCTCAATAATCTCGGCAAACGTCGAAGTGGAAGTTTCAGTATTCGACTTCCGAAACCGACCTTGGCAGGAAAAGCGACAACGGCGACTGTATCGAAATCATCATTTCAAAATATAACTTCTCCTTTTTCTAATTCTTTCCCGATTGTTAAAATTTGTTTAACTTGGAAAATGCTGGCGAACTGTCGAAGGACTAAATTACTCTGAAGGGCATTAAAGTTAGGAAAACGTTCTCGAAAAATACAGTCATCCGAACGCGTTATTGTTCTGCAAAGAAATGTACCAAATGTAAAACGTTTTGGTCATTAAACCTGCTTACAACATTTGCCTAGATTTTTATCTGCAGTTCATAAAAACTGTTCATGTTATATATGCCAGAAGCACTCAGGCATATAGTGATGCCAGGACCTCAACCTGGATGAACCAGAAAAGATATGGAACATTTTCCTAGATTTTTATCTGCACTTCAAAAAACTGTTCATGTTATATATCCCAGAAGCATTCAGGCATACGGTGATGCCAGGACCTCAACCTGGATGAACCAGAAAAGATATGGAAAATTTGCCTAGATTTCTATCTGCACTTTAAAAAAATGCTCATAGTGTTATATATCCCAGAAGCACTCAGGCAAATAGTGATGCCAGGACCTCAACCTGGATGAACCAGAGAAGATATAGAACATTTGCCTAAATTTTTATCTGCATTTCCAAAAAAACCTGTTATGTTAAATATCCCGCAGAAGCGCTCAGGCATACAGTGATGCCAGGACCTCAACCTGGATGAACCAGAAAAGATATAGAACATTTGCCTGAATTTTTATCTGCATTTCCAAAAAAACCTGTTATGTTAAATATCCCAGAAGCGCTCAGGCATACAGTGATGCCAGGACTTCAACCTGGATGAACCAGAAAAGATATTGAACATTTTCCTGGATTTTTATCTGCACTTCATAAAACTGTTCATGTTATATATCCCAGAAGCACTCAGGCATACAGTGATGCCAGGACCTCAACCTGAATGGACCAGAAAAGATATAGAACATTTCCCTAAATTTTTATCTGCAAGTTACATATGCTAAATCACTTGAATATTTTACTATTGCTATTTTCCACGCACAAACAAACACAGAGTCCTAAACTCCTTGGTAGTTTGAAAAGGCTTTCAGAAGTTGTTTCTGGACGATAATATATTCTCCAACGATAATTTTCAATTTTCAAACTGCCACTATTTTAATCACCACCATAAGTGGAAGAAATAGTCGCCAGATAAAATATTTGTGCTTTGACGGAGAGCAGCTATGTAAAAGATATAAGTACCCATATCCAGTTATAAAGACAAAATAAGGAGCCGCCCACTTCCGCGCCCCCTCACCAGCCCGATTTTCATTATCGTGGATCGATGACGAGTGCGCGCGTATTTCGCGGCTTCATATTTAATTTGCCGCCAGATTATAATTAATTTGCCGCCGGAATATACATGAACTTTGCTACATATACATAAATACGCTTGAACAGAAAGATTACCGCTCAACAATGGTCCGAAACCGAAGGAATTCCAACTCAATCAAATCTTACAGAAAATTTACATTAGAATATAATCCCAGGGAAAATGTCGTGGGTGATTCCTACCAAACGTACCAATGATACAAAATCGAAAGTTACGTCGATCTTACCTCTTACGTTCGTATTTCCGCTTTTAAAATTGTCTGAAGGCGATTTACTTCGGCTTAAAATATAGTTACAACTTACCAAAGTCCATTGCACGTCAATGAAATCACCCGGTAAAACAGAATTTCAGCCTGAGAAGGCGTCACTCTCTGTAATTTCTGTCCATCACATACCGAGATATTCCGATTATCCCCTCGAAAATCTCAACGAATCGCTAAAGCATAACATTTGACAAAACTAGCGTTTTATCGTACACGTAAAACCATAAAATGCCATAAGAACAAGGCGTAAGCGTGCCGCGTGCCGGTAAATTAAATTCTGCCGCTGAAGCGCAAAAACAATTCTTCTTTCAAGGTGTGCTAAGATGCTCCTGCAGTGAAACCACAAATGGAGTACGTTGACGGCTCTAATGCAGACCTATAACGTCACTCCTTAGCAACCAGACTTGGGAGATTTTTTAACTTCCGGTTATCTCTGGCTCGTTATGGAAGGTACAGGTGCAATCGAAGATCTTAAGCTATAAGCACTGACCATGAAGACGATAGATGTCTTACAGGAGGAGGTAGGTGACAGGAGTGAAGTCTTAGTCTGGGACTTGGTTTGTTCTTTCCAGTTGAGTCGATGTGGAGGGATATAAGGATAACTATTAAGAAAGACCGTATGCAGGATCATTAAATGCAACTGAAAGAGCTGATCCGCGAGATTTTACACTAGTTTAACCTTAAGAAACAAACAGGCCCATGCAGTGCAGCCATCGCTGCAAAAACGGAGTGAGAAGCATTGCTATTGGGAAGAAAATCTTTCTTGGAGCAGATTAACCACGTTTATCGCCTACTGTAAAAGTAGGCCTGACCAAGTCCTCAGTTGTTGTAGATATCCTTAACCAATCAGAAGTGGAGAGCAGCGGATTTTGCGTGCTCAAGGTTCCTACATAAAAGTTTCAAGGTATATTGGGCACCATACTGACTTAGGTTTTTTCGAAAAAAAGAGCAATGACAGAAGACGGTACAACTGTATGAGGGTGAAAATGTTGTAAGCAAACGAAAGCGCTAAAACAATCCTCACCCAGCCCCCATAGCTATCATTTCCAGGTGGGGCATTTATAAACGTCTTTTCTTTTTTTTTTTTTTTTTGAAATAAATATTTTTTTGTCTTCTTTTTTCTCCAATTAATCTCTCGGATTATATTTATTTCGTGTTAGTTTCTTTTTTTCTGTATATTTAAAAGTTTTTTTTAAAGTGATCTTTCTTCGTCTTTTGGAGATGTTCCTGAATGTACCGGGATGTTCCAGAATGTCCCATGTTCCACGTTTTATCGACGGCCACTCGACAACCTGAAATGTACGCGCCGATACAGTTCCCAAACATTCCAGCATGGAGCAACAGACAATGACCAATCAGGCGTAAGCGTTCCCACGCGCAATTAAGTCAAGATATGCAAAGTGATTTTTCTCTGCTTTTTGGTCACGAAGCGTTTAAAATAGCTCTTGTTTTATAAAGATCTAGCTGAAATCAATAACAAAACATTGAAAACGGAAAAAACGTTGCTCGAAATCAAAAAAGGTTGATCGAAAATCGAAAGTTGTTCAAAAAGTTGCCGTCAACTTGTGGACAGGCCTAACACTATTCATCGACAAAAAGAATAAGAAAAGGTGCTTTTAATTAATGTGATTTTAATTTAAAATGTTCAAAATGCACAAAACATTGATTAGTATCGTTGAAGTGTGATTGAAAGCTGTGTGCTTTAAAGGAATCAGGCGGTTTATTAAAAGCAAAACCAAAGTATTAAAATGCTGCCCTAGATTGACTGATTGCTTGATTGCTGCAAAACTCAGGCTAAGTCATCATATAATTTGTTGACCATATTATTACCCAAGTGACCAAAATTTTTTACCAAACTTCTGTACATTCCGTATTCCGGATTTCATATTTCGTATTCCGGATTCCGTATTCCGGATTCCGCATTCCGTATTCCGGATGCCGCATTCCGGATTCCGGATTCCGGATTCCGGATTCCGGATTCCGTGTTTTAGATAAACCCTCTTTGGGCTCGTCACGCGTTCCTTGCCCACGAACGTCTGCTGAACTGAACTGCCACTTCCGTTTGTCGGCGGTTAGCCTTAGTTTAACGAGCTGCGTAAGAAAGGAAATCGACACCCGATTCACGTGCATCGTCTGTGAAAATAATCCAGGGTCGAAGTCCTACTTTCCATAAATTGGAAAACGAACTATGATTGGCTAACCGCCGCGAACGGAAGTGGTAGCTCAGTTCAGCAGACGTTCGTGGGGAAGGAACGTGTGACGAGCCCAAAGACGTCTGCGAAGGAGGCCAGACAAACCCGGAACACCGAATTTGACGGTGTTGTTTTGTTTTCCCATTACAGACCATGTACCAAATTAAATATAAATGTAATTTGTTTACCCACTTATATACGTATAACGAAAGAGCTTAGAGCTCGTTAATAAAGTGTACGAGTATGAGATCGAATTAGAATTTAGAAGTGTTGGTTTTTGTGGAGGAGGAAAACCGGAGAACCCGGAAAAAAACAAACAACAAACAACAAACTCTACCTTCAGATGACGGCGGGTCCGGGAAGTGAACCCGGGTCACATTGGTAGGAGGCGAGTGCCATTCCACCATTCCAGCTCCCCCTATGTGATCATAGTCTTAAGAAATTTTCAAATAGTTGCGTAAACATGAAAGGATAATTTTTTTTTCTCCAGAGAATATCACGCGGTCTGTAATGGGTAAACAAAGACCAAGCGAAAAAGGTCGATAACTTGTAACCGGCCAGTACGTAACTTTAAGTATCAACTATAACTATGCATTGCGGTAAAAAAGCCCAACGATGGAGGCTTGTAATTGGAAAAAGTTAAATATTTCTTTAAAAGCTACAACTTCCTTCTACGGGAGTGGAATTTTGCGTCTGAGATTGGGAGTGTGGGGGGGGGGAGGGTGGGGCTTCCTTTTTGTTTCTTTATTTGTTCCTTTCTTTACCTATTTACCTGCTTATTTCTTTATTTTTTATTTATTCGTTCTTTTTCGCTGTCTTTGTTTTTACTTTTTTCAATATTTTTAGCGCCTGCTTCTAACCTCTTTCGTGTTATTTGGGTAAACAAATTACATTTACATTTAATTTTTTTACATGGTCTGTAATGGGAAAACAAAACAACACCGGTGTTCCTGGGTTTTTCGGCTGTTCCGATGTTCCGGGAAGTTCCTGGGTGTTCCGTTATTCCGGGGTGTTCTGGTGTTCCAGGGTGTTCCGGTGTTCCGGTGTTCCGTGATGTTCCGGTGTTCCTGGTTTTGGTACATGCCGAAAAAAAGGCATTGCGCGACACGTTGACGCGAGCAGCGTTGTCTAGACTCTAATCGACAACTGCAAATTAGCCAATCAGATTGCGAGATTACCAGCAACTGTGGTAAAAAATGTTTTGCCGCGGGCTGAATTCCAAAATTCCCGGGAAAAAATAACAGACAAATGTATGGAAAATTCAAAACCCCAGAGAACGTTTTCTGGCAAGGCTAAGTCCCTTACATTTTGTCAGTGAAACCCTTTGCCTAGTACTATTAACTAGCAACATATTTTTTGCTAAGAAAGAGGCACTTCACGCAACTTTTTTGACAACGGAATTGCATATAAACACTGTGAATTGTGTTCCATTTGTCTACCCGCCAAGATGGCGTCTGAAACCATGATAAGGCCTATTGCGGTGCGTCTGTTACGGTGAACGACGAATTGGTCGGACTTAATCAGAATGTCTTCGAATCCTTCAAGAAACGAAAGTTCGATGGCTATGTCCTGGCGGTTTCGCCAGCAAAGTTCAAGGCTTGATGTCGAAGGTGTCATAAACGAAAGTATGCTGTCGTTAAGGAATTCTAAAGCGGGATACCTTGCATATTTAAATCGTTTGTACGGAGAATTTGAAGTTTTGATGACAAACACCGGAGAACTGCGAAGAAGCTCGCAAAAGGAGAAACGCTGTCGAGATTGCTTACACGAATTGTTTGGAAGCCTACAACAAGTTTTACGATTATGTCAATGTTGCCTATGTCGAGTTAAAATCAGAGGCGTTGAACGATTGTCGTGGTATTATGCGTGGCAAACGAGAATTTGACGAGCGACTGGAAGAGTGGCTTAGGAGAGTCTCGTGAGATACACAGCGAGATTTGCGTGACGATTTATCCGATGTTGATCCAGAGTCATATTATATTACTACTGACAATCTGTCAAAAGACGCAACTAGTCGTTAATCAGGAGATTCGAGAACGATCTCTCGGTTGAGCGAAAGTTCGAGGAACGCTAGAGCAGAACTCCTCCG
This sequence comes from Pachyseris speciosa, assembly GCA_016490735.1. Taxonomy (NCBI): domain Eukaryota; kingdom Metazoa; phylum Cnidaria; class Anthozoa; order Scleractinia; family Pachyseridae; genus Pachyseris; species Pachyseris speciosa. Next base: position 391,009 of record JAEMWC010000003.1, on the reverse strand, counting down.
TCGGGAAATAGAACTTAAGCAACTAAAGAAGCAGCAGGATTCAGAACGTCAAATGGATGAAATGAAACGACAAATTGCTGTCCTACAAGCGCAAGGCGAGATAGAGAAGGCCAGAGCAGTGGATTTCTTCGGTACGACGACTCGAGTGATCGCAGAGTTTCGCCGAGAGATGAACCAGAAACCTTAGGCACAGATGAGACGGGTTATCCTCGTGATTTCAAACAGCGTCCTACGAGAACGTCCAGCCCGATTCGCGCAACGGTCGTGTATTAACTGTGTTAGCGATAAGGACGAACACAACAAGTGAGGCCATATGGTGTTTGCGCTGGATCCAAGAGCCCCACCCTGGGAACCGCCCCCTCCTGTGGTCACACTCCGAGTTCCTTTAAGACGAGAGACTTCCCTGCTACTTTGGGGATACAAGGAGTCCTGAAGCAGCAGTAAGAGGCGATGCAGTTAATGGCTGATTCAATTCACCAAGGATTTGGAATGTCGAAAAGGGAGTTCTTGACATTTAATGGTGATCCGCTGGACTACTGGTTGTTCGTTAACAATTTCGAAGTCAACGTCGCTAAGAGAGTGTCAGACGCAGGGTCGAAACTAAACTGTGTTAGCGAAACTTGCCTATCTAATACAGCATTGTACTGGCAAAGCCAAAGACACTGTAAAGAACTGTTCCATAATTGCTGATGCTGAGCAAGGCTATAGGAAGGCCCAAGAGATTCTGTTCCAGAGATTTGGTCAGAAACACATCATAGCGCATGCCCACATCGCCAAATTGGTCCAGGGTCCGCAGCTGAAAGCAACTGATATTGCAGGTCTATCCGACATGTCTCTGCAAATGCAGAATTGTGTCCTTATTCTCGATCAAATGGGTTACGAGGCTGATGTCAACTCTTCAGACAATCTCATTAAAGTCGTTAAACGCCTACCAGTACACTAACAGTCAAAATGAGCAGACAGAGCAGGATCGCTTATTCTCTCAGGAATGGAACCCACATTCTGGCATCTGGCTAAGTTTATTGAGGAGAGAGCTTTATTGGCTAATACAATGTACGGAGAGCTGGTCGGTTCGACTCCTGACAAAGATCAACTGATGTCCAAAACAAGAGCGGGCACGCACTATGAAAAAGTCACAACCATGGTAACGCAGTCCGAGGTGGTCAGCAGAGCGTCTCTGCAGATGACGTCGGCCCTCACTTGTCCCTTATGCTCCGGTCATCACAAGTTGTCGAAATATGAGCAAATGAAAGCCAAGAGCCCAGAAGAGAGAAAGACATTTGTCAGACAAGCAAGATTGTGCGACAACTGTTTCGGAAGAGGTCATATGGCTAAAGACTGCAGGAGAAACATGAGGTGCCAAGTGAGTAGATGTGGATGGAGACACCATTCAATATTGCACCCAAGCCTTAGGAACAGTGGTAGTGTACCTTCAACGCCCAGTAATACCGAGGTTGTTCCAGTACAGCCTGGAGTGAGTGACGTCATCGGGGCCGGAGAGACTGGACAATGTTGCGCCAATGTGACAGGGAAGAAAGTTTGTCTCAGAGTCGTCCCTGTGGTCGTGAAAGGACATGATCAAGACTGTGAGATAGTAGCGAATGCAATTTTGGACCCTTGTTCTGATGTGACGTTATGTGACATTGAACTGATAGAGAAGCTCGGTTTGAATGGTCGTGCTAAGGAATTTACTCTCGCCACTGTCAATGGAACTTCTAAAACTCAAGTTGGTCTTGAGGTTGCTTTGTCTTTGAGAGGTGTACACCAGCGCGAGGAAGTTGAGCTGAACAGAGTTTGGTCTGTGGATTCACTGCGTTTACCCAAGGGCGGTGCACCGAGCAAAGAAGAAATCGAAGATTGGCCCCATCCGTCAGGCATTACCTTCCCAAGGATAGAATCTGACGATATCATGATCTTAATTGGAAGCGATATTCCAGAGGCACACTGGGTATACGACCAGATGCGTGGGAAACGAGGTCACCCCTACGCAGTTTGCACACCTCTAGGATGGACATTGATGGGCCCTGTTAACTCGCACGCCAACGATATTTACAGTGTCAATTTCATCCGTCATGACAATAAGATTCTCCACAGCCAAATGGCAAAAATGTTCAACTACGATTTCAATGAACCAGCGATGGGGTCGAAAGTTTCGATATCTGTTGAAGACCGTAGAGCATTAAAGCAAATAGAGGAGAGTGTCGGGCTTGTGAACGGTCACTATCAAGTGGCGTTGCCATGGAAACGGAGACCAGTGATTCTCCTTAACAACCGTGCTTTCGCGATGAAACCTTTGGGCCATTTAAAGAAGCATTTATTAAGTGATACTTCACTCTTCAGCAAGTACAGAGACACTGTACAGAGGTATCTACTCAATGGGCGTGCAAGAAGAGTTCCTTGCGACGAGCTGGTACCAGAACCAGGCACACCCATTTGGTACCTCCCCCATCATCCGGTATTTCACCCGTAATAACCCGGCAAGGCTAGAATGGTGTTCGATTGCGCAGCAAAGTTTGAAAACACTTCTCTTAACGATCAGTTACTTCAAGGACCAGATCTTACGAACAATTTGGTCGGTGTCCTTACACGTTTCCGCCAAGAGCCTTTTGCTATGGTTGCAGACATAGAGGGCATGTTCCATTAAGTGCGTGTAACACCTTCTGACTGCGATGCGTTAAGATTTCTGTGGTGGCCTAGCGATGATCTGTCGGAAGAACCGGTCGACCATCAGATGCCAGTTTTAGTTTGAAGAAATTACGGCCGCGGATAACGAGAGCGAATTCAGCATGGAAACCATAAACATGGTTAACCGGAATTTTTACGTAGATGACCTCTTGAAGTCGGTACCAACTACTGGCGAAGCTGTGAGTTTGTGTGAAGAGCATGCGAGTGTTAATGCGTAAGGGAGGATTACGAAGTGGATAAGTAATGACAAGAACGTTCTTGCTACTGTCCCAGAGGAGGATCGAGCACCATCAGTCGTCAACCTCGATTTGGAGGATCTCCTGATAGAACGCACCTTGGGTGTTCAGTGGAATATGGAGGCTGATAATTTCACCTTTAGAGTTGTCGATGAAGGAAAGGCCCCAACGCGAAGAGGAATATTATCAGTTATAAGTTCAATGTACGACCCTCTTGGATTCATAGCACCGATCATTTTACCTGCCAAGAGTTTGCTTAAGAACCTGTGTAAGCAAAACTATGGTTGGGACGAAGAGGTTTCTTCCACCGATATGACTCTTTGGAATGGTTGGTTGGAAGAATTGTCTACCTTAAGAACGATCTCGGTACTCAGGTGTTTCAAGCCACCAGGATTTGGTCCAGTCCGAAAAGCGCAGTTGCACCACTTCTCGGACGCGTCTGAGTTTTGTTATGGAGCTGTCTCGTATCTTCGTCTGGTTCGTCTGGCTCCTTTGTTCAAGGGAAATCTCGCGTAACCCCCTTGAAAGTGGTTTCCATACCTCGGCTAGAGCTGACAGCAGCTGTGATTTCCGTTAAGCTTAACCGCCTGATTCGTGACGAGCTGGAATATGTAGCACGTGAGACAGTGTACTGGACAGATTCCACTACCGTTTTACTATACATTCGAAATGAACCAAGACGATTTCAGACGTTCGTCGCCAACCGGCTTGCAATGATCCATGATGAGTCATCCCCCCCACCAATGGAGGCACGTCGATTCTCTTTCCAACCCGGCCGATATCGCTTCCCGCGGAGCAAAGGGGTCAGAAGTACATAAGCTTGAACAGTGGCTTCATGGTCCAGCATTCTTGTGGAAGGATGAGAAGGATTGGCCTCAGCAACCCTCTCAGTTGCCTGCTTTGCGCGCAGATGATAATGAATTGAGACGAAGTGCAGGTCGCGTAAATGCGCGTAAATGTCGCGTAATGTTGTAGTCCAGGATAGTCCTCTAGAGCCAGCGTTAAACCGTTACTCTTCCTGCGACGACCTACGAAAGGCTGTTGCCTGGTTTGTACGCTTCAAGAATTTTATGCTTGTTCGCCACACCAAGATCGATGCTGAAGTTTCCAAGGGTTACCTGACGGTTTCCGAGATCCTAGCCGTTGAAAGGGTCATAGTTAAAGCTGTGCAGCGTGAGTCGTTCGCGGAAGATATAGATGTGCTTGAAACGACTGGCAGCAATATGCGATTCTTTCCACGGAAAAGCCCCTTGAGCAAACTGAACCCATTTCTCGACGAGGGCATACTAAGAGTAGGAGGTCGCCTTGAGAATAGAGAGATTAAGTTCGAGGTTTTTCGGCACTTCCCGCAAACCGCGAACGTCTAGAAGTCACGTGACCAGTGCCTTGCTGTCAGGTTTGTGGTTTGAGGTTCACGTTTGTACGGCTAGACCACGCTCCAGAGGTAAGTGATTTACCGCAAGGTTTTTTGCACCCTAAAACATCACAATCCCACGTTTGAAAGGAAATGCTACCTTTTAGAACTCTTTCGCTTATTGATTATCGAATTCTTTTTCATAGAAACGTAATTTTGAAGACGATTTCTCAGCTCAGATAGAAGTGAACGAATGAACGAAAATAAACATGGCGGCCGGCTATTTGTTGTTAGAACCAACCACGAATCTTAAGCCCCGAATATGGGCAGACGGTTAACGTAAAACCGCTAACCGCAAACCGTGGTTTGCTGTTTGCGGTAAGATGGCCAAACCTGTATCTTAATCTCTCTAATGCTCCATCGTCGTTCCAATCTAGGCATCCAATCATACTGCCGAACAATCCTCACGTGACCACACTAATCATACGAAATCGCCATCGACAGCAAGGCCACTGTGGTCCTGTACAGGTTCTAGCATCCATAAGAGAAAGATTCTGGATCATTCGTGGACTTTCAACAGTACGTCGAGTCCTGTCGAGTTGCGTCGATTGCCGTAAGTGTAATGCAAGACCAGAACAGCACATAATGGCTCCACTCCCTCAAGTGAGACTGGCACCTACAGAACCGCCTTTCAACAACGTTGGGATGGATTATTTTGGTCCGTTGTACGTGAAACAAGGGCGTAGTCAGGTAAAGCGTTATGGTTGCTTGTTCACTTGTCTCACGATGCGAGCAGTACACATTGAGGTTGCACATACGTTAGAGGCTGATTCTCTTATCTGCGCATATCAACGCTTTGTCAGCCGACGTGGAAAGCCTAAGAGGTTACACGGTGATAATGGAACCAACTTCATCGGAGCAGAGCGTGAACTTAGAGAGGCCCTTCAACGTTTGGACAAAGCCAAGGTCTACAATCGTATGTTGCTTGACGAGGTTCAGTGGTCATTTAACCCACCAAGGCAGTGTCTGGGAACGTATGATTCGTTCTATACGGAGTATTTTAGGAGCATTGCTGAAAGAGCAACTTGTGAACGATGACCCGCTATCGACAGTGATATGCAAAGTGGAGAAAATCATCAACAACCGTCCTATTACGCACCTTAGTGATCATCCAGGCGATCCAGAGCCTCTGACGCCCAACAAACTGCTCCTTCTGAAGGAAAACACTTGCCTACCACTTGACGTGATCGCAAAGGAGGATCTTTATGGCAAAAGGTGGCGCCAAGCTCAATGTGTTGCGAATTCCTTTTGAAGAAGATGGCTGAAGGATTACCTACCTACACTCCAGGCTAGACAAAAGTGGACGAGACCCCTTCGAAACTTTTCTGTGGGAGACCTGGTTCTGATTGTTGATGAGAAGATGCCTCGTGGATCTTGACCAATGGGCTTTGTTACTGAAGTCTACCCTGCTAAGGATGGAAATGTTCGCCATGTCAAAGTAAAGACTGCCACCTCCCATTATGTCCGTGACATTAGGAAGTTGTGCCTTCTGGAGGAAGCTGCGATGAACATGCGTTAGAATTGTCATGATTAGTGAACATCGTTGACTTAACAAGACTGTAATTTATAGCCTAATGACTGTCTTTTTATTGGAATCCGCAGCGTTGCTAATTCGGGGCCGGTGTAAAAGACAGAATATTTCCGGTTCCGGTTTTCGGTTTGTCGCCCCAGGCCTACTCGTTCTGTCTCGTTCTGTTTTCGCGGCAAAATTAGTCAGTTTTTCTCGCTAGGTCTGACAAGTTAGATCATCCTAAGGATTTGCAGTTGCAGTTACCATTTCGTGTATAATTTACTGCTGTGCCTGCCTTTCAGCGTTCGGTAAGCTTGTTCAAGTGCTATCCTTTGTGTAAGTTTCCTGTATTCATTTAGGATTTTTGTTTCTTTCAGATACCACCGTATACGAGTTGTAATAAGTTCCAAATGTATTCACCAACGGTTGTCAACATGTGAATAAATCATCAAGTTTTAATTGCGGTGCGTCTTGTTACAATCATCATCATCTTTATTTATTCACGAAATGTTATCATATAAGTGCTTTTCCTAGAAGTCGTGACTGAAACTACTTTAACTAAAATTCAAAATTAATTATAATTAAGTATATTTTTGTAATTTTCTGGGCATCATTAGAACAAATCGAAGATTTGACTGTAAAAAGCAAAGTAACACACGTGTAAAATAGCGATTGGAAACGATAACACAGAAACACTATTTCAAAGAAGAAACAAACATTATTACTTCAGAAAACTATGTAGCTGAATTTCGAAACCAGTTTGATCAGTTTGTTGGAAGGATTCAAGGCGAAATCAACCAATGGTCTGAGAATGGTTTACGATGGGCGATCAGTGGCACATCTCGCACCTACGTGAACATCGCAAATTATGAACCTTTTGCCGCAGGAACGCATATTACTTGCCCTCCAAACTGGCAAGTAAAAAAGCAATCATAAACGTCCAGAATAGAGACAATGAATGTTTGAAATGGGCTTTGAAATCTGCTTTGTTTCCTGTCTCCCAAAACCCACAAAGACCAGCAAATACAGAGATGTTGTTGATGTAATCAACTGGGACGGAATAAATTTTCCAACACCTGTGAAAGACATTGACAAATTTGAAAAACAAAATCCACATCTTGCGATAAATGTTTATGGGTGGTATGAGAAAAAGGAAAGTCTTAATGTTCACAGAATCTCCAGAAAAGACAAAATAATCCAAAGAATAAACTTGGTGATTTTGCAAGAAGACGAAAAAACTCACAACCGTTACATAAAGAAAATGTCGGCTCTTATTTATAACAACTCGAAATACCAACACAAAAAGTTCTTTTGTGAAATGTGCTTGTCTATATTTTCGAGACAAGATGTTTTTGACAATCACCAAAAATACTGCAACGGTGTCAAAGGCGCTCCAACAAGAATAGAAATGCCCGAAGAAGGTAAAAATATCTTGAAATTCGAAAACTTCAAAAAACAAATGAAAGCACCTTTCGTTATCTACGCCGACTTTGAAGCAGTAATCACAAAAATTCCGGAAGACAAACAAGAAAAAACAAGATGTACAGAGAAAACAAATGTGCACGAAGCTTGTGGATTTGCTTTCACAGTTGTCAGAAGCGATGGAAGAGTCGTGCGCCCCGTTTACACTTACAGACAAAAACCAGACTCGAAACAGAAAACAGCAGAAGTATTTCTGAACACGTTGTTGGAAGTTGAAAAAGAGTTGCGAGAAAGTTTGGAATCCCAAGAAAAAGATAAATGTGTCTGAATGATTCGCAATATTTCAACTATGCAGTAAATTGCCACATTTGTGACGAACCTTTGGTTAAAGAACAGTTTCTCGATTCATGACCGACTTACGACATATGGACAGGCAAATGTGTAGGGCAAAGCCACAAAAGATGTTTCTTCAAAGAGCAACAAACAACCATACCTGTGTTGAATGAGTTTGGCAAACACAAAGACAAAATTGTATTTGACTTCTGGGCCTTTTTGAATGGAGATGACAAACAACCCCTCGATTCGATTGACAAATGGATTCAAAAAAATCAACAAGACTGCTTGTTTTGTGGAGAACCCCTGTTGCAAAAAGATTTCAGAGATGCGGTGATCGACCACTGCCACATCTCAGGACAATTTCGCGGCCCCACACACAACAGTTGTAACAAGAAGTTGCGAATCAACCCCAAAACAACTCCAATACCTGTCGTTTTCCACAATCTGAAAGGCTATGATTCACACCACTTGTTGCAAGCAATGGCCAATGTCAAAACAGACAAACCTTTGAACTGCATTGCAAACAATACAGAGAAATAAATTTCATTCAATCTTGGCAATCTCGTCTTTATCGATAGCTTCGTGTTTCTCTTGAAAAGTTTGGATGCTGTTGTGAAAGCTACACCCGAAAACAAACTCAAGATCACGAAAAGCCTTTTCCCAAAGAACCCCCAAATCGATTTTCTCTTCAAAAAGGGCATTTATATGTGAATACATTGATTCCCTCGAAGTTTTTAATGATAGAGACCTCCCCCGAAAGAACGTTTCTTCAGCACTCTTTCTGGTCAGGGAATTTCTGACGAGGATTACAAAACATGCGTGCAAGATTTGGGATATGTTTGGCTGCGAAACGCTGGGGGATTACCACGACCTTTAAGTTAAAACCGACGTTGCGCTTCTTGCAGACGTTTTCGAAAATTTCATAGACGTTTGCATGGAAAAGTACAATCTTGACCCCGCGCACTACTATACCTAGCCAGGCCTTTCGTGGTACGCTTTGCTCAAAAAGACGAAAATCGAACTCGAGCTCTTGACCGATATCGACATGCACCTTTTCGTCGAAAGGGGAATGCGCGGAGGTATCTCGATGGTGAGCAAGAGGTACGCGGAAGCAAACAATCCGCTTGTGAAAGGATTCGATCCAGCCAAACCCACCAAGCACATTCTCTATCTCGATGCCAACAACCTGTATGGCTAGGCGATGAGTAAATACCTCCCCGTGTCGGGCTTTCAATGGAAATACGACATTTGCGAGGAAGAAATCCTCTCTAAGAAGGAAAACGCGAAAAAAAAGGGTGGATTCTGGAGGTGGATATTGAGTACCCGCGCGAGCACCACAGAGAGCACAACAGTTATCCGCTGGCGCCAGAAAGAAAGGCTGCGAAGATGGAATGGCTCTCGGGATACCAGAAAGAATGATAGAAGAACTCAACCTTCCATTCCTCGAGTTTGAAAAGCTTCTGCTGACGTACCAAGACAAAACCAACTATGTGGTACACTACAGAAACTTGCAATTCTACCTGTCGCAAGGTATGAGGTTCAAAAAGATACACAAAGCTCTGGAGTTCGACCAAAAACCGTGAATGGAGCCCTACATCCGCATAAACAAAGAAGGAAAAACTTTTTCCTTCATCGCTTCTGTCGGTTTTTTACCGGTAAGGCTGGTTTCCTCATTGTTCAAAGCCGCAATAACATCGGGCAGCCGCTTCACCCACGCAGTGGATCTCTTCCCTTCAGGCAGACTCATTTCAACAGCATACTGGTTGAAACGTTGGACAATAGCCTGGTCGCGGTGAATCTCTGGGTGTCCGCGCCTGATAAAGGTTTTGTGTTTTTCCATCTCTTTGGAAACGGCACCCATGACTCGCGCCCAGGATCCACCTGCAACATTTTGGGCCATTTCAGCGGCCCGCGCTTGTAAATCTTTTGAAAGGCCTGCGCAACCTCATCAGAGTTTTTCGAGGTAAGGGGTTCAGCCTCTTTGTAGCGGCTGGCCACGTCGGGAATGGTCAATGCGTACTTAAGAACTTTGCGGCCCCGAGGCAGCTTGTTGTGAGGCAAAAAAAGAAGGTCGGCTTGGTGCACCTTGTTTGGTGTGAAAACATCAAATTTAGGACGAGGAATGTGACGCGGTGCAGGGAGATCTATCTGCCAAAGCGCTTGCCTCACAAGCCACTTTTTTGCGGCATCTTCAGAGACCTTGGCAGCTTCGGCGAGTTTTTTGATCGCGGCCAGGCCTTTTCAATAGCCGCCAGGGCTGTAGTAAGTTTTTGCAAGTTTGGCTTCCATAAAGATATATCTATATTTATTTCCAAAGTTTAAAGGAAACGAAAAGCGGCGTAGCCAACAGCAAGGCTACCGGCGCCCAAAACCAGCAGCTCGCCCCGTTTTGGCTGCGCGCTTGGCTGGTAGAAATCAGAGAACTTTGGTTCTTTCAGAGGGGCAATGCGTTGTTCGGGATGCGCTTGGTTATACAACTTGAAGGCGTAGTCGGTGTTGGTTAAGTTCTGCTTTGCCTGCGCTTTTATCTGAGCGTTTGTTTGGATTCAGTCAAGAAGCTGGGTACGCTGGCGATTGTATTTGGCGTACGCCGCCTGATAATCCTCAAGGGCTTTGTCGTGGCGCTTTTTTTCGTTGAGCGCAGCATCATCGCCTCCGCCAAGCGCCTTGGCGAGATAATTCCCGCCAATGAAAGTAGCTGCATTGAGAACTGCTCCTCCAATCATAATAGCGATTGTCGCCATATCGACAAAAAAATATATATTAAAGCCAATTTTTTTTATTTAAATTCAGACTTTCGTGGGAAGGATTTAATGGTCCTTTTGGGAGCCAATCTTCCTGCCGTGACAGCTGTGAACTGCACGTAATTCATTGCGTTTGAGCTAGGGTCGTTAATGAAATTTTCTTTTACAACCTTTTTCGTAACCCAACCAATCCCCGCAATGAGACCGGTTAAAACCGCCGCATCCATGATCGTTTTGACAAGCTTGTTTTCAGACATGGTATTTGTCCTTTGTCTTTCAGACAGTTGACAATATTCTTTGCAACAAAAGTTTAAATAAAATAATTTGGTAGTTCTGGTTTTAACTTTTCATTAACTTTTCGTTTTTTTGCCGATTTGTCGAAAAGCTGTTTGCTTTCATCATCTTCATCAAATAACAAATCGTCAGGAGCTCCATATTCATCTCCCCAATCTTCAGAATCTTCCTCCTTAACAAAAGGGGCCTTCAAAAGAACTTCTATGGTTCTGAACCCCTTCCAATTAATGAAACATAAAACGCAAGAAACGGAAACCACTCCAGCGGCGGATAAAAAGGCTTGTACCAAATTTTGCGCATCCATACTAATCCGCCTTGGGGCGGAAGTACTGCTTTGCAGAAAATATATAATATATCACAAATTTTCAATTCCCAGCCTATTGGCAGGAAGAATTTAATCCATTTTTCTTAACCCTAGTTCGATTTGGCTCTTGAACTTTTTACTATTGTCTTTCAGACTGGTAGTATTTGAAGCACATTTAATCTCTTCTCGTTTGTAGTAAATTCCTATTAACGAGACAATAATACTTCCAACCATGAGCCATTGGGTTGTGCTAAACCCAGAGCTTGCCGAACTTTGCCGATTTCCGCGCAAAGGCGGGCGTTCGTCCTCTTCAGGGGGGGTTATTTCCTGCCTGGGGATTCTCTTTTCTTGGCCTTTTCCGCTTTGTTATTAGCTATAATAACAGCGGCCTCGGCCGCAGCTTGTTTTGTGCTTCGCGAGCTTGTCGGGTTTTTCCGGCGACCAATTTGCCTGCAGCCACCCACTTGGGGTTTTTAACGCGAGGTTTTTCTGGCGGGGTTTCCCGCCCTAAGGCGGGGGTTGCCTTTGTCGCCTGTTCCGTAATATTTTTTTTTCTTCACCCTTTTCTTCGTCCGAAGGACGGGATGATTTGTCTGCCATCCTACTTACTTAAAAATATTTTTTTATTTAAATGAAAATTAGTAAGAAATTGGTGACTACTGCTAAGAAATTAGTTACTAGTGCTAAGCAATTGGTGACTATTGCTGTTGTCCGAAGGGCGAAGCAATTGGTTGGTAACTTTTCATGAACATCAGAAGCTGGTTTTCCGCCCATAGGCGGAGATGAAAAATCAATGTGCTTCGTGGTTATCAGCGCCGCATTGGCTACCACAAGTAACCGCCCACACTTTAATGAAAGGGAGCCAGCAAGGCTAGATAGCTCTTTGCTAAGAATGTAGTCTTTTTTGATCTCTTCCTGGTAAGCGTCAACGTCTTTAATGTTAAGGAACGTTCCGACAGCTTTGGTGGCCAAATAAATAAAGCTGTCGATTAAACTTTCTGTTGTTTTTGGCACCCACGAAAGCCTCGTACCTTTTGCTGTACTTCTCGACTTCTTTGTCGGTGAGGCGCTTCACCTGCTCATGCGTCAACGCAACCCTAATGGCCTCCTTGCACTTGCCAGTCGACACCAGGACAGCCAGCTGCTCGCGCATAGCAGGGATGTGTGGGCCGGCGTAAAGATTTTGAGGCTCGCTGGTTGCCGGCTCGGTTTCCAGGAGATTCAAAACTTCTGTAATCGCGTGCTCTTCTTCTGCCATGTCTGTCTATAACATGTTTCCATTTCCCCCATCGAGGTGGGGATTGGGTTAGTTCCCACCCAAAGGCGGATTGCTGCAAGGCAGCGGGTTGCACAAGCTCGATTGCGAAAGGGTGCCGCATAGAAAAGACAAGGTACGCATACTTCCTCAATTTCAGCTGCGCAATGAGGGCTTTGTACTCCTCTGCAGAAAGCTCTCCGGCAAAACCCTCAAAAATGTTTTTCATGGTCTTGGCTGCGGGGGTGTAAAAAAGAACGACCGCTGCAACATTTTCCCGGAATGACGCCGTTATGCTTGTGTACTTTTGGATCAGCACCCACACGCTGATTGAAATGTGGCGGGCAGAAAAAGCGAGATTGACCAGCTCGCCTGTGCGCCCCTTCACATCCTTCGAAGCCGCGCAGTCATCAAGAATTATCAGGGTGTTGGTCCCCGCGAACGCAAATTTTGCAATCTTCAGCCACGTTTCCACCTCATGCTGCTCGCAAATCACGATTTACATTAGCGGATCCCTTTCGCCTATTCGGTGGAAGGTCTTGTTGTGCGCGAATGTCGGACAGATCAGCACAATGAATTCAAATTGTCCGCGGAAAGGTCCGTAGAGCTGGTTCACGACAAACTGGGATTTGCCCGAATTTGTTGGGCCAATGACCAAAGCGTTGAAAGGAATGTTGTCCGGGTTCATTTATTGTTCAACGAACAAAAGTTCACAAACAGCTGACTTTATGAATACTGTACAGAATCTAGTTGCTGATTCTGAATGTTCATCTGCGAGTCACTGATTTTGAAAAAATGGCAATTGACGTTTCCAGACCTGCTGGTGGTCCGCTCGATCTCAAGCTGTACCCCGTCCTTCGTGTTGACAAGCCTCACCCCGCTCCCGTGCATTTCATGGGCCGCCATTGACCGCAAGTCAATGAGAAGCCCAAAGCGGTCACCTGTGTAAAACTTCGTCAAATTCATGTGTTGAGTTTTGTGTGTGTTTTTCATGAAAAAACGACTCGCCTCCTCCCAAATGTCCTCGCCGTCGAGGCCGTTGTTGTACAGCTGGTTTGGCGAGCCGTTAACCGTGACGCTGACTTTAGTGATGTCGGAGTTGAAAAACTTTTCCGAGTCCCTGGCACCCGCGGTGTAAGGTTCAATGAAAAGAAGAATAATTCCTTTTAAGGACCTTCTTTGGGGTTGACCCGGAGGTTTAGACGCGTTGCGGATCCTTTTGCAAATGTAACACATGGTCATACAGGAACTCTGCCCCGGAGGTATAAACACTCTGCGCCTCGGAAGCCAAAGTTTCGCTTCGGATCATTTCGTACTCGATCTGGATGTTTGTCAGCTTGTATTTCAGTTTTGGAGTGTCTGAGCCTTTCACGACATTTTCAGCATTTGCGAGGGTAAGTTCGAACACAAGGTTGTTGTAAAGAGCTTGGGGATAAAAGATTCCGTGGTATGACAGGATCTGGTGGTCGAGCCGGACACGGTATTTTTTCTTGTAAATGGTTTCCAGCTTGGTTTCAGCAGCGACCCCTGAGGTGGGCTTGTCGCCGGCATTTGAGCGAATCTTGTTGAGGTTATCGCTCTGGATACCCTCGAGCAGCATGTTTTCCCGCTCCTCCTGGGAAAGGAAAAGGTCCTCCCAGATTTTGAAAATGTCGAAGCCGACCGTGTCCTCCAGAATGGTGCCCCCGTACTTCACAACCAGCTTGTCAACCAGCGCCCGCGAGACATTTTGCACTAGATGGTTGTTGGCGTGGCCGCCGGTCAAATCGATGTCGAAGAGCAGGGATAGCGAGCCTGGTATGAGTACCTCGTTTTCATTCAGTTTGGGAACCGAAACATATAGAGTTTCTCCGGGGCTGACTTCAGTCTTATCAAATGTTATTCGATTAACCTTGCGCCCGGCTTTCATCGCGCCAAGCGTTTTTTCTTTTCCTGCACAGACATTCCTCTCCACTTGAGAAAAAACCGCAATTATGCTCTGCAAAATGTTTTTATTCAATTAAAAATTAATTGTGGTTAATAAAGTGCGTTGTCTGAAAGACTATGGCCGAGGGCGGCTATGACGCGGAAATGGATGACCCCCTTTTGGGCAATTACGACGTCAACGATGATGATGACTATGAAGAGGAGGTGGACAGAACCCACCCCTTTTTTCCTGGCGCCACATCCACTCCGGGGGAGACTATATTCCATTAAAAACAATGCAACACGAACAAAGTGGGCTGCAGCCAGAAACCTCCGTGTATGAAGAAATGTCTTTTGGTGTGAAAACGATGAGTGAACGGTCTTGGGAGGCTTTGACAAACTTGTTTCCAAATGCAAGCCCAACCTCGCTTGAAACCACTTACGACCCAAAAAGTAAAAGACTAATTGTCAAAATGCGCGGCTCCAGAAAAAAATTCTACGGTCTGTACACAAAAAATAGGGCCACTGGTAAACCCCAACTGAATCCACAACTTCCAAAAGAAATAAAGGAACAGCCGAATGTCGTATTGCCCAAGACAATGAAGAATTAAGACAAAACCGGCAGAGACTAAGAGAAGCGGAAATACAAGCCAAAGGGCGGGGAAAGGATAAAAAACGCAAAAAGACGAAGCAGCAAGAGAAGCGCAATATCTGAAAACCAAAATCGAGGAAGTCCAAGCCAAAATTGATCAATTGGGGTCAAACCTTGAAAACGAAACGGAATTGCATGAACTTTGGCAACGAAGAAAAATGTAACGAGACAATCTCAAAAAAGCAAACAAAGACTTGGCTGCCCTTGAAACCCGAGCAAAAAAGGCTGAAAAAGAAAAAACTAAGCTTGACCAACTCAAAGCAAAAACTGCTGATAAACAGCGCGAAAGAAACATCTTGCAAGAAAGGCTCAATAATACTATACCACTCGATGACCTGCGGGAACAAGAAGCAGAGATTCAGAAAAAAATTGATGAAGATAAGGCGATAATCGATGACGCTGACGCCCCTTCCTCTGACAGAGAAGCCGCACGAGAAAGGGTGGATGAAAACCAACAAGAACTAGCGCGTTTGCAAACACAGATTGCGGAAAGAGAAAGGGCGCTCCCTCTTCGTGAAAGGATCAAAGCCATCTTCGGCGTAACATTGACAGCGATTGTTCTTGCCGCTGGAGTCACAATAGGGGCCGTTATTGGCGCGATCACCAACTCCTTGAAAGCACTCGGCAAGGTGGTTGGTAACGTGCTGAAAGAGATAGGGAAAAAAACGGCTTCTCTTCTGCCCGGCCTGATCGGCTCGATTGTTTCTTTCCCTTTCAAAACCGCCGGTGAGGCAGTTAATTTTCTGGACGAGCACACATGGCTGATTATTCTGGCTGTGGTCGCCTTTCTGGTTGAAAGGTATGTCAAGAAAAACAGATAAGTTTAATATTTATCCTTTTTCCTTGAGTAAACCGAAACAAAAACAATTTCAGCGATTAAAATTGCTCCCACCCCATTAAGAATCTTATTTTTTCATGGTCGTCGTCCGCGACAGGTTTTGGAATTGGTTCTTCCTCCGAAGGAGAATCGTCTGTTTTCGAAGATTTGTCTCCCACCCAAAGGCGGGGGTCGGTTTTCTGCAAAGTTTTGTGTAAACTTGCGGGGAGTGGCGGCTGTTTTTTTGGTAGTTCCGATGGAGTGTTCTGGGCTTTCATTGCAGCTTTGTGGATTGGATTGGAGGGGTGGCTGTTGGCGGCATTGACCGTTGAAGGGCCTCCTGCCATCAGGTGGAGGGCTGCTTTTTTTGTGCCCTGGTTTACGTCGTTGTTTATCCCTAGTTTCATTCCAGGAAGAGCTTGTTTTAGATTGTTATTGTAGCCAATAATCTGCCGGGCATGAGCCAGGCGCCTGGAGCAACTGCAAGGTTCAAACGAACTTTTGCCTCATCCACAGCAAGCTGGTACCGGGAGATACTTTTTGAAATGCCTGGCGTTCTGACAGCATCCTCGATAAGAATAAGGAAGTCTCTTTTAGTTTCCTCTGCTCGACCTCCATAGCCAATAATGCTGCTGCGAGAATTAACCTGCGTCCCCAGAACGCAGTAAACAAAAGCCTCTATTGAGTGGTTCAACCGAGCAAGTCCTGGCGATGTTAGCCCAAATTGCGTGTTAGAAATAAAATATTCATACTGTTTGTCAGCGCCTTGAACGTTTTTTATAAAATGAATCGTGTTTGAATCATTGGCCCCACTTTCATCGTTGAAACGCTGGTTCGAAGAATTCGAAAGTGGCCCATTGGGTAGTGCCACCCTTTCTGCGCATATCATCGCCCAGAATGGTGCGACTCATCCGGGACTTTTTCAAGGGGGCCGCGCGAGATTTGAAATGCACTAATGAGATAAGACACTCGCACAAAAGAGACATTGGCGTAGAGGCGACTACCAGCGCATATTTTAGTCGCATTTTGGAGTTACCTTTTCGCGCTTTCAATGAGTTAGCATATGGCTTTTGTGAATGAGACCTCACTGAAGGAATCCAGACTTTTTCGGGGCTTTTCAAGCAATGGAAGTGGTTGGAAATTGTACTTGAATTCGACCTATTTTGGGACTTTTGCGTTATGAGGAAATTATTCATAGCCGAATTTTCTCGTAGCAAGTCGCTCTTGTTAAGAGTTAGCATATGGCTTTGTTTCCTTGTTACTCAAAGAAGCTCCCTGCTAATTTTCGGATGAAAAGAATAATTTAAAGTGGTTGGAAATCTCAACTTTGAATCTTTCCTGCTGACCTCGTAGGCTTGTTGCTGCCCAGCACTTGCATGACAATAGCTCGGGCTTGCTTTGAAATTCCCGCTAGAGTTTAATGTGTTCATGACTAAGCCTCCGTTAACAATAGGACATGCCGCAGCAATTGCTTGGGTCGGTATTTGGAACTGAGCGATCACAAATACCATCCAGTAGTGACGTGTAAAAGCCGGGCTCGTATCTCGCACGCTTTGACATGTTGCTCTAAGCTGGTTTCAATCAACTGAATACAGTGCTTGGATTAAAACGTTTATAATGCTTTCATCATTAAAACCATAACAGTGATCACAAAACAAAACAAAACAATGTTCACTCAGGCGTAAGACGCGTGGCCTGCTTTTTGCTTCCGTGACAGGCTTAGGATTTCATCGTTTTACGACCTATATTCTTTTTAAAGTGCGCGATCCACGTATCGACTATCTGAAAGGATAAAGTGAAAGACTCCGTCTATAATTGAACTGCTTTGACCGGTTGAGTTTTAAAAATCGAAACCATAAAATACGCGCGAGTGTTCCGCACATCGTACTTGCCATTCGGCAACTCTTTATAAAAAGGAAGATTGTTTTGCAAGTAATTTTTGGCTACCGCGCTCAGACCATTCCAAGTATAAACACGTCAAAATAAAAATTAAAATAAATAAGAAGAAGAGAATCTAGTTGCACACGAATTTGTCCACAATACACTTTGTAAAGAGCGCGGCCGCCTTTATTAGGACGCCACTCTTTACTTTATCACACCTTGAGCATTACTTCACACATCAATCCCTTTCATTGACGGCCACCGATTCTTTCACGAGAAAAGTCGGTTTTCCGAAAACTTAATCTCCTCAATTATTATTCCGCGCATGGAGAAAGTTGACACTGTAAGTAAATGTCGCGAAAGACAATAGCATTCTGGGCGATGTTCGCCGTCGTCATACTAAATGAAAAGATAACCCATTCCGTTGTTTTGCTCGTGAGTGAAACGAAAGTCTGTGCTTGGGTCAACGCCGAACTCTGCGCAGATCCTTTTGTAAGATGGTATGTCGTATTTATTGTCTTTTTGGTTATAATTTCCATCGTCGGGGAGAGAGCTAACGCTTTGTATTCCACCCATCTCCCAAAGAAATACGCCTTATGGTAAAATAAACGTGAAGGAAATAAATCGATTCAAGTTGTTTGTTTCCTTGCAAAACTGAACCAGTTAAAATTTCTCTTGAAACTCCACAACCTGTTGTTGCGCACCAAACGGCAAAGTTAAGTTGCTGTGGCCAAATAAATGGTTGTAATCACAATTGTCACAACCGACAACCCTTGCACCGTCTTTTTTGATGAGCCTATTCCAAAGGCCAACTATTTTTGTCTTTTGTCCTGCACACTTTATAATTCATGACTGAATCTGAAAAGAAAGGGAAGAATTTCTTTGATAGATTCAAAATCTAATGTTATTAAAAGAGGATATTTACCTGCTGGGCATTATACCCCAAAGAGTATTGTAGAAGGCCTTAATATAGTTTTTGAATTCATCAACTCGAAAGTAACTGCTGTTTTAAATAAGTCCTGGGCAGGTGAAATAGCGATTGGAAACGAAGAAAATGAAACAAGAGGCTACAATTAGCCTAAACTCGGGCTTGCAAAAAACAGTATTGTATCCCTAACTGGAAGTCTGTCTTTCTTACATCGGACGCATTGTGTTTAGCTTGTGTTGGAGTCTATTTTTTTTAGACCCCTATCAACATATATTCCTCTAAAATACAGCTCAACCATTGAGAACAATAATTATAACACTTGTAAAAAATATTCCTAAAAGAACAAGAAAAAGAGAAACAGAAAAAAATAAAGCCCGTGATATATACCACTAAAGGACATCGAACCCGGTTTAGCTGCGTCACAGGCAGGAACAATGACCTTTAGGCCACAGAGGTTTATCATTATGCAAGGTGATAAAAATAGTGTATTGATTCCAAAAAAAAAACTAAGCACACTTGTTTTCGCTTCGATGGATAATTGTTTGAGAAAGGAAACGCTTATCGAACGATGTAGGATTTTTTCGCATAAATGTGAATGGAGTCTCGGTGAAACTGTTTACAAATACGTCAATCCAGGGCCATTTGAAACACAAGAAAGGAACGTTTCTGGACAGTTTCAAGCCGCTAGTACATTTGTAAAAACTAATCGCTTATCATTCAAAAATTAAAGTCCAGAAATTGAGATATTGTGGGAAAATAGTAAATTAACTACCTGTCAAACAAAATCTCAGGGGTGTGTGATATCCCGTACTTGAGTTATTCAACAAAATGTACATCTCAATGGAGCGGATATGGGGAACACGGAAGTCCATCTGGAGTTAAATTTTGGTCATGTTAAAAGCTTTCTTCTCGCTGTTGAACTTGCAAACATTCGTATAGACACTTCTCTTAACATATTAGTTGTTCAGACTTCAAAGACACAAGGTGAATCGACGTTTTCCGATGCGTGACAACAAGTATCATTCTTGCTGTTGATATGTGACTGAAGCAGACACGAGGAAACACGGCAGTCCATCTGGAGTTAAGTTTACTCATGTTAAAAGCTTTCTTCTCGCCGTTGAACTTGCAATCATTCGCATAGACACTTCTCTTAACATATTGTTTGTTCAGACTTCAAAAGACACAAGGTGAATCGACATTTTCCGATACGTGACAACAGGCATCGCTCTGTTAAAAATAGTTAGCACTTGCGCAGAAACGCCGGAACTGCACTTTGTGGATGATACTCGACGACGAAAAAGAATAACTGTCGGTAATCTTAGACCCGGGCGACGCGCGAGACGCGCGCAGCCCGAGTAATAATTAAATTTGATAAAGATTTGATAGATTTTTTTAAACGTCCCTGTTTCAATTTTAAGTGGTTATATTATAAAACTTAATGCACCAAGTGTCTTATTTGTGTATTGTGATTTGGTCGACCCTAACCAAAATTTATTAAATGGAAAAAAAACAACCCTGCTTTCGAAGTTTGATGCTATGGGGGAGCCTTTCGCAAAAATAAGCTATTTAACACCCGAACAACGAATCTTTCGTGCTGCATCGACAAGTCAATATATAAATAGTGTAACTCTTTCAATCGAAGATGAAAATGGAAAACTAATTAACTTTGAAGACCAGAAGATTTATTTTGAATTATTGGTCATTTAAAAAATAAATTTAAAGTAGTAATACAATGGTGGTACACACGATTGTAACGACTGAAAACCCATGCACTATTTTTTTCGACCAGCTGGTTCCGAAAGCCGATTATGTCCGGCTTATTTCCTGCTCACTTACAAATTCATGGTTAAATCTAAAAGAAACTGGGATAATAAATTTAACAAATTCCCACGATTTTACTATTTCAAGAAAAGCAATTCCTCCAGGAAATTACGCCAAACAAAATTTAGTAAAAACCTTAATGACGTTTTCAAACTACTTGAAAATAACACAAAAATAAATGCAGAAGTGAATAGCCCAATTGGAATTATTAGATTAAACAATCCTGACCTAAAAAGAAGGAAGGCTCTACGAACAGGCTGATGGTGTTGCAATGGGTTCACCCTTAGGCCCCCTTGTCGCCAACGCCTTCCTATGCTCTATTGAAGAACACCTCGAGCGTGAGAACAAGTTACCATCATTTTATAGAAGATATGTCCGTGACACACTATCTTCTGTGTCAGACATTCAAAGTGCAACGACCTTCTTGGAAACTTTGAATAAGTGTCATCCATCTATCCACTTAACGATGGAGATAGCCGACAACAACAAGTTACCATTCCTTGGCATGATGATACAAAAGAAAGGCTGTGAACTGGTAACCAGTGTATACCGAATACCAACGAATAATGGTCTCCTTTTACATTTTCAGAGCCACGTAGACATGCGCTACAAGAAATCATTGATTAAAACCATGTTATACCGGGCCTACTGCCTTTCATCTTCGTGGGAATCGGTCGTAAAAGAGTGCGACTATCTTAAGGGGATGTTTTTTAAGTTGGGATACCCGGATAGAATGGTTGATGCCACCGTTACCTCGTTTCTGAATTCAGTCTTTTTGACGGAAAATGATCAAGCTCAGAAGAACAACACCATGTCAGAGGGAAACATCGTTCGAGTCATACTACCTTTCAAAGATCAGAGGTCTGCGGACTTCGTTCAGAAACAAGTTAAAGATCTTGGCAACCGAACATCGGCAACCCAATACAAATGGTATTCAGGAGTCCAAAAATTGGCGAGCAACTTAAAATTCAGGAGAGGAAACCACCGGTCGATAGCCGACAATGTGTTGTATATAAATTTAAATGTGATCTGTGCGATACAGATTATATCGGCTACACTACTCGTCATCTCCATCAGCGAATTGAAGAACACAGAGCCTCAGCCGTCGGTGCACATGTGAAAGGTTGCCACGGAATTTCAAACCCCGAGTTTTTAAAACAGTTCTCCGTTTTGAAGAAATGTCAGGGAAAGCTTGACTGTCTAATCCGCGAAAAGCTTTTCATCCGTGAGAAGAAACCGAAGTTGAACACACAATCAGACTCAATTCGCGCGAAAGTATTTGTTTAGAACATTTCAACGCGCGCGCACTAATTCGTTGGCTGACGTTATAAACAACCACTTAATTTAAACCTGAAACGACCGTTACATTTATCACTTGAAAATGAAGCCAAGATGGCTTCGAAACGTCGTGTAATATCGCTCATTTTTGTAATCAAATGACCTAAAAAGGTTAGTTTTTCCCAAAATTTGGCCGATTTTCTTGGTCTGAATAACTATCATTCAATCAACTCAATACATTGCAAAATTAAACATACCTAGTGTATTATTTGTGTACTGCGATCTGGTAGACAGAGACCATTTTTTTTGAATGCGGAAAAAACAAACTTGCTTGCGAAGTTTGACATCGTGGGGGAGGCTTTCGAAACAATAAACTATCGCGCGCCAGAACAGCAAGTATTTCGCGCCGCTTCGACGGGCGAACATGTCCACAGTGTTACTCTTTCAGTCAAAGATGAAAATGGTAAACTGTTTGATTTTCGTGGACAAAAGCTTTACTTTGAGTTGATGTTAATTTGAAGAAAAAAATTTCGACTTATGATATAATGCCGGATGAGGATGTGTTGCCTGTGGCATCTGCTCCACCCGAAAGCGTTGCAGAACAGCTGTATACGCGGCTCTGTCCCAATCTTCCCAATGCCGAAACTTTCGGGCTGACTGAGCTCAGCAAAATTGAAAAAAATTTCTGATGAAGTGGAGCACTACAGAGTTGTGCTTAAAAAATACAAAAAGGCTCAAAAGGCCTGCAGCTATGTTGTTGCCTGTCTTGGAGTTGCAACAACTGTTCTGTCTTCTGGAGCGGTCGCCTCTGCACTGACTGGCGTTGGAATCGTGGTCAGTGTTCCTCTCGGTGTTGTGGGTGGTGTTTGCGGTGCGGTTTCCACCGTTTTGACTGGTGTTAACAAACGGCTTGAAACGAAAGTTAACAAGCACAGCAGACTTAGTGCTTTGGCCGTTGCAAAGCATGACACAATAAATGCCTTTGTTTCCAAAGCTCTTGATGATAATCGGGTTACGGACATGGAGTTTAAACATGCTACACATGAAATGAAAAGCTATGCCCAAATGAAAGAGGCTTTGCGTGCAAAATACACAAAAAAACAGCCCGTTTCAACGCCTCCAGATCTCGACAAAATAAGGGAAGAAATTCGCGAGGAATTAAGAAAAAAGTTAGCTGCGAAAAACGCAGCTTTGAACTAAAATTTGAGGGAAAAAAGTGAGATTTTATCTAAGTCTCGTGAAAAATGTAAATTAAATAAATAGCCGATGTGAATAAATTACATCTTCTGGGATAGAATGATTGCTCTGTTACATGCTGTTGTATATTTTTTATTGAGCTTTCAACGCCTGTTTGGCAAAAAGAGGTAAGACAAGTTACCTTTGAATTTGTCGAAGCGACGAAAGATGCGGAAAAAAAATAGCAAAGATGGCGGCAGCCAAACTCTTTGCATAATTGTTTACATTCATGAAGGCTAACATTCCTTTGGCTTAAAAAAAGTTAAGCCTTCAGGAATGTGCATTGAAACAAAAGATGTGGGTTTTGCATATGAGCAAAAACAAATCCTTTTTTTAGAATCCATAAAGCTATTATGTAATTTTATGACTCATTAAAAAGGGAAACCCCAAACAAAGTTCCTGTCACTTATGTTAATTCCTTTCGGGTGAAAGATTGAACAAAGTTGAATATTTAAATATATAATAAACCTTGAAAGATCATGGAGGATCTTTACTGTGTGAAGGAAAAAAAGAAAACCCGAATGTTCGGGGCACAATAAAATTTAAAATAACAACAAATGGAAGAAAAATTGTAACGGCGAAATGTAAAAGCTGTGGGATAACAAAAACCAGCTTTGTGTAGCGATTTCGCCGCCGCTTCACAAAAAAAAATATTTTGAAGGCTCTCACCAGAATTTCAAAAAGTTTTCTTCATAGTATTCGAGTTTAAACCAAGGTGGTTTAATATAGTGTCCCCCCCCCCCCCCACCCCACCATTTTTTGGGCATAGGCCACAAAACTCATTTAAATTACAAGGGTTAAATTTAATATGGACATTCACATTCAAAATTTCTTAAATTACAATCTGGGCATAGTGGTTCTCCAAGATATAACATATCATCCATTTCTCTTTCAGCTTCATGCTCAAGATAATCCATAAGACGCTCTTCAGCTTCTTCAAACGTGTCTGAATCTGGAAACATCCCCCAAATAATAATATCCATGTTAATTAATCGCCACCCCATTCGACTTCTTTTTTTAATGTTCAGAAGATTTGTCATTTGTGTGAAAAGATTTTCGTTCCACCCAATTTGACGTCTTTCCTTAATTTTTAATGAAATAAAATCTTTCAAAATCTTGTTTTTAATTTCTTGTGGCAATATGCCAATAAGTCAAAGACTTGCTCTGCCAAGACTGGCACCTCTTGCACGGTCGGGGCATAGTGCTCGTTCAGAACCTCTTCCTGCATGCGTGCTGCTGCCATCCTTTTGCCAAAGACCCCTTTGTTCAATAGGGTGTATAACCTGGCGCACCCACTTGTTCAATAGGGTGTATAACCTGGCGCACCTCTTGTTCAGTAGGGTGTATAACCTGGCGCACCTCTTGTTCAGTAGGGTGTATAACCTGACGCACCTCTTGTTCAGTAGGGTGTATAACCTGGCGCACCTCTTGTTCGGTAGGGTGTATAACCTGGCGCACCTCTTGTTCAGTAGGGTGTATAACCTGGCGCACCTCTTGTTCAGTAGGGTGTATAACCTGGCGCACCTCTTGTTCAGTAGGGTGTATAACCTGGCGCACCTCTTGTTCAGTAGGGTGTATAACCTGGCGCACCTCTTGCTCAGTAGGGTGTATAACCTGGCGCAAAATGTTGGTGACTTGGTTCAAACCGGTTTTAAAATGGTTGCCTGCCCGCTGTCCCGCCCCTGCCCCACCCCGCTGTAAAACCCCAAGTTATCAAAATGCGCAACTGGGGCTTCTGCTCTTGCGCTATGATGTTACACACACGTGTAAAATAGGGGTCTCTGGCGCAAAAATAAATCAAGATACGTTTCCAATTTTAACCCGCTGAGGAACAACTTGGGTGGTGGGGGTGGGGGAAAGTTGTCCCTCAGCGGGTTAAAATTGGAAAAGGAGGCTTGTTTACGTATCTTGATTTAAGTTTTGTGCCAGAATCGCTATTTTACACGTGTGTAAGTATAATGATAACGTGATGATGATGGTGATGATGTAGATGATGATGACGATCTTCAGACTGTAGACTAGGAATGACAGACCGCAGACTAGAAGAATTGTAACCTGAGGAGTACGATTTAGCCAAAATTAGGGTTGCCGCAATTCGACCTGTACTTTTTGGTTAGGCCTAATCCATTTTTCCATGGTCAAGTTTAAGTATCTAGCGATAAAAAAGTCCAGCCATCAACTGGCATATGAATATACAGTCACAATACATTTATTACATTAAAAAATTAAAGATTCAAAGACTTGAAGGTAACTCCGTAAACTTGTGCACATTTTCGTACATTCTTGGTGCTATAAACATACCTGTTCATTGTAAGAATATTACAAATTCATCGTGCTTAGATCTCGACCACCAAAAGTCAAACACAGAATTGAAACATTCAAAAAATGAAAAGGTGAGACAAGAAAACAGCATGTATTCAATGATGCTCAATGAACAGACCTGACCAGAAGCGAAGTTATTTCAGCGATATCATCCGCCATTACGCGAATGAAGTGAATTTCCGGTATATTCGGACATCGGATCGTGGCTACTTCGGAAACTCAGCCGGTGACGTTACCTCAGACGCCGTACTTCAGCCAAGCCGAATCGAATTGAACGATAGGCCGACCTAACTGATTAATTAATCCTGGCTGAAGTGATTCTGACGCCGAACTTTATTCGGGCGAAACACGAAATACACACGTTACCTTCGTTGACTTTGGCCCGCCAAGCCGCCATTTTTTCTTCTGTAACACTCCTTTGTGCATGCTCTCATGTAAAAACAGCATGAAAAATACATTAAAATGATTTATGCATTTGATTCGGCTCATGTGAAGTACGGCGTCTGAATCAAAGCCGGTCTACAGCCGTTCTTCAGCCGTTCTTCCCGGATGAGCCAGGCGGGATTAATTGCTCAGCCGATCTAAATTAAATCAGCCGTTCCGAATTGATTCAGACGCCGTACTTCACATGAACTTAATTCGTTGAATTCGATTCGGCTCGGCTGAAGTATGGCGTCTGAACCGGGCCTAAGCTCTCAAAATTCTTGATTTTTGATGCAGGTTGTCAGAGCTATAGGATAGCTTTTTGCAATGATAAAATCCCTAATTTAAACAGAGACTAGAAGATATACCTACATGATCAAGCCCGTAGGGAGGTGGGAGTGCAACGGATGCGTACGCACTGTCTCCCCCACGGGCCGCGAAAGTCTGTTTACTAGATACCGGTGATTAAAAAGAAAGTAACTCATTACAAAAAAGGTCAACGCAAAGTAACTGTAGTACTTGCGTTCTGACTCGCTTATTGCGTAGTTTGAAATGAAACCCATCTTAATGAACCGTTTTCATTTTATGTCGCTATGCGACCCCTTGCTTTGTCGATACTATTAAATTGCTATTTCGGATACAATTCGAAAGGAAAGACACAATACCGCTGCAAAAGCCTTGAGGGATTTGAACCCAAATCTTTACGTCCTCTTGAAGATTTGTTGCACAATTTTTACATTCCAGCCAGCAGCTGCGAATGTGAAACTAAGGAGCTCTAAGACGGCTCCACACCGAGCCAGCATGCATGGCGTAAGGAAGGCTCTCTTCGCTTGCCTTAATGCGCAGTCACTACGATACAGACACCAATCTGGGCGAAGTGGTAGATTTGTTTGCCCAGATGTATTCAAAGAGGCTTGAGCTTGGCACACTGCTCAAAGATTAAGCTAAAAGTCCATTTCGACCAAGAAATTTTTCTTAAGTATCGTCGTTTTTATGTTTGATCTTGGCTGTCTGATTTTCTATGTAACGGCCTTCGAAACGCAAAAAATGTTGTCTTAGACGGTCTATTTTTCCAAAATTTCCCGGGCGAGCATGCCCCCAGACCCCTTTAGAATCTAGCGCCTTCAGCTCTCGTCATCTCGAGCCTTAGGAGCCCAAACGCACCCAGTCACCACGTAAAAATCTGTCTACGGGCCTCCTGATTCCCAAATAGCATCAACAAAAAGCGTGATGAAATTAACATAGTTTAGTCTATATCCTCCACGTGCCTCAAATGCATCAGGTCGATTAAGGTTTGGAATATTCGGGTCTGTACATTTTCGGTTTTAGTGGTTTTGTATTCGGTTTTCGGTTTTAATCGTAATTCACTTCGGTTTTTCGGTTTTGGATACTTTATTGAGCGGTTTTTCGGTTTCTAGTAGAACCCAATGCCCACCTCAATTAATGATAAAAACGTCAACAAGTACCAATTTGTCAAATACACCAAAAATGACCAGCAAACTGATAAAAACACAAGTCATGTTCAGATAATCGCGAAAAAGAACTTGACCCGAATATTAAAATCAACAAAAACCATGTACAGCTTCGTGTAAACAATCTTTTGTTACTGCGAAAATCCAATTAGTCCTTTTCTTAATTAAGCAAAGTTACGCTTCAAAACAGAACCATCACACCCAATTTTATGGAGAAAACACCGTTTAATCATTTGTAACTGGGATAAGAATTATACGAAACAACTTCGTCAAAAGTTATTGATCAGTGTAGTATCAATCAGAACATATTTTGGGCTCTAAGAAGCTGAAAAAGGAAAACCTTATTAATTCCACTGAGATAGTTTTTAACAGAATTTTAGGTCCTATAGTTCCAGAGATCACAATACTCAATTCCTTTAACAAATCAAAGGTACAATAAGCAATACAATTTATTATTTTAGCCAGAACATTCCACAAGCTAGCTATTGATGCAACGCGTTATTAAATCACGACTCAAATAAAAGATTAAACTCCGAAAATAATAGCCAAACTTTACTTTCAAACATCGCGGCGCATTTTTATGGTTTAACAATTTTCACTGACATACAGCCCAGCTAAACGATCAATTGATTCACTGTCGGTGTTGTTTCTGTCTGTCGTGGTTCGTCAGAGTAATTGCGTTGTCGTCGTAGTTGTTGTAGTAAATCGACCGACCTTGCAGGGACCGCGCAGCAAGTTTTTGCGTGGGAAGGGGGGGGGGGGGGGGGGGGGGCATGCTTGGGAATTTTTATTTAATCTCTCTAAAGAGACAGAGAATGCTTTTATAACGATAAAACTATTAATTTTTTCCCACATCTTCAGTGATGTTGCTATCGGGTCTCAAAATTCACCATCACTAAATTGAAATATCATAGACTGTTATACTACTGATATCAACCTTTAATTATTATAAATAAGCCAGATATCCAACGATTTTGCTTGAGCTGCCTTGAACTCAACGCTGTATAATTACCAAATATTGGACGAGGCTGAGTATGATATGAAGAATTAAGCAGATCGAGGAGGGTGTTAACCGCCGAAGCCGAAGGCTTGAAGAGGATAACGCCCTCCGAGATCTACATATCTTCATATCATACAAAAGCCAAGTTCAATAATTGTTTAATTATTCATTCAAAATATTTCCACGGCTCTGAAATTTAACAAAACGGTAACTGAAAATAATTAAGTGAATGATATTAAAGTTACTGTACATCATATATTAGCTTGAAAAGTGCCAAAATTACGCTTTCTGTTTATGTTGCGGTCAGTAAATTCGTTTGCGATGTCAGTGGTGGAAAGCCTGTCAGTTCTTTCTTTGTGTATGTTTAAAACTGTCAGGTTACTAAATCGTGCCTGGTTCATCCTTGAACGGAGCCATGTTTTTATCCTCCGGGCAGTCGAAAAGGATCCGGCTTTCACCGGCTGCCCTGGTTGCCGGATTACGAGAATCAGCTTACATAACGTGATAACTTCTTTAATCATAAAAATTACAATTTCCTCGATTGTGATTGGTTTAAAAAACTCCTATTTTCCACTAATTCTCTTGCCAAGTTGTTATCGGACAGTTTGTTATTGGACAGTTCAGTAAGTCAATGAATCACATTCAAAGTAATATTTTAAATTAACCAATCACGTTCAAAGTTGTAGTTTAAATCAACCAATCGCAACCTTGGTTTCAATTCACCATGCATTTTGATTGTAGTCAATTTCAGAGCGACATTAACCCATTGGCGCCCAGCCGTTTTTACGTTTTCGGAGTGATTTTCCAACTATAAACGATCCGTAGTATTATACATAGGGTGTCCGCTTACGAGAGAGAGTAAACAAAAGAAAAATCCAATTTTTAATTTTCAAAACTGTCCGCTTCCCCTTAAGAGAGAGTGTCCGCTTACTGGGATATGTAAATACAGAGTTTGACTGGGAGCTAAAAAGGGGAGTTGGAAAAAGTGTCTGTAAGTAGAGCTGTTCGCTTAAGCCGTGGCTACACGAGCGATTTTTTGCTCGCGTCGGTCTTTTAAGGGACAACTGTCAGAGTTACATAGATATACTTATGAGAACTAGACGAATTTCAGCATCAAACGAAAACAACAACAAAAACAAAAACAAAAAAAAAACAAGAGTCTAACGTAACAGGGGACGTAAAAACAATGTACACGGGAAACACGGCAGTCTAATTAAAAACATCTGGAGGTAAGTTCGAACATGTTAAAAGCTTTCTTCTCGCAGTTGAACTTGCAAACATTCGTATGGACACTTCTTTTAACATATTAGTTGTTCAGACTTCAAAGACACAATGGCCATCCATATGGTGATCTCCAAAACGAGCCTTGTTCCCTACCCACCCATATGATTTGGGCTGAAAATTCATCTACTACTTATATAACATCCTTAAGATATTTTAATACAGTCAACTCTCTCGTAAGCGGACACCCTTGGGAATTGGAAAAAGTGTCCGTTAGTAGAACTGGCCGCTTACGAGAATCATTCCGATACGTGACAACAGGTATCATTCATCGGTTCGTGTCTGTTTCTTTGTAGTGTATATCCATAGACCCCGATAAACATATATCCCTTGAAAACTACTTTACAGGTCAACCATTTATAAATTACAATAATTATAATGCTTGTAAAAAAAATATTTAAAAAAGAACATGGAAAAAAAAAAATCGAACCCGAAACATCTGCATCACAAGCGGTGACGACGAAGAAGACCGGGGCGACCCGCGAGACGCGGGAAGCCCGAGTAACAAGACGCCTACAGGCGCTCACGTGGGATGCTTTGGTTGATATTACAGTATAAACGCTAAATTTGAATGGCCACCCACAGTCGGAATATTTTCATACGTACAAATCAGGCATAGTATTACAAACATCGTTCGATATGTTGACAAGTGAACGCAATCGCTGGTTCAATTCGTGTGAACTTTGGTTCGATCGACGGCACACTGGCTATCAAATTATTCACGGTTCAATAAACAGAACCAAAGCAAAAAAATGTGATGATGATGGTGACAACGAGAACGATGACGTTGATGATGGCTATAACAAAGGCGAGGGTGATGACGAAGAGTAAAGCCCCGGCTACACGTTCAAACATTGTTATAAAACATTTGTTGGATGAACAATGTTAGAACGTGTAGCATGCATGTTTGATGACGTATGTTCAACATTTTTTGTTGGAAGAATGTTTTGATTTCAATCAAGCATTTTCTCTAACATACAGCAAATGCTGAAGTGTGTAGCCGCCCTTTCAACAATGTTGTATTGCATAGGTCTTGCAAAGACTAATCAGAGTTAAGGACCCAGTCTCCAATCCGAGAGCCTAATAATTGTTGAAGTCAAAAACCCGAAGCGACGTGTTTGCGACAATGTTGTATGCTTATCCAACATTGTTAGAAGCGTTCTTACAACAATGTTGGGACGCGTTCTTCTTACAATGTCACAACGTGTAGCCGGGGCTTAAGACTTAGACGAAGGCAAAGATGAAGACTAAAGCAACGACGATGACTATACTCGTGATCTATCGCATTATTTACAACTGCTATTCCCACTGATCGTGAGACTTCTTGTCCTCAGTACAAAATTACAATAAATTATTAGAATAAAGAAGCGCGTGAGAAGAAACAGCAAAGGCTACGCACACAGGGCTACCATGATGAATAAAACATGTAACAGGGGCACCCAACGACAAGTTTCGGTAGATATCTGTTCGGTGGAGGGTAATTCGCCTTGGGTTTTCGGCGTCAATTAAAGAGTGCACTCGGATTTTCGTAACTAAAACGTGGCCTAAAAGATTCGCAATGGAGAAATCATAGCCCCTAAGGTTTTCGGAAGGTCGTAATTGCTGTTTTAGGCAGTCAAAAACGTCACCTAGCATTTTCGGAAAGAAAATAGTTCCCTAGAAATTTCCTAGAAAGTTTATTTCAGCTTGCATTTTCACAAAGGAACATTTTGTTCCCTAACATTTTCGGACAATTAAAATTTCAGCTAGGGAATCCGAACAGATGAACTTCTTCTAGCTTATGAAAACATCACTTTAAACAGACTTCAAATACCATAAGGTACTTAAAAATGCCTTTCTACAGCTTTTGGTTGATTTGGCTCGTTGGGTGCCCCTGATGTAAGACTTTTTATCGAGAACCTTGCATATTTAAATCCGAATGTATATAATACAGTGCACAGGATTAAACAAACGTTGTTTATGTTGAAAATTCTTCTACATTCTCTATTTTTTGAAAGCATGTCCTCTGACCTTTTGTGATCAAGCAGAAGTAGAAGTTTATGATTGTGTACCGAGTTGCCGTCCAATGTTATCTTCACATTAAATTGTCTACCAAATTATCTCTATAAAAATTGTATCATCACGAAAATGCTCCCATGATCAAGAGGTGATGTGGGCAGAACGTTGGAGAACCCGAGGCGATGTTCATCTCCCAGCTTGATACATCAAAACCGCTAGCGCTGTTCGGAGCAGGTCTAAGGGTCTCGGTAACGTTCGAGATTAATTCTTGATGAAGCAGCTTCAAAGAAAAGACCACCAAAATAAGCAAAGCGATAAATCGTTCCTCTTCCCCATTATAGTCTACAGCTGCTAACAAACGTGCGCGCGTAAAGTTAGTGTAACCATAACGCTCAGGGTAAGGCGTACGGCTGCAGGAAGAACCCGTAATGTGATATGATCTCCCGATTCTGAAGAGAGAGGTGTTGATCAGCGAGTTGCATTTCCTGTAAAGTGAGAGCGTGCTCCACGGGTTCTGGAAACTCATGATTGTTCGTGTCCCTAACACTTGGAAAGGATACCCCCTCCAACGACCGTGGCGGTGGTCCTTCACTGGATGGCATTATTTCGTCAGCTAAAATCGGCAGTCTTTCCTCTTGGTAATCCAAACGTCGCTCGCTACTTTGTCTGGCCTGGCCTTGAGATCTGATCATGGCCTCGATACTACTATGAAGCTCGTCAATGTCCTTCCGCTGTGTTTCCAAATTCTCTTCCAGTCTTGCCAGCTTCAACTGATGCATGGAAAGCGTTTGCTTATTTAGCGCCAGAGCCTCACCTTGCAGGGTCAGTCGCGTTTCGTAAATTTGATTCAACACCCGGGACTCGTTCAGCTGAACTTGCAGACTTTTCATTTGTTCCACGATCTCTTTGATGTAGTTGCTGGACAGTGTTAAATGCTTGGACATATGAGATCTATTATGTTCATCTAGAGACTCCACTGGACCATGGAAATCACTCCCCACTGAACTAAAACCACACTGTACATTTACCTTTGGGCATGATTTCGAGTGGTCTGGTATCTTTTCTCTTGGAATTTCACTCTCATCACAGCCATGAGGACATTCCACTGAAAACTCCCCGCACTCTTTCAAATGCGCCGGCATCTTCGCTCCAGCGCTACCGACCCGGCAGTACGGGTAATCGATGACTTTAACAAGACACTCCTTTTCGAGATGTTCACGTAATTGGCGTCTGACGACCACCACATTACAGCCGAGATGACTGTACGGGCATTTTTCTTCCGAGAAAGGACACTCTGCGTCGTGGCCGTATAGTTTGGCTAGTGGTCCCCTCCAATGACAACCGCGTGATTTGTTACAGCAGAAACATTCCACGGCGAGGAGCTCTTTCTGGGCACATTTGTCCCTGAAAACTTGGTGCCTTTGTAGTACTTTTCCATCGTCAGGGCATTTCTGCTCAGCGGTCTTCCAAAGGGCTTCCCAGCATGAAAAGCAAAACCTACAATGATAGGAGCAATGGTGAGAGAAATAAAATTTTAGGAGTATACTTATTAAAGATTAATTGAAATGCCATGGCACATGCGGTCCCACAGACGTACCCAGATTTTTTCGGTCAGCGGTTGAATGACAAGAGCCTTTTACGAACCTCTTTTGTGAAAGACTTTTGAAAACCGCAGGGCTCTGAGGACGAGAATAAGTAGTGTCATGGGCAATAGCATAGCAAAAGCAATATGTTACGCAAGGTCGGGTTTAAATAAAGGCCGATGTCTCAAATTACTGGCGAGGGCTTTTATGTCAAAGCCCACACAACGTTAAAACCCAGAAGCCAAATTAACGATTATGATTTAAACATTATCAACTGAGTTGATAAAGTAAATTGGCCATCGTAAAGGGATTCAGCTTTTACAGTGGTCAGCTGATAATACTTAAAACTCGTTTGCTTTGCCCCTCCCCACCCCACCCCCCCCTCCCCAACACACAGATGCACAGGTCCGCTACAGCTTCCGGGTGTTTCGTTCCTAGGGCTTCTTCCCTCGTTCGCTGACTCCAAACCACTGATAAAACATTTCTTCTACCCCCATTGAAACGTGATACAAAATTATTCTGATAACAGAGTGAGTCGGCAGTTTTTACAAGATTTACAACTTCCGCGATTTCTGAGAAAACATTTGATAGTGACTTTCCACCAAACCGGATGAACAGGCCGACAGAAGGTCATCCACGGTCAGCGTAATTTGTTTTTAATCGAGAAAATCGGGATAAACAAGAGATCAGCTCTATCAAGAGCCATAATGGGACTGTTATATGTAATATTTGCAAAGGATTCGTAGTTTCGTCCGATATGTATTTCGCAAAAAAGGTCTTTCCGATCCAGCTAGGAAAAAACTCCTTTTTGTCAGCTAGTCTTGTTTCATCAAGTGATTTTCAATTTTTGCTTAATGTTTCACGTCGAGGTTGCCTTCGATAAAATGTCCGCATTCAGTCGCAATAATTTATAAATAAAGTAGGTTTTACAATGAGGAAGGATGAGAGACGAAACACCTGAAAACGGGAAGGGAGAAAAAAGGCATTTTCGATTCTCACGGATGAAAATAACTTTATGCATTTGAAAAAAAAATTGCCTTTTAACTGTGGAGGTTGGACACGGTCCGCAAGGTATCAGCTTCAACTTCAACTTCGCAAAAAAGGGGGCGAATTATCACCTCGTGCGCGCGGACTTCGAGTTACCACAAGTTTTAAAATTGGAGTATTTTCTAAATTCAGTCACCTGATAACAGAAGTTGCCAAAACAAAGATGATCACATGACCGTAAACATCCTCACTGTGGCGTGTTCGTGATGAATTTCTCTCTCTCTTTTTTTTTAACACAAGTGAAGCGTAAACGGTAGCTATATATTTTCGTTTAGTGGTATTTCATCTTGCTTAAATCATAATTTAGATTGTCCATTAAATTAATACGAGCTATAAAGCGAACAGAGGCCCGGCGATTCATGAGCCGTTCGAATGAGAGGGCTGTGCGCTGGATTAAGTTAGTGAATCCTTTGTTTGTGGCACATTGCAAGCTCATTTAAAATAACTTGAACGGAATTCATGCAGAAACCTGTGGTATTCATCGGAGGACAGATTTCCCACAACCCGTTATTTGGAATTTTTTAATCCTTTTTTTCGACCATTTACGCTCGGATGCATCTGTAGTTCATCTCTGGTTCAGATTTATTGGTTCGCTGAGAATAAGAACTTAACACGAGGCATTCCACTTTATGTTATTTTTAGAGGCACTTCTCTTTCTGAACGCTCCGATTCACGATCTACGTTCAAACACTCTAGTCTTTCCATACTGATCACGACAAAAATGCAGGTTTTGGTTGAATTAACCGCACTTTTGGACAAAAATTCCAGTCGATTCAATATTCAAATCCCTATCTGCTTACCTGTGCCCACAGAAAGACTGCACGGGATCCTGTAAAACATTATCACATTCTGTACATTTGTACCGCTTATCTAAGTAAACGAATTCGATGGCTTTACGGGAAGACATCTTCTTTGAGTGCTCCGAATACGAATTACCTCATAATGTCTGATGTATTGAACACGCGCTTCTTTATGATTGAGGAAGTATGTTCCTTAGTCGTTTCTAGAATCAACCAGTCACATGATGGGGAAAATGACGTGATCATGACACAACAAAGCTTTCATGCGATCTTGTTCAGGCAATCGCAAGCCGATCGTTCTGTTTAAAAAAAAAAGTTGCATGCCGGGTGAAATCTCAGTAAACATGTATCGTGGAATGGTTTTAAAAAGTTGTTTAAATATCACGAGAATTCCTTCTGCGTGGTCATATCATTAATGTTTACGTTTCATCTAACTGTTTATGACGCATTTATCCCTCGTTGGGTTTCCCCGGCAAAATCTTCGCATTCAATCTCATCTAGCTACAAAGAAAGTAGGCTTTTTGGTTCTAGAATGAAGCCAGAAGGGAGGTGAGTATATTAACAATGGAAAACAATTAAAGGAAGCTATTCCCATTGCCCAATGACAAAACCAGTTAAATGAAAGCTTCCTTTTTATGCCCTGTTCATGTTTTTTGGACCTTGCGCACGCCCGCCAGATAACCTCAAACCACCTTACATTCCCTTTCAACAGTGAGCTTCAAAAGAAAAGAAACTTTCACGTTTGTGACAACAAGTGGCGCTGCAAAAATATGATCACGTGACCGTGAACATGCTGTTGAGTATGTTTGTTGTGAAGATGAGGTTTGATTCCGAGTTACCGTATTTTTATTTTCATTTTGATTTGGAGAACAAATAACGATTTGTCTCAAACAATGCCTGCCATAAAAGAACGATCGATCTTTTGCTGCATTCACCTGGTTTGTACGCACTCTCCTCCTCCGCGTTGTTTTGAGATGTCACGCAACATCCCAAGAAATGACATTACTTCTAGTCTTTTCATGCCACACATGTTGACCAACTGAGTGGACCACCTGTGATCACACTGTTATGTTACCGTACACGTATTACAAGTTTGCGCTTTCGATGAGTTAAATTTGTTTTAAAAAGCAGATTCACCAGACCAAATTTAGTCATAGTTTCCTTTAAACTTAAGAAACAAGCAATGTAGTTCAAAGGCAGACATATCTGACCAATTCTATCCACCTGTTAACCAAGGCCAAGATGAGTTCAGTGAGGGTGCCCTGTGCATTATATGTGAAGTGTGATGGAGCTATTTTTGCCATGAAATTTGTTTCATTCTCGATTTGCGAACATTAAATTCTTTTTTTTCGCATTGAGCTTCATCATCACAGATCATCTTGTTTTGATGTGAATTGATTTCTTGATGATCTGGTAAACTGGTCTTGGTTTTCAGTGATATGGTTTGTATTGAACAGCTAAGGCCCGTTTCAAACGTCGTGCTACTGCCGTGTCGAACTCAATTCATAAATTAACATTTTGGATTTGCTTTGTACAACGGCTGGTCAGTGTTTTTATTATGGCACCCGACGATTCTGGGTTCGAGATTGAGCAACAACTTTTTATTCGACGGAATTAAATTCGACATCTGAAACCAAGTCGTGCTGGAGTCGCGCGACAGTCGAGCCAGCTAAGGGCTAGCCTCCCACGCAGTCGTTCTTAGGGGAATCGTATTGGAATCGTAGTGGGGAGGAGGTGAAATACGAGTCCCCTAAAAACGACTGCGTGGGAGGCTAGCTAAGGGCCCGTTTATATGGTTTCGGGTACCCGAGACAACCCTCCTCCCGAGACAACTTTACCGAGCGTTTATATGCGTGACCGAGACGAAGTTGACCCTACTTGTTATTCATAGCACGTCTCAAATGCTCTTTGATTGAATATCGTCAATATTGATTGAAAATTTCCTTCCTAGGTTCATTCTTCGATACTTCTTTTTATAAAAGGACCTGTGAGCCATCAGCCAATTCGAAGTTTGTAACGTGTCACATAACTTAGCTTCGTACTTAGCTCCGAATCAGTTTCTTCCCCGCTCCATTTTGATCACTGTGGGTAATGCTGGCTTTTAAAATGAAATTCCTTGAAATAAATTTGCGTTTTTTAACTCAAAAATTGGACCGAAATAACTTGTTTTCGCATATGCGCAT
Source organism: Pachyseris speciosa (assembly GCA_016490735.1). Classification (NCBI taxonomy): domain Eukaryota; kingdom Metazoa; phylum Cnidaria; class Anthozoa; order Scleractinia; family Pachyseridae; genus Pachyseris; species Pachyseris speciosa. The sequence goes on along the minus strand of JAEMWC010000003.1, from coordinate 354,182 downwards.
ATTTAATTTTCGGCCGTCTCGTCCCGGTTAGGCGCGACAGTGTTTACATGAGAAAAAGTTGTCCCGCCTGCCAGGGTTACCCTACCTGCCGAGGCGTCTCGCCTATCTCATGTAAACGGTTGGTAGAACTTTTCAAAGAAATAAGTGGAAAAATAGTTCGCCCAGGGTAACTCGGGGGGAGGGTTGTCTCGGGTACGCGAGACCATATAAACAGGCCCTAAGCACGGCAGTAGCAACACGTTTGAAACGGGCCCGCAAGATGCTGACAGACAGCCATGGTAATAACTGGTAATAACTGGGTTTCGAAGAGATCATTTTTTGTGAGAATAAATATATGAAAATCTTATATTTGAATTGTCGGATTATAGAATAAATATGTGAGTGATCATCGCAGTTATGAACACTACTTTTTAGTAATTTCAAGCTCACGATACAACTTTTTAAAGACATGTTTCGGCATAACTCATGCCATCATCAGTTTAATGTGTTGTTTCCTTTTCCATTGTTTATAAGTACGTTCACAATTTGAGTAAGTTAGCAATTTGAAATTTAAAATACAGTAACAATTATGCGCGTGCAAATGCATGAGTGTGAATTACGTAATCGAGTCACAAGAAGCAAAAATCGTTGTGTTGTAATTGCGCATTTAGTTCTGGTTTTAAGCGGCTGATGTAGATCGCTTCTTTGAGCTTAAGACAATGTCTAGTTTTAGCTGAATCTATAATCTTGAAGCAGTCAACCGAGCATTTGCGTTTACCCTGGTTGTAAGTGGCGTGACGTCTCGCCAATGTAAACGGGAGTTACATCCCGCACAAGTAAATTGATACTTATAAACACTGGAAAAGGAAACTACACATTAAACTGATGATGGCATGAGTCATGCCGAAACATGTCTTTAAACAGTTGTATCGTGAGCTTGAAATTTCTGTTAATACTGTTATTGTCACGAAGTTATGGCAATGTTATTTACTTTTTAGTAGTAGTGAAAATAAAGCCTGAAAAATAATTCAGGCTTGTACGGGATTCGAACCCACGACCTCTGGGATACCGGTGCAGTGCTCTACCAACTGAGCTAACAAGCCAACTGGGAGCTGGTTATTAGCTTGGTTCGTTATAAACCCATGAGAGGTGAACATGTGAGAATAAGTTCATATATTTGAACCGCAGATTATAGAATGAATATGTGAGTGATCATCACAGTTATGAACACTACTTAAGCAGTAGTGAAAATAAAGCTCGCATGTTCACCTTTTGAACCAAGCTAATAACCAGCTCCCAGTTGACTTGTTAGCTCACTTGGTATAGTACTGCACCGGTAACGCAGAGGTTGTGGGTTTGAATCCCGAACAAGCCTGAATTCTTTTCAGGCTCTATTTTCACAACTGGTTAAGTAGTGTTCATAACTGCGATGATCACTCACATATTCAGATCATTTTTTGAAAGTCAATCCCGTCCACAGGCAGCACTCAAAGAACTTGTTTATTTCTCTGGAGTCAGTTGTTTTAAAGTGCCAACCTAGGGTGTGTATGAACTTTGATTCTAGTTCAATTGAAGGGCTGGGAAGATAAGCGACCTATGTCGAATTTTAGACCATTATATGATTTTGCTCGGATTTCTCCAAATTTTTGCATGTGAACTGCATTTCAATGCAAAAACACGGTCCGGTATTTTTTTTCACCAATTTCATTCTTGTTTTCGAGAACTAATGTATGTAAAAAAAAACCCCTACAATTCAACATAGGTCGTTTATGCTCCCATCCCTTCAATTAGTAACCAGTTAAAGGGGAACTGTCATGTAATTTGCATACAGCCAACTTGACGAGTTTGAAACAATACCAGCAGGTTTAAAAAAATCTTGCAGTTTTCTTCCAAGTTAAGCAATGTCACAGGGATTTTTGCTGTTTTTGGTTCAATTCTGCCAAAATTACTGCCTTTTACCTGTTATTATGTGAAAAATGCTCCGACAGAATCAGCAAGATGAATTCCAATGAAATTTTAGTAGGGAGAACTAACCATAATAACTTTTTTGGTGATTTTCAATGCATAGCTTGAGATTTTGAAAAAAACTGGTAAGTTTTTTCAAATTTCAATCCATTTCCATCCTCGTCATCTTTGATGGAATACAAGAGTTTATAGTGTCAATGCAGTACTAGTCTTTGGCAGCAAAACTAGACCATTATTTCAAGGTTTCCACTGATGCATGGACAGTTTTAAGCTTGGTACAATAGTGTGACAATGCCCCTTTAAAGTGCACCTAACCTCAAAATATTTTTTTGCTCAAAACTTATTGCACTGTTTTGCACCTTTTTAGACCAAATCTTGACTTTTTATAGGCTGTAAATGTTACAAAATCTAGCCATCATCTGTCCCATGACTGGGCTAGTAAGGGGCATGGGTCTATTCCTCACTTGATGTAACAAACTGCTTTGCATGCATGTTCACAAAGACTTAATAGGATGCAAATCTGTTTGTGATGTTATGTAAGGAATACACCCATGCCCCTTACTAGCTCAGTCATGGTACAGACGATGGCTAGATTTCGTAACTTTTACTGCCTGTAAAAAGTCAAGATTTGGTTTAAAAAGGCGCAAAATTGCACAATACATTTCAAACAGGTGCAAAGTTTCATTTAAGCGAAAAAATATTTTGGGGCTAGGGGCACTTGAATAGGTGCATTCAAAGACTATTCAAGGTTTTCTATGACTGTGGAGGACGAGGGGAAAATGGATTGGAGGAAATTTCTCAATGTGTCTTGGAACTGATACTTGTTTCTTTTCCTTTCAAGAAAGAATTTGACATCTACCTCTTCACGTTACAAGGGAAGGGTCATCTGTGTAATAGAAAAAGTACTTCCTCACAATTTGAACAATCTCATAACAAGAATTCCCATGACAGTGCCTGTTATGAATGATTTTAAACTTTCAGTTTTCAATTGAAGGGTGTTCCGCAAAAGGGGCATATATCACTTTTTTGCCTTAAAATCCAAATCTCTCTAAACTCACTCTAGTTTGGCATACAGACTGGTTATGATGTCAGAAATGAAGTTCTGCACTTATTTTGTGATTTGAAGGCCTGGATTCAGCAAATTAGCATATGACTTTTGCCTACAACTGGACCAACTCAAACAAAAGAATCAATCATGCATCACATCCTTTTGTTTCTGTTTCTTGAGTTTTGGGGAAAAGTCATAAGCTAATCCTTCGGATGCTAGCTTTTTGATCGCAAAATAAGTACAGAACTTCATTTCTGACATCATAACCAGCCTTTATGCCAAAGTAGAGTGAGTTTAGAGAGATTTGGATTTTAAGGCAAAAAAAGTGATATACACCCCTTTTGCGGAACACCCTTGAATTGGATTTTCTCTACATTTAATTCATTTAATTTTGTCCTGGATTAGCTGTAATCTTTGTAGGACCTTTCTGAAAACCACGTCATGTGATGGAAGCTTCCTAATAAAAGATTATTATTATCAATAATCTGCTTTCAAAAACTGGGCTTTGAGGGATTTAAGCATAGACTTATTCGGAAGTCTTAAAAGTTGCATAAAAAACTGTCTTTTGCAAAACTCATGGACACAGTGCAGAGTAGTAAAACAATAGTTCCATATTTTCCAGGTTTTGCAAGAGTGAACCATTTGAAGCTTGTTGGAGTGATTGTAGAATACCTGGCTGCCCACTTTTTGTGGCACAAATCTGTGGCTCCTGTGTCCGTGCAGTCAAAATCAAAACTACTGTAATTGGATTTCAGTAAGTTTTGAACTAATGCTCCCATAGTACCACACTCCCACAGTCAAAAATTTTTCCCTTGGGCTGCTTAACAAATGAGAAATTAACACATCTATCGATTTGTTTATTATAATAAGTGCTCCCACATCCCAAACTCCTGCAATAAAAAACTAATTGGAATTCATCAAGTGCATCACTAGTGCTCCTGCAGTCAAAAGCAGTTTTCCAAGTTGATATATTAAGTGGGTCAGGTATTCTGAAATCTAGTCAGTCTAAAGTACAGCAGTAATGGGACTCATGAAAATCCACCTATTCTAAAGGTGGAGGATTAAAAATACTAGACTAAATTATAAACTCTCTTCTTGCTGGTGGTCAGATGATGGATCACAGAAGGCCTTCCTTTTCCAACTGTGACAAATATTCATCCTGCACTTGACTGATATCCTTCTCATCCAGGGCCACTCTCTGTTTGTTTGATGACCTTCCTCCATTGTCGCCGTCGTGGCAAATCAAATTTTGAGCTCCATTTTCTAAATGTTCCAGAATATCTGGTTTACAAACAACCAGTCTTAACAAAGCCAAAGCATCTCCTTCGGCGCTATGTGCGTTCTCGAAGTCTCCTCCAACGAAAGTGCTGTGCAAATTAGACAACGAACAAGAAAATCGTTTTCTTTTACCATCAGCACTTGTACCATTGATGCCATTATTCAAGCCACCTTTGCTTTCTTTGTGTTGTTTTCTGAAAGCTTTCAGCGAATCAGAGGCACAAACACTCTCAGGCAACGTTATTCCAATAGCTTTCAGATGAGAAACAAGAATTTTGAAGTCGAAGCTATCCCCATTGTGAGCGATCAAACAAACCGGCTGTGGCTGCCTCATGATAAAAGATCTTACGATTTTTCCAAGCTCAATGTCAAAGCCGCTCCTGTTTTCAAGATCTTCGTTTGATAGACTAGTCACCGATGAAGCAAAAGGCTCTATCTCTTTAGTAGGTCGGACGCAAGTTGTAAACTTGTCGAGTAAACGAGGAATAGTCTTTGTCTCGGAACTTTCGATGATGTGCTTTGGTTCGACAGCTATCATGCTGAGTTCAGTAATTTCCACTGGCTTTTGCAATCCAGTGGTTTCGAGATCGAGAAAAATCAATGTTGAAAACTTCGAGGCACCGATCATCGTCCTCTTTCCAACTTTCGAAGGCAAAATCGGTACAAAAGCAGAGGAATATTTACAGCTATTTTTCAGCAAACATAACATTTCTTCATAAAGGAAATTTCCCGCCAGTTCGGTTCCAGTGTGCTCTCGAACTTTGCCCCACAACGAGGCTAGACACGTCGCATGTCAAAAATTTGTACTGCGCATGCGTTTTAGTAGTTCCACTGTGTCCGCTGAGTAACGCGGCTCAATATTGACGTGGAGTTTCGTTCCAATACAAAACACGGTGAGAAATGTTCTAACTGCGAAGAGAGAAGGAAAAATTTATGTAGCCTCTGTACTGACATTTTCCCATGGAAACAGTATCAGAAAGTGTATTTTTGTGATCCTGGTTTGCTGGGAAAGGAAAGTTTTCGAGAAACTTCCCCGAAACGCGCAATCTAAAGTTAAACGTAGGCTAATGCTATGGCTGCCGCCGCGGTAAGTCTCTATCGATTTTACCTAATATTTATAACACATGTGGTTTTTAGTTGAAATTCCTGCTGAGAACTTTTTTCTCTTAACGATTAAGGGAAACAAATTGCACTGTTTGTAAGCCGGTCCAGTTTTATGACGTTAGCTGAAGTCCATTGATCGCATTGAAAACCGGTCGCGCGTGTTCAACTTTCATATGCTTGAGTTCTTTTCTTTTCTTTTCACCTCTTCTAAGCTGTTTAAATCCAGTGCATTTAAGGTATCGTAGACCAATTTAAGGATTTGTTTCTTATGAATCGATTGAGAAAAACACATCGAAATCATCAAGCTAATGTGTTTGTTCTCATATCGAAGTAGAAGTGGGAAAGGTACACTTAGCCAATTGAAAATTGAATGTGACAAATATTTGCTTGGCTTGTATTCAACAGCAAAATCATCTTCACGGATAAGATTCAATGTTTGTAGATCAACTCTTCACTGTTTGGAATATAGCTGAAGATCAAACTTGAGTTCCTTCGACCTCTTTAATTAACGAAGGTGTTGTGTGACAATATCCAGGAAAAGCGATCGATGAAAGCAGTAAGCGTATTCAAAATAAAATTAGTAGTCTTACAGGTTTCGCATCTCAAAGCACGTAATACGTTTTGGAAGTGAAGAAACGGGTTTAAATGTTTCATGTCTGGATCAATTCTAAATTGTGGGAGAAACTAACACTTGTATTTTGGTTAATTCAGTTACAGTGTAGCCGCGGTATTGCAGCAAATGTTTTGCCCAACTCCTATGAAAGTTTTCCTGTGAAGGAAATTGATCCGTTTCCTGTTAAGTGATATAATAAATATAATTCCCTGATTTCTATGTGTACGTGTATACCATATTCCAAACTAAACTGCTTAAGAGCTTTTAAGTTGCCATACAGAACTGACATCTCGTACAAAGAGAGATTAAGACTCACAGAACTCATACCTCTTTGCTATTGGCACGAATACCTAGATCTAGTTTATACTTATAAATCAATTGTCAATAATACTGACACCCAATTTAAGATATCTAAACCTATAAGAGTAACTAGACGTACTGCCTCATCAAAGAATGTTTTGTTAGATATACCTAAAGCTAAGACTGTTACGTTCCAGAATAGTTTCTACTCTAGAGCCTCAAGGACATTTAATACACTTCCAGAATACTTGAGGGACAATACCCAATCTATTAATGCTTTTAAAACTAAGTTAAGGAAACACTACGTAGATTTAACTTTAACTGTGTATGATCCTGCAGTTCCGCAAACTTTCAAAAGTGTCTGCATAAAATGTCATATGACCAGACCACTAACTGCATTACTAGTCAAACTATGTTGTTAATTAATTGTTCTGAATTATATAATTACTAGATTTTTTTTTTTTTTTTTTTTTTTTTTTTTTGGATGTTAAGGAGTCTCGTTATTGGAACGTTAGTTCTGTGAGATCTCTCCTGCCAATTTGTTTTTGGCGAAGTTTATAAATAAATAAATAAATAAATAAAGTTGGTAGCCCATGTAACAAATGGATACATGCAGCTGAATGGCTTTCCAAACGTGCATGCACATGTATGTGTTGGGTTTTGGGAGAGGAGGGGTGTGTTTGCATTTGCTTTTCTTGAGCTCTTAAATTGTTTTATTTTTGTTGTTGTTGTGACAGAATGTCACTGACCCACTCAGTGTGACAAATGGTATAAAGAAGGAAGATTCATCCAGCACCTCTCCATGAAACCTCAAGGAAGATCACAGGTACATGTATGACTAGATAAACCAACTCCAAGGAAACCAGTTTTAGGCATACTTGTCAATCACAAGTAGTATGGATATCTTTCCGGGGCGACATACGCGGTGGACTGTCCCTACTCAGCATGAGCTAATGCACAGCACCCATTCCAGTTCCAGCAATGTTCATCTATCATTAACGCACATATGTATTCTTTTTTTCGTAAGCCTCCTGCTTCCATATGTACTGAATCTGTTACAGCATTTCAATCAAGTATTTGTAATTATTTCATGTATTGACAATTTATTCATGTGACTAGTAACTTAATTATATTCATTTGTTCATCTATTTATTTATTCATTTATTATTTGAACCCTTGCTGTCAATGCCATGAGCTTCCATGTATTGACCATCCATTGCCAGATTAGCTTGCTAGAGGCAATTATGTTAATTAAAGATTTAAGATCAATCTGGGTGTCAATCGCAGTTAATCTGCACTAGATTGTGTTAACATTTGCATGTACATGTAAGTGGCTTCTATCAAGATTGGAGTGAATCCAATCAGAGTGTTAAGGGGACTACAGTGTAACTTAACCACAAAATTAGCTAACATTGTTGCTATGGAAAGTTCCCAACCCTCATATCTTGGAAACCCTAACTTGCACAGGCAAGCTGTCTGGCTATGTTTTACAATCAAAATGGTTTATTACAAGATTTTCGAGTCACAACCATATTTGGTAAGTCACGTGATCAGAACAGAAAAAGGCCTAAAACTTGAGTGGCGTACACTTCTGGATGTCGAAAATGGTGCCAGTGGTTAACGATCGCCAAGGTGCAAAACTCTACATATTGATTTTTGGAAATTCATGTTTTTGTGAGATTTATGATGTCATAAGCACGCAATTTCACACCATTTCGTTATTATCATTGTGGTTATGTACGTTAACAACAATTGCTTACATAGGCTTGTAAAGAAGGCTGGAATATCTCTCATTGGCAAAAAACCCGGAACTTCACATAATTTTCTCCAAGTTTTGGTGATTTTTCTCTCTAAAGCATGTTTGGGCCTGGGGCAAGTTACGCAGGCCCAATAACAATTTATAAATTTTACATGTTCACCTCTTCGCACGTTTCACCAATATAGTGGCAAAAACACCGAAAAACCGTGGTTTACAAATACAATCCATAAAATTCCCTTGGCAACAACACTAAGTCTGTAGTTAAGTTAGTCCAGATGCCCTGAGGGCCTTATGGCTTTGCAAGGTTGCACATGTACTCCCACTTTGAAAAATTCAGGAAGGCTGCTGCAATATTCTAATCTACATGTAAAGCCAGCTGGCTGTTTTGTGATTCATCATTGTTTGACTGTTGTTTTCATTGATCCTCTCAGCTCGAGTCCCTCCCTAAAGAAGACCTCATAAAATATGTCAAGAAACAAGTTGCTCTCCTGAAGCAAACCAAAGCAAAATGTGATGGTAAAAATGTTATTATTTGTTGGTGTTAAAAATGTGATTACGTTTATTGCACATGTGGTACTACATGACAAAACCAGTTATGTGTTGCAAACATAAAACTTAAGATTTAACATGACTTGCAAACTTGTTGCAAGCATCAGATGTAACCTGTGTTCATTGTGGTTACCGTCATGTTGACATCAAATATCAGTTGTTGCATCCTAAGTTAAGTTTTATCAATGTATCCCCAGCTTTGGCCTTGTAAAGAGTATTGTCACAAATTGATCTCTAGTTTTGTTGAGAAGCCAGACAAAAAAAAATTATAGAAAGGAGCCAACAAATAGGCAATGTGGGCCAAGGAAGGGTTGCTATGGGTAATCGTTGATTTCTGGGCATGCATTCTAGGTTTTATGTGTAACCAACTTGGGCATGCATAATTTCTAGGTTTTATGTGTAACCAACTTGGGCTTTTGCCTCGGAAACAGAATTGTTCCAGATCAAAGATCTCTTGTTTTGTCCACAGTATTGGAAATTGAGTTCTTTATTGAAGATATATTTAATATATTGTATGTTTTTTTTGATAGATCCATTCTCTCAAAACTTGATGATTAGTTCTTTGATTATTGCCATTTTGGCTTTTTTTTTGTAGAATTGTCATCTCGGGTAGAGGAAGAAAGGAGTGAGGTACAAAGGTTAGAAAACGAAAAGAGAGAGTGGCTGTCCAGAGGAGTGCATGCTGAGTTTGAGAAAAAAGACAAGGTATGTACAAACATCAGCACATTTGAATCCTCATGATAATTTATCATGGAATTAGTTAGAAGTGGATTTTAAAACAACAACGGTCATATTCACACCTACCCAGGTACATTATCACAGTCATACTCCCCATTTCAAAGCCAGGTGAGGTTTAGCATTGGGGCTTTTGTTGCAACATTGATAATTTTTTGGGGGGCAGCACTTTCTTTTAGAAAACCTGGGAACATGTAATTAATTTGAAGTATTTTTATAAGAGCATGCTAAAAGTAGCAAAATGAGGCTATTGAATTCAAATTAAAGAGTGAACCATAGTTAAAAAAAATTTTTCCTCTAGCAAATAGTAGTCATATAAAATGATGATAGTCTTCAGATTCGTGAGACCTACGTATAATTATTTTTAGGTAGAGTTCCAATTTTTTTTCAAAAGAAATGAGTAAATATCCAGATTTAAAATTAGACAATTTTAAACTTACGTTTTTTAAGAACAATGACCAACAACTAGCGGTTTACTGCCCACTCAGAATATCAGAACTTTGCCTCTTGACTTAATTGCTAATTGAAAAATTTTGTTCAGTTGCTGCTTACTTTGATTGGCTAACTGACATAGTCTTTAAAATCTGTTTAAAGCTCTGTTAGACATTAAAGATGGAGTGTGTTAAACCCTACAATTTTTTAGTATAAATCTGCTAGCATTCTATCACAAATGCCATTCTCTGATTGGCTATGCTACTCGCTATCTATTCTGTGATAGATAGTGAGTAGTGGTTGTCAACAAAATGGCGGTCACTTCTTTGTGTTTTCAAAGTTTCTGCAAGGAGGATTAAGATAATTTGCTTATTTGGTTTTGAATGATTAGTAGATTTATACTAAAACAATTACCAGTAGATTATTCACTCAATAAATTTCTATACATGATATCGATAGCTGATTTGGGCTGTGCCCTCATTAGCTATCACATGATAGAAATCTTGAGCTCATAATCTAATTTTTAAATATACAGTAATGTGTGAACAAATGCCAGTGATGGCACATTTTATTTATTTTTAATAGTTTAATTTAGATAATACTTTTCATAATAAAGTTTTGATATAACACGCTTTCTGATTGGTTAAAACAGCATACTTTATCAGAGTACAGATAGACTGCGAGCAGTCCCTCTTTCTTTCCTTCGTCAATCTTGTGAGCAAATGCGAAGCCCGAGCTTGCGGAAATTAGGGCGAGCGAAGTCAAGTTGAGCGAGCGGAAAGAAGGAGGGACTGCAGCCTTTTCTCTTTGCAACGTGTTCAGAAAACTCAGCCATGAAAAGCTCCACCCAATTTTGTTGCGTGGGCCAAAAGTAAAACTTTCGCGCTTTTGAGAATTTTCGAGCGATTATTTTAGTCTCTGTGGAAAGCTAGAAACCTCTAGTTTTTAGATTTTCTAATTGCCACTCACGAAATAATTTCAAGAAGTTGAATTCCATTTTTCCGTCAATGGATTATAAATTAGTGCTCTGATATTGTCCGTTTTCCAGTTGCTGTAAATAAGATACATGTAATGCTGTATTTCCCAGGTGGAAATCTTATTAAGATCTTACTAAGAATCTTACTAAGTTTCTTAACAAGATCTTATCTTACCTCTTAGTTAAGATTCTTACAAGAATCTTACAAGATCTTGTAAGATTCTTGCAAGATTCTTACAAGATTCTTGTAAGATTCTTACAAGATCTTGGTAAGATTGCAGTAAGATCTTACAAGATCTTGGTAAAATCTGATAAGAATCTTAATAAGGAACTTGCAGTTGATAGTTAAGATCTTACAATATCTTGTAAGATTCTTACAGGTTTCTTACAAGATCTTGGTAAGATTTGATAAGATCTTACTAAGAATCTTATTAAGTTTCTTAACAAGATCTTATCTTACCTCTTAGTTAAGATTCTTACAAGAATCTTACAAGATCTTGTAAGATTCTTACAAGATTCTTACAAGATTCTTGTAAGATTCTTACAAGATCTTGGTAAGATTGCAGTAAGATCTTACAAGATCTTGGTAAAATCTGATAAGAATCTTAGTAAGGAACTTGCAATATCTTGTATGATTCTTACAGGTTTCTTACAAGATCTTGGTAAGACCTGAAGAGCCTCAGGCTGGAATAGCATAAAATCTTAGTCTGGATCATTGTGACTACGCCAAGCAAAGTAACATTGTTACCAAAGTTTTGTAAAAGTCATACAAGATTCTTCTGAACTGTGTTGCATTGATACAATTTTAAGTTCATATCAATGTCAAGCTAAGACTCATAAGAGGTGATAGAGGATACAAAATCAAGATTTGACCAACAGTTTATTAGAAGATCTCACACCATAAGATTGTGAAATTAGTGGTAACTATAACAAAGACTTTGAAAACGTTTATATAATCTACAGAAAACCTGTAATTTTTTTCCCTTTTAGTTTCTGTCCCCTTTTAAAGTTACAACTATTTATGAATCATGCAATAAAAGCTTCCAATGAACTGAAACACAGAACTCAATATTCACATAGAAGTCAGGAGTTATACTTAAAATTAATTAGTGAACCTATGAAACTCAATTTAGTTAGATTGTCACATAAAATTTACACAGAGATGAAAGTGGCAGTGTTGTGGGGGTATCAGGATTTTTGGTCAAAATTCATTGCCTATAAAATGTAAGCACTTCATTAATATTTGACTTCTTTCCAAATCACTAATTTGAAGAAATTAAGTGAATCTAGGGTAAAGGAATGAGCTGAAATACCGATATGTTACAACCGATTTCTAGCAAGGTACAAGAGGAAAACTTGAAAAATATTGGCTCAGTGTTTCCAAGTTTAAACCCATCCCTATCTTGGCCATCTGCTGCTGAAAACAATAAACATTTTCCTTTGATTACAATATCCTTTCAAAGGAATTTTGAGCCTTATCTTGCTGCTGCTATCAACTTAAAAGTTCAGTCTGTTTCTAAAAACAGTGTGATACTGCCCCTTTAAATATTTCAAACATGCAACATCCTTAACTGTCTAATTTGGAAAATTATTGTTTACCATGTATATCAGAGGGTCATCTTTAACAGCCAGCACTACTGGCTACTTTTGTAATAAAACAGTTTTATCAAGATGAATGAGTTGTAGTGATTTTACTTAATTCATAAAAACAAAGTGCAATAGTCACTGCAAGTGTAAAAAGAAAAGAAAATATTGTGGGAGTAATAGAGAGGAAATCAGACAATGATATATGGTTTTAACCTTCCAATGAAGTTAAATGATGTATAATTGGCTATTATCATATGACCTGTTTGGCCCTGCAAGCGCTTTAATTGTAAAACTATCGAGAAAATTCCCGTATGAGGGCTGTACGCATTAATTTGGTTTATCAACGGAGTTGATAATGTAAATTGACCACGGTACAGGGATTAAAAAAACTGACGTTTCTAGTGTTAGCCCTTCGTCAGAGCGAATGTTCACAACAGTTTTAAGGGTTCCGTAAACTACAATACATGTACATATGTCATTGGTACTGTTAAGCATCTGGCGGGGTCCTATGGATGTAACTTCTTGCAGACAGAATCTGAAAAGATCCATGAAAATCTCATTATTTTTTTCACAGTAAATTCATGGTATTTTCAAAACTTTTTCATGGGGTTTTCATTGTCAAATTAATGGTTTTTGCTTGGGGTTTTTACCATGAAATTGCCATGAAAAAAGCATTAAAAATACCATGATAATCCTGTGAAAACCAGCAGATTCATGACCCATGAAATATTCAACATTTTGTAAAAGGCCATGAAAAAGTCATGAAAAGGCTATTAAATTTTAATGGCACATGATATGGTATTTTAATGGAATGTTAATGATGCTGAAAAACCCATGAAACACCCATGAAAAACCACCATAGAAAAAGCATTAAAAAACCTTGAAAACCTATGAAAACCAGCAGATTCATGGCGCATGAAATTTTCCACATAATGGAAAACCCATGAATTTAAAATGAGTATTTTCATGATGTAAGTTTCATGGGTTTTTCATATGTGAAAAAACAACCATAGCCCCTGAAAATCCCTTGAAGGTTTTCATGACTTTTCCATGGTTTTTTAACCCCATTTGAGGGTTGTCCATCACATTCTTTGGGAAGGTGATGCCACACAAGAACCATGAAAATTCCATTTAATTCTGAATGCAATAAAACTGAAAAACATACCTTGACTGGAAAATCTAAGACCTTTATGGCCATTAAATTAATAAGTAAATGCTAAGATAAGTCTTTAATTGATGAAAGCAAAGGATGAAACAGATTTGAAGCTGTGCAACAATTTTATTTTAACAATACGCAAATGACACTTTACAGACAAATCACGTCAAACTATTAAACTACATGGGCCAAAGAGATTTTTTTTTCCAAAGTTTTACGTACACAGTATCAGTTAAGTTTTAATGTTAAGCGTAGTTGCCCAAATCACAAATTTATATAATGATTATTAGTGTCATAAATATTTCAAAAATGTAAAAATTATGTTTCAAACTTGTGCATTCAAGGGAAAGCCGATCTTGAGATCTGTACATGTGAATATTAAATTTACATGAACTGGAACAAGATGAAAGCAAAAACGGCAAACAGTAGACTTAGCTCATTTATTTAAATTTTGTATTGTTCAGGGAGCTTCTTTTGCTGTCCGCGGAGGAGGTTGTCAACATGTCCCGCTCCAGGTTGTATTTTTTATTCATGTCTGAAACAAAAATAAGGCCTGTTTCAAACGTCACGCTACTGTCGTGTCGATTTAATAAAAGTTAAACTGAATTTAGTGTCGAGCCAAATTCAAAATCCAGCAAAACAAACCTTGTATCCAAAATGCTAAACATACATATTTTTATTAGCAAATTACATGTAGCGTCGTTCTAGACTGGTTTAGTCATGATTTCATTAGAGTACTCAAGATAATTAAGATCTCAGCTAGACCTACCGAATAACTGACCAAAAGTTAACTCGATCTGTAGTTTTACAACAGTTGAACTACTGACGATTCGAAGACGAACGGCGGCCGCAATGGATTACACTTTGCCGAGGAGCACTCTGATGATCTTGTTCAAAGTTTTACTGTGCCGTTGACAAGTTATGGGCTTTTATAATTTAAGAACTGTTCCTATTTCTAATAACAGAGTAAACTTATTTACTTACCAAAAACATTCAAAATTCTCGATTTAAAAATGGCTTGCCGGCCTCTAAATCCACGGTGATGCGTTCATTTCCTTTGACATCAGCGCCACAATCTTCAGCCTTTCGTTTACTATAATAACGCTGTTGTTATTCACCCTGTAAACCACTCAAAAAACCATCTATGCGAAACAAAAAAACCTACAATTATTCGCACGATAAACCAACCGAAAACACAATTCAAAGATAGGCGCCAAGAGAGAATGAATAGAGGTTCTTTGTTCGCTGAAAAGCACGAAGATAGTCACGTGAAAATTCTCGCACTATTATTGGCTGTTGCTGAGTAACATCCACTGGACTACTTGATTGCGGTCTTCAAGTGAATTATCTCTGTTCAAGTGCTCGCTTCGTTTGCATCGGTAATTCGAGGATATGAATCCAATTTCTGGCGAAGATTTTGACGAAAACACACTTTAGGAAGAGATTCATCTTCAGCTGAGTACAAAACATGCTTTAGATGTTTGTTACCGAACGCTGACGAGATAGCGAAGGAACAAACGAGTTCGTGGAGGTGAGAAAAATCCATCGCTAACTCTCGCTTGCTTTTAAGTCTTACGTTCGTTTCATTTCAAAGGACTTTGTAAATTTCATGAGCTTTCCGGATAAATCACTGAGTAAATGTGTGACTTAAGGATTGTATTTTATTTTATGTAATTGTCTTTTTGCCTTTTTGTACTATGTTGTGTTTATATAAGTTAAGCTTAATAAGTAGCACTTAATTTAGGCTTAATCATAAATTTGTTTCCTTGAAAGAATTAAAGTCTTGGTCTTAAAGAATCACAAAACTTTGCAGTCTTTTTTTAATTTAAAGTGGTGGAACTTTAAGTTGATATTGATTGGCCACAAATTGCTCGAATTTGCATTTTGATGTCTCAGCTTACCATTGATTCCAAGACATTTCCAGCAATTCCAAATGCGATTTTTGTTTAGTCATAGAATTTTTGGGAATTCCTTGTAATTCCAAGTTATTCCTAACTTGATCAGTGAACATTCCCAGATATTCTAATTAATTCCAAGCCTTTGGTTTCATCCTAATTCCTAGGAATAATCAATTGTGGACCACAATGGAAACTACTGGGCTACCAGTAATATGTTTACCCCTATAAAGTGGCAGTATAAAGACTTTTGTAGAGAGCTGAAAAATCAGGCCGTGGATTTTGATTACGAAGAATCATCTTTATTTGAATGGAACTGTGATAAGATATTTCAGCTGATCACGTTTTATGATGAGAAGTTTCCTTCAGTCTAAACAACTCATGAAAATGGCTGGCTTGTCCCTCCCTCTAACCTTTTTGCCCATCCAAACAAAATTAATGTCACTTTTGGTAAAACACAGCATGAATGTTGCCATGACAATCTGGGAAGTACCCTAGGTGTGACACACAGTAGGCCCCTCCTTGAAAAATCCTAGCTATGTCCCTTAGTGTGGTCTACACTTAATCCGGTTGCCATGTTTCTTTCGTATTAAATTATATTATTCTTTTGGTCACTTGTTACGGCACATTGTCCCATTTTTATTCTACTTTTATTGTCATCCCAGTACTGCTCCAGTATTGTTCTGGTACAAGTTTACAAGTCTAACACCTTTATTATGGTCTATGATCTGTTGGCTTGAATTTTGATGCAAGGTAGTGACATCTATTTGTCCTTTCTTGATTTCCTTTCAATTTTAATAAATAAAATTTCAAAAGTCTGTATCAACTATAATTTATTCAAGGCATGTGTGGTGAATTTTCATGATTCCCACCTTTTAAGTCCTAGAATCATCAATTCATGACCCATGAAATCAGTAATGTAAATGAAATCTTTTTATATGCCATGAAAAGTATGTTTTCATGGGTCATTAAAGATATTGTGTCAAGTTTCATGGATTATTAATGGCCCATGAAATCGAAGACCACACCACCAGCCATTTTCATGGCCCACGAAAGTCCAAACACATGACTTTCATGGGCCATGAAATATATAATGTGACAAGTTTTATTGCAAATTCATGGCCCATGAATGTATCTCCTTATCAAATTCATGGGTCATGAAATAAAATGCCAGTCATTTTCATGGAAAATTCATGGCCAAAAGAGAACCCATGAAATTACATTTTGCAGTTTTCATGGGCCATTAAATGGCTTTCATGGGGTTTTCACCGAAAATTCATGGCATTTTCATAAAACTGTGGCTCATAGTGGGTTGTGATAAATGATTAAATTTGTTGTGATTAATTAGTCAATGTTTACAGTCAAGTAAGGTCAAGCCTACCCCCCTAGATTACATTAGTGAGTTGATTATTTCAACATTGAACCCGTTCGTCGTTTTGAATAATGCAATCATTTTTTAAATATTTGAATCAAACTTCAATTGCTGATTGGACTATGTCCATAGATGTGTTTGAAAAACGCATGCGACCAACGACACTTTATTTCTGTCATCTCTTTTAATAGAGCACACCTTTTTTAGCCCTTTAAAATCCAACAATATTATTCTTTCCAAGAATCCTAAAAATAATAAATTCCTACGGAGCGAAATTAAACACAGCTGATGTGTGATAGCATACAGCGTTGTAAACAACCAAAACTATTGACGAGAAGACTTGCTGGAACTTCGCCTGAAATCCTTTTATCACAAATAAGACTTCTACAAGCTCTATGGGATGTAGAAAGCAAAAAAACTGCTCGATAATAACATTTACAATACTGTTTTTCACCTATCACTTCCACTCACCACTGGACGCCATGTTGGACGCTTCGATTTCCCATATAAGGAGCATCTTTTGTTCGCTTAGTCCAATCAGCAATCGAAGTTTGATTCAAATTTTTCAAAAATGATTGCATTATTCCAAACGAGGTTCACTGTTTAAATAATCGACTCATTAATGTAATCTAGGGGGGTACATTGACCTGACTCGACTGTATTAGATAAATAAATTAGTCAATGTTAATGTTGTCAGTTGATTTCATGTTATTTAAGATCTTAACATGCCTGGCTTAATTCTTCTTCCAAACAGCCTAACTTTACATTGTCTGAACATTCTTACAAGAATCTTAAAATGAAGATGTTAAGAACTGCATAAAGATCCTGTCAAGATTTCTAAGAGAATGTTCAATAGAATTGTTAAGATCTTTCAAGATCTTATCAAGATCTTCAAATGCTTAGAACTGGATTTTCTTGTGAGATTATTGATTATAAAATGTACTAAGATCTTATTAATATCTTCCAAGAATCTTAACATGTAAGAAGTTAAGATCTGCATTAAGATCCTGCCAAGATTCTGTTAAGATCTTATCAAGATCTTAAAATGCTTAGAATTTCATATTCTTGTAAGAATTAAGATTATGAAATAAACTAAGATCTTACTAAAATCTTTTAAGAATCTTAAAATAAAAGATGTTAAGATCTGCATTAAGATCCTACCAAGATTCAGTTAAGATCTTACAAGATCTTATCAAGATCTTATCAAGATCTTAAAATGCTTAAAACTGAATTTTTCTTTTAAGATTTGACAAAATATATACTAAGATCTTATTAAGATGTGAAATCTTAGACAAGATCTTACTAAGATCTTAATCTTAATTGTAATCTTACAAGATTCTTACAAGATCTTGTAAGATCTTGTAAGATCTTAATAAGATTTCCACCTGGGTTGTCTTGCTGGAAAAAATATACTTAAGACTTAACTCGCATTTTATTTGTATTCTTACAATAATTTTGGTCTCGATGGAAAGCTAAATCCTTGCAGTTTTGATTTTTGCATTCGCTTGGGCGAAAATGTTCAGAGAACATGGAAAAAAATTTTCCGTGTATGAGTAAAACAGTGGCTTGAGTGACCGCCGTCCCACAGAATAAACAAACAATGGCGCTCTGTTTTCGAAAAAATTCTAACTCTTGTTAGTTTCATCATAAAGCGATAATTTTGGTCTCTATGGAAAGCTAGAAAAGTGCAGTTTTTAGATTTTGTTATTAGTGCTCAAGAAATCTGTTCAAGAAGTTAAAATCGGTTTCCATCAATGAATGAAATTGGGTTATCATGTTGTCCCTTTTCTTGTCAACGCAATATTTGTGTCGCTGAAAAAAATTATAACTTGCGTTCTATTCGTATTCTTGCAATACTTTTGGTCTTTGTGGAAAGATAAAGCCTTGTAGTTTCTGTTTTTTGAATTCTGCTTGGACGAAAATGTTCACAGAACATGGAAAAATATTTTTTCGGGTACCAGTAAAACAGCGCTTTGAGTGACTGCCGTCCCACAGAATAAACAAACATTGATGCTCAGTTTTCAAAAAATTCTAACTCTCGTTAGTTTTGTTGTAAAGCAATAATTTTGGTCTCTGTGGAAAGCTAGAAGCCTTTAGTTTTTAGATTTTGTTTATATTGATGCTCAGGAAATCCATTCAAGAAGGTGACTATAATAATAATAATAATATTTATTTATATGGCGCAAATTCAATTATACAATTTTCAAATGCGCCTCACATATATGAAATCAAGTCAACTCTAAATAAATCAAATCAAATCAAATCAAATGTTGGTTTTTGTGGAGAGGGGAAAACCGGAGTACCCGGAGAAAAACCTCTTGGAGCAAAGTAGAGAACCAACAAACTCAGCCCACTTATGACGCTGTGTCCGGGAATTGAACCCGGGCCACATTGGTGGAAGGCGAGTGCTCTCACCACTGCACCAACCCTGCTCCCCAACGCTGGGCTCCATCCAAGTCGATCCAAGTTTTAAGCTTTTCATGAGAAACCTCTTGCTTTTCCTTTTATCACTTGAAAATTCATCTTCCTGAGTATCTTTTAAAACTAGCTCTTGATCTTAACAGCATTTTTAGCGAATTTCTGAACAATTTGCTTTTTGATCCCGATTTTAGACCGAAAAACTACTTGCACAAGGATTGTGATTGGTCTGTTGTAGTGTACCTTATCAGAGTACAGATGCACGGCTGACGCCACTCATAGGATTTGGAAAATAAAGTTTTTCAAAAATTTTCGCCGAATGCTTGAAGAAATTAAGAAAATCTTTATTATGAACAAATAAAGAAGCCTTGCCTGTGATCTATTCTGTTGTAAAGCATTTAGGAAGCAGTAGAGCACTTAAGAAGTAGAGAAAACACTCGACTGTCTTGTGTTTCCCCTACAGTTCTTTCGTACTCTATTTGCTTCTTGCGTGCTTTACAACAGAACAGGTCACATGTGAGGCTTCTTTATTTGTTAAATAAAAACTTGGTATGTATTGTTACAGTATTATTTGCGAAATTGAATATTGATATTCAATGTTATTATGATCATGAAATATTATTATTATTATTATTATTATTGTTATTATTAACAAATATTCACCAAAGTGGAGGTGAATAGTGGTGGCTATTTACATTGTACCTTGCTGCTTTGCGGCTCAGTAACTATCCACCACTTTCACCGACACTAAGATGAATGATTGTTTTAGTATATACCACACAAGCTGAATAAGTAGTGGGCCAAAACATTTACTTTATGTGTGACAATAATTATACCAACAAGCGATTGGAAATTTTAAAATCTCCCATGCCAGCTGCTTGGAGGTGAATAGTCCTTTGCTAATCACCTCCAAGATAACCAATAAGAGCGTGAAAAGCACTATTCACTTGTGTGGTATATACTATCATTATTATTTGGTTTCTGAGAAGAACATAGCTTGTCAAAGTCAATAAACTGCTTTGAAATGTCATTTTTTTAATTTAAATAAAAGTAGTTGAGTTTGACTTAAAAGTAAACAGTGACCATAAATAATATCTTCATAATTTTCTAAATTTAAATGTTCACATAAAACCCCCACTGGGCAGATTTTAAAGAAAAATCAAGAGTTACAAATGGCTGCTGAACTTGGACGAAAGATGCTTGAGGAAAATGATGGTTTACGAGGAATGTACGATGAGTTGGAGCAGGAACACAAGAATACAGTTAAAGTAAGGGAAAGCACTGTTAAAACTCTTGTGTCTACAGAAATGAATGAATTGACCTTTGAATGAAGTGTAAATTTATAAATAAATATCCAGTTTTAAAGCATTTAAATGTATTTTAAAAAATTTATTTTGGTTTAATGTGGACAAAATGTAAAATGTTTTTGGCAGCTGACCTCCCCCAAGAATAGTTGTTATTCATACCCCTTCCATGGAAGTTATTTTAAAATTAGCATGCTAGGATTAAAATTGCATACAAATCTTTCGGGCTGGTCATGCCAAGAAAGTTACTTAGGTAGTACAGCTGTAAGCATTTGCACTTGCATAGATACAGATACTTGTACAGTGTATACCATAACATGATAGTTACGTTAACATTACAAAATGACATTACGA
Source organism: Pachyseris speciosa (assembly GCA_016490735.1). Classification (NCBI taxonomy): domain Eukaryota; kingdom Metazoa; phylum Cnidaria; class Anthozoa; order Scleractinia; family Pachyseridae; genus Pachyseris; species Pachyseris speciosa. The sequence continues at coordinate 333,358 of JAEMWC010000003.1, read as the reverse complement.
ACAAAGCTACTCAATTAAGGACATAATGTTACATGTACACTTACAATGTACTTGTAATTATTAGTAAGTCGGCTTCATGGGGCTTTGCAATTATATATTAAGTTCAAAAAAATTATGGCAGAAAGATGTACTGCTTGGAGGGTTTTGGTTTTTGACCTCTCCTCTCTGGAAATTCTACTTTGGCATCATACTTCCAAAGACGTCCATGGTCAAGTTACATATTATATTCTCCAGAACCCAGGGATCCATATTCATTTTTTATCAAAGTCGTCAGCCGGGCAAGCAAGCCAAATGCTGTACTTGCGCTGGCCAAATTTTGCTTGCCCTTGTGAAAGTGCAGAATTATAGAAAGAATGGTGACAAAACTATGTCTAACTGGAACATTTGCCTTTTTTATTTCCGTTGTGCAATATTCCGACTTATAATAATATTTGTTTGTCACTTGAAAACACGGTTAGTGGTGGTCTCGTGAATCATAATGGACTCCAAACAACGTGAAGAGCCACCATCTGCTAACTAATTTTTCTGGGTAATACTTCTGCCTAATTTTGATGCAGTCTTGCAAATTTCGCAAAACGCTGTACTCCCAGTTGCAACTGTTTGAATTGTGGACTCAGTAGATGCTGATGCACTGTGCACAAAAGCCAGCCATGGTTGTTCATTTGCCACAAAGGCAAGAAGGTACTCTTGCGTTCTTCCTGTTTGTATCTCAATTAGGCTTCTTTTTCAGAAGCATCAGCTTCACTTTTCTTGTTCTTCACTGGAGGCAGCAAAGCAACTTCCAAATATCTCCACACCTCGTTTCGATCAGCTGTCGAACAACTGTCATGTTTTGTGCAAATGCCGTTCTTCAGAGAAATATCAGCGGTTAACTACATGAAAATTGAACCTTCAATAATAAAGATGGCGCTCAAAATTAAGATTTCATTGCAGACGAAATTTGCATGTTATTCATTGTTTCCTGAAAGTTGGACGAGGAGTGATCAGAATGCATTTTACATGATAACATCAAATGAAAATTTAGAAAAGATCTTATGGTAGAGTTAAAATTTTACTTGTCCAAAGGACGAGTTTTGGAGTTAACTTACTTGTCCGTACGACTTTTTGGTTGTCTCGGATGACCGGACGACTGTGAATATGGATCCCTGAGAACCACTCTTGTTATTTTAAATGTTGTGATGCAATTTCTACAGTACACAGTTGATCACAAAAAAAAAATGGTAATAGCATTTTGTTTTCAGTTGAGCACTGCAATAATGTTAAGCAGATGCTAAAAGGGATCACTGTAGCCAAACACGACAGGTCCCAACAAAATGTAATAGCATTTTGTTTTCAGTTGAGCACTGCAATAATGTAAAGCAGATGCTAAAAGGGATCACTGTAGCCAAACACGACAGGTCCCAACAAAATGTAGGAAACACACAATGAACTGCCCAGGAAGTAGTCAAGTATTTTTTTTTAACTATTAGCATAGTAATGCATGCTGACTACACTGTCAAAAGGCCAAGGTAAAACAAACTGTTACTTCGTTAATTAAAAATTTCAATTCTGTAGGTGTTTGAAGAAGATTTATCAGCTGTTGTGATGGAAAGAGATGGACTCCAGGAATCTCTTAGAGTTCTGCAGGAGGAGTATCAAAATGTTGTTAAAGAGGCAAAGGTATGTGAAACATTATCTGGTGAATCCAATTAATTTAATTGCGTTCGCAGAACACAGTTCTAATCCAGACTGAATCGAGATTTTTGGGACAACTGGTGGGTCTTGAAAAGAGCTGCCCCTGCAATCTGCAAGCAATCTGCGGGGACAAACAGGAATGACATCATCACCAAGCCAACTCAGTAGCTTTCAAAATGGCGGCCGTCGGGGAGGAAGACAAAGTGATGTCTAAATGTCTTAAATGAGCTGCTACAGCCTGGAAATGGCGAAAGTAAAAATGGTGGCGATACAACTACAATGAGTGGACAATTGATCAAGTAAAAGCGGAATTGAATTAATGAAATCTTTCGAAAACAAGACCTGTTTGATTGACTTGTTGAACATGATGAAATTGGGGTTCTGCCAGAGACCTCTGCCAGCAGGGAAGGTTCTTTGTGGCGAGGATTGGTAATTGAAGTGGATGATCTGCAACCTAACCTCTCAAGAAATGACCTCAACTGAAATTTGTTATATCAGGATAAACAAACGTCTGAGAAATATTTTGTACACCTTTTTACACCACGGATCGGTCATTTCAATTTTGTCACTGAAACAAACAAATATGCCATGCAAAGGAACATACCATGTTGGGTCAAAACAAGTCCTGAGGAGCTGAAGGAATTTCTGGGGATTACTGTCTGGATAAAGCTCAAACAATTGCCGATTTCTACAATAATATATTTGTTTGTTGCTGCTACAACAATTTTCAGAAACTGTGTTTTAACATTGTGTTAGTCAAAGTTGATATTTTTGAGGCTTTCCAAGATGCTGTCAGTGTGCTTTTAGTGTTCAAAGATCATCATGGACCACATGGCCCTCCATATGGTGGTTTTAGGGTTAACATACAAAACCTACCAATACTTGAATGCACTCTCTAATCTACGATTACTACTAGTTTAATTGTATTGTATTAGCTTTGCCAGACTCAGCAGGAACTCTTTAGCATGCCAACTGCTGTTTGTAGGAAAAGTAAGAATATTTGAAGAAACATGATTCATTCCTGAATAGTCCACAAATTTCAGAAATTGTTATTTTGTGCAAACTACAGAAATACAAAGATGCTGTGGAACTGCAAGCTCTGCAAGAGGACAAAGCCCAAGATCAGCTACAGAAGGATAACAAAGACTTGCTGAAGAAAATTCAGGTAAGGATACTTATCTCTTTGTGTTGTAACTTCTTCTTTTTGCTGTCTTTCGGGCATAATGATCAGTGCAATTTATTATCAGTCAATTCCAGTGTAACTTGAGATACGAAATTTTGTACATCTCCTGAAGATAATACTTAACACACAAAGAAGTAACTGTAATTGTAATTTTTACAGTACAAATATATGTGTAGGTGAATGAGGGTCTTCCCCACTATGTACATTCTATGTGTGTCCACAGGTATTCCAAACTCATGGAAAAAAAAAGGAAGATAAATGTGATTTCCCCTTTTCTTGTAAGGTGTTTTGTTACAAAGTTTTCAGTTATTTGGCTTTGTATGGGAAAACAGATAATTTGGTTCAATGAGAGTGATTTGATTGGGTATCCAGTTATGTCTGGAAATATTAATGGTGTTGGTTATTCCCATTGCGGCCTTACAGGAACTCCAGTTAGAGAAAGAACAAGCTCAAGAAGTAGTAACAAAACTTGAACAAGAGAAATGCTTACTGTTAGAGAACTGCAAGGTGAGAACTTGTGCAAGACTATGCAAATTATGCCCTGTTAGGGCCTGATTACTTGATGAATTTCAGCCTGGCCTAAAATTTTGTTGCGATTACATTGTGATTACATCCCACTCATCCCACCTCACACCCCACCCCACCCCTGGTCAAGGGGGTGCATACTCTGGGAGTGAGTTTGTTTATTCTTTGAAAACACCATCACTGTGCATGCCCAAACTCACTTTCCAGCCAGGGCTGAAATTTGAATGCGATTACATGAGGTTCTTAAGCCCTTCAACCCGGGCTGAAATTTCCAGCCCAGTTTGTTAAACCAGTTACCTGGGCTGAAATTAAAGCCTGGGCTAAAATTTGCCATGTAATCAGGCCCTCAGTCTGTGAAAGTTATTTTTAAATTGCTTTTGCCATTGAGAAAAGACATACCTACAATCCAAGTACAACAAGGAATTACAATACAAGCATAGTAACAAAAGAGAAAAAAAGAGAAAAAACAAGATGAAATATACAGTTGTACAAAACAAAACAATGTATATCTACAATTTAAACATTTACTTTTTTGCAGTAAATTAAGTAAAAAATTGGGTACCAAGGGTCACGAAAGCAAAAAAACAAGATGCAAAAACTTTTATTTAGTTGCTACTGTTATATAGGTGTAGCTAAAATAATATAATATATATGTTGAAGTAAGGCATCAAGGCATCCAAGAAAGAAAGATTAGATTTAGCTGTTCTTTTTTTCTTTTAGTGTATGAAAGGTGCTACACTGCTCCCCCAGTCAATACTTAAGCTTGTCTGGTAATCATTTACCAGTGCAAGTACTCTGCCTGTTTCTGTCTCCCCAATTTGTGGATTTAGGAGACTGTTGTACAAGGCAGATTTTTCTTGCTGTCATTATTTTTCTCGACTGTTTCAGTCTCAATAAATATTATTACCAGTATTAACAAATGTGCTGCATTTACCCAGATTTGACTGTGCAAAGTGTGGTGAAGTTGCTAAAAAATCTCATACTGGTTACAAATTGTGCTCTGTGAAAAAGTTTTGGGAGCCCACAACTCTGAACCTTTGAAATCCAGGGTGTCCAGCATTTAAATTATTTTGTGCTAAAAAAGATTTCCTTGTCACCCAAAAGCAAAAGTACGCCGCCAGGGGCCACTGGCCTGCTTAGAACACAGCCCTGGATTACACTGTGCAAAGAGCATCAAACCCAGACCTGATTTGATAGGTTCTGGAATTTTTGCACACAAATTCTGAGTGGCAGCATATTTAGTTAGCCTGGACCAAATTATGGTAAATAACCTGAGGTGATGAGTTACAGACATGTTGAAAAAATGGGTGAGTAAGATCAAATGAGAACTGCATAGAGGGTTTGATTTTCAGTTGTCGTAATCACAATTTAGCCAGATTGAGAGTCTATATGAATGCAAAAGAGGTATTGAGATCCTACACGTACAGGAAAGTTAGATGAAACAAGGGTGACAGCATGATCTCATGCCTTGTGGTGTTGCATTCTAATTTGGCAAAAGCTTAGTGTTGGAGTAAAATGTTAAAATTTATTTTACCAGGTTTTGGCGATGTCTCTATGTAGGCGGTGTCTCTTTGTAGTGTGTCATGGCTTGCTCACTAGTAGGTTGTTTGGGACCATATTTTAGTAGTCAGATATCCCTATAACTTAATATATTTTATGAAGTGCTGTTTGTTTCATGACAGGAGCTGGAATTGAGGATTGATTCTGCAAAAATCCAGCAATCAGCAGCTGTTGAGAATTCTGACTCTCAGGTCTCAATAAGTGAAGTAAGTAGGATTGTCAGTGAGGGCCAGGGGCCAGGGATTTCCCATGGAACTTCTGAGTTAAATCCCCGGCTACCTTGGAAGAAAAACAGCATACCACAATAGCTGGATTCCATGGCTACTTTTTGCACATCCCTGCCTACTTAAAAAAATTAGTGACAGCCCTAGGTAAGAGTATTTCAGCTACGGTATAAGCTTGTAGGTCTTAAGAAAGAATCTGACAAACTTCTTGGAGTTTTTGTATAAGATTTAAGTACAAATTGATCATGACCTACATATTAACAGCTCAATGATCTGATCAGCTGTGTTCCAACATGTTGAAAAAAAAATCAATACATGGGATCAAGAATGAAACATTTACATAAATTATCTGACATACTAATAAATGAATCATATTTTTGGACACGTGGCAATAATGCATGGTTATACATGTTAGAGGAATGTTAATGATCAGAGGGTGAAGATGAGGACGGTGACAGTGACGATGATGGGGATTGTGGCAGTGATAAATGTACACATTCTTGTAGCCAAGATATCCAGTTTAACTAAAATTGATAAATCAAGCAAGGTTATTTTATGCATTTGCAGCTTGAAGCCAAAGTTGCGAAGTTGATGGAAGAAAATGAAGAACTCATCAAGGCTGTGGAGAGGTCTGGCGATTCACAAATTGAGATGGCAGAGCGACAAATAAAGGTAAGCAGCAGTGAGAGATAATAAATAAATAAATAAATAAATAAATATAATATAAATACTTTATTTATACACATAACACTAGGGAGCTCCTAAGTGCTTGTTAAAACATGTACGTGTGTACTAATGTAAAAGAATAAAATTGTCAAAATGTAAAAGGATAAAATTAATCAATTAATTAATAAACACTACCTAAATACTAACTAGTAATTAATCTATGTACAAAATTTAAAAACTTTAAAAATTTAAAAAGCTCTTCAAGTCATATGAACATTAAGAGCCCGCTTAAAAGATAGTGTCTTTAGACTCTCTAACCATTGGAGGCAACGCATTCCACAGTTTACTGACTAAAAAGGTAAAAGATCGATGCATATACTCCAAGTTGAATTGGGGAAGTTCCAACCTGTTGCTGAGCCCACGTAAATTATATTTAAGCTTGGACTTTGTAAGTGCAATATTCCTGATTCATGTAAGTAATCTTTGTCTGCCACTATTTGCTAATGCCTGTTAACATCTTTCAGTGTGTAAGAATGACTTTGAGCACTCTGTAATTTCTTCTCTCTCAAATGTTGCTGAAAGGGAGTGTTGTACTAATAAAAAAGGGTCCATGTTTTTCTATGAGGATGTCATCCCCCTTAGGCACTGCTTTCCATTTCAGATTATTGCCTTGTGACTGTTGTTGCTCTTATGTCCAGAAATGCACGCAATGATGCAAATGGCAAATTTGACTAAATTTCACCAACATTCGAATATGGCAAAAGTAGCAAATTTATTTTGGCAAATATGGCAAAAATTCTCATCAAATAGCATCCTTTGCAAATTACTTGGCAATGAACACATGGCAGTCAGCCATGGTGGTGATTTTGGCGAATATGACAAAATTGGCAAATTCTCATCAAATTGCCAACTTTGCAAATTACTCAAACACATGGCAGGCAACCATGGTGGTGAATTGGGCAAATATGGTGATGTCGAGATTCTAATTATGCAAATTTTAGCTTTCTTGCTTTGTTTAAACTCGTTTTAAGTGTTCATTGTAAGATAAGTCAGGCATCTCCAGCCCACACTTGGTAGGGACTGGAAATCATTTCAAAACATCATGGGATAGAGAGGTTTTCGAGAGCACATGGCGAGCAAGTTTGTTGACCTGTAAGTGAGAGTTGTGGCCGATTAAAGCAGTTGTGTTTATCAGTGTGCTTCAATCAATCTGTGAGTTTATTGTCAGAAAAAACAGTTCCGACAGTGATTTTGATGAATATGGTGAATTGGCAAATTCTTGTCAAATCACCAACCCATGCAAATTACTTACAAGAACACAGCTGCTATGATGAAAGACACTGATAACAACAAAGCCATTGTGACAAATAAATCAGCCATTGAAATTCAAGTGGACAGTTGTGTTTGGTGTGCTTTAGGTACTTTATAACTTATACAGGAACTTCCACTTTGGAATCACCAACATTACAGACTCTTAACTTGTCTAGGGTCAAATGCAAGTCAAATGCTTCAAAAGACATAGTGGATTTTCGTGGTCCTGAAATATTGTTGTTATTCTCCTTACCCAATATTCTTGAACAAAACTGGGTATAGCTGCAGTATAGCCAGTTATTCTCTTTGGGTACCACTTGAGAAACTAATTTTGCTAGTTGGTTTTAAAGATGACTTTCAACATCACCAAGTAATGAGCTACATATGTGACCCTATTTGGGAAAACCAGGCTTAACGAAAACCGCGTTGAAATGCATTTCAACGACTTTTAAATGCATTTAGAATGCATTACAACGCTAGACAACGATTCATAATGCATTTCCAATGTTCCCCAATTCATTCATGAAACACCGCCAATGTTCTTAAATGTTCAAGAATGATCTTGAAATGATTTCCAACGCATTCACAATGCACTGGAAACGCTTCACAAAGCTTGTTTAGAAAATTTTTAAGAATAATGAAAATAACTCAATTCACCTTTGGAGTGACAAGTAATGTAAACTCTGCATTCGGTCAACACAACGATTAAGCCCCGGCTAAGCGATCCAATATTTTCATCCAACATCGTTTTGGAAGAGTATCTTTGACCGTTTAGCCGCCAATCTCAACATTGCATTTAAGTAGCTTTTCCATGTTTGATCTAGGTCAAAATATTTTCAACCAGCATTTCGCGTTAACGAACAAATGTTTGATCGTTTAGCCACCCCAACCAAAAGCTTTCGGTCACCGGGATCACTAATTTGTTAATTACAAAAGGCAATCGAAAATTGTTTTATCTGATAAGATTAGCGCATTCCCGAGCATTGAGACGGCACGAGAGAATGATTTAGACACCCGTTATAGGAATTCTCATATGCTCAAAGACTCTTCATGGTTGCTGTGTAAAAGTTTTCGCTTTCATTCGCTGACACTTGATGTTTTCACGTATCCGAATGCTAAATAAAGGTCAACAAATGATCATGGTGTCATGTTCAATCAAGCGTATTAAACGCGGTGAGAAGTAAAGATAATCATCTCCTGTGAAATGCGCCTCCGACAATTTTCAGCTTTGAAAGATTTTGAATCCTCGACAGTCTCTGCAAAATACACTTATTTTGTCTTCGTTCTGAGCTGCTGTACTACGAGCAAAATAATTTTGAACAAACTTTGGCTCACATAATGTGCGTTTCGTTACAATATGCAAATAAGAGGATATTTTAATTTGTTTCGTCTGTATGCAAATTCTTGGCGTCTGCTCACAGAATATCCGCACTCACAGGACCAGCTAAATACAAACTAATAACAGTTTGAGAGCAAGGTATGATAGATTTTTATTTAATACGTGGGAACAATGCCGAAGGAAAGAAGGACCGCAAAAGTTTGTTCGTGACAATGCTTTGAATGTCTGCATGTCATTCATTAGCTGCTCATTAGTGGTCTTCGTGGTTAACGGGGAAAACACCACGGACACGAAAGGTCAACTTTAGGCGGGTTAACCTTTAAATTTTGCACGGTGAAAACTAAATTAGCTGCCTCTACATCTTGTAAATTTAGAAGTTGTAAAATATCAAGTAGATTTCTAATTAAAAGCTCAATATTTTTTATATTCAGAGCATTTGCTGCTCGATGAGGACACAGTGCGTGTTCATTTCGCCGACATTTTCAAGCTTCTTGTCTTCCGTTGGGTTGTCTGCACTAATTAATTTTTCAGAACTAGTTCTGATAGCAATTGTTTGGTGAATGTTTTTCAATGCGATACTGCTTCACTCAAATGCATTGTGAACGTTTTAAAACGCGTTGCAAATGATTCAAAATGAATTCAAAATGATCTTCAATGCATTTCGTTTTCGTTCGGAAAAGTTGTCAATGTTTTCAAATGCATTGAAAATGATCTGTAATGCATTCGAACGTTTCCAAAATGCGTTGAAATGGAAAAACGGTTCAACGGAGTTTTCGTTAAGCCTGGTTTTCCCAAATAGGGTCACATATATGTATCACTTGTTCAACAAGCATGAAATCATGGGTCAGCTGGATGGGTAGCCAATCATTCTCTTTGGGTACCACTTGAGAAATGAATTTTGCTAGTTGGTTTTAAAAGTTGACTTTCAACATCACTAAAGGCTACATATATGTATCGCTCATTCAACAAGCAGGGATGGCATAGTGGTGAGAGCATTTGCCTCCCACCAATGTGGCCTGAGTTCGATTCCCGGACTCTGTGTCGTATGTGGGTTGAGTTTGTTGTTGGTTCTCTACTCTGCTCCGAGAGTTTTTTCTCCAGGTACTCCGGTTTTCCAATCTCCTCAAAAACCAATTACATTTTGAAATTCCAATTCGATCCGGAATTTCGAGGGCCACAAGTTTGTCAGTCATAGACTACTAAGTGTCACCCTCGTTAAACGAAAGTTGATTTTAAATAATGGGTCAGCTGGATTTTGCACATGGCAAAATGGCAAATTGTCACACCAAGTATCTAGGCTACATACCGGTGTATGTATTGTCTCATTCTACAAGCATCAATTGTGAGTGGTGATTTTGACGAACTGTGAAAATGGCAAATTGTCCTCTGAAAGATGACTGTCAACAGCACCAAGTAATGAACAAGCTGCATATACAGCTGTATGTAATGCCTCATTCAGTGAGGCAAATAGCATAACTTCATGGGTCAATGTGATCTTGGAACGTTCCTCCCTCACTACAAATCCCCTGATTAATAATGATAATAGGACTGAGTGGAGTCCAATTAGTGTCTAAGTTGTGAACGCAATTTATGCAATTGCAATTATGCAATTTTTTTCAGGCTTCTTTTCGCAATTGCATAAATTGCATTCACAACTGCAAGGATCATTCTTCATTTGATTTCATTTCCGCAGTTCATATATGATTCATTTCATATATCATTCACACCCATTTCTTTCACGGGATCATATGAACCCACAATTGACCTGCTCCCAACGTCAGTGGCTTCATAGCTCAGTTGGTTAGAGCGTCGCACCGGTAATCGCGAGGTCACGGGTTCAAACCCCGTTGAAGTCCTGAATTTTTTTCAGGCTTCTTTTCGCAATTGCATAAATTGCGTTCACAACTGCGAGGATCATTCTTCATTTGATTTCATTTCCGCAGTTCATATATGATTCATTTCATATATCATTCACACTCATTTCTTTCACGGGATAATATGAACCCACAATTGACCTGCTCCCAACGTCAGTGGCTTCATAGCTCAGTTGGTTAGAGCATCGCACCGGTAATCGCGAGGTCATGGGTTCAAACCCCGTTGAAGTCCTGAATTTTTTTATTTTTTTTATTTTTCAGGCTTCTTTTCGCAATTGCATAAATTGCGTTCACAACTGCGAGGATCATTCTACATTTAATTACTCCTCTGTTGGAATGTCTGTTGTCTTTCTTTAGAATTATGTATATGTTCTGGAACTCATTCTTTCAGTTTGCCCTAGTATGACCATTTTTCATTTGAATGTATACAATAAATTTTCCCCTTATAAGTGTATGATAAATGCAGGCATTGTATTCCATCAATAAAACCTTTACTGTTTATACTTCAGGATCTCAAAGCTCAAGTAGAGAAGCTGCTGGGTGAAAGAACTGAATTTCAAAGTAAATTAGATCAGTTTACACAGCAGAATGGAGCTGATTCAAGTAAGGATGGTATGCATTTCTCGGCAGCAAACGCAGATCTCGAAGATAGGAATGAGGTTAGTTAAGAGTTCTACTTTTGTTTTCTAGGTCCCCTGTTTACCTTCATTTTTGGACTCCCTGCACTGAGTACTCAGTAAGGTAATGATAAAGTGATATTTCGATAGTGATATATGTTGACTTGCATTGTGCATTGTGATGCAAAAATACCCAGGTTCAAACAAACAAAAGGTATTCAGGGGTTTCATTAACTAAAGTAGGCGGTGACTGGATGAATTTTTTTTAATAATTTGAGTGAAAATGCAGACAAAGTAGGGGGCAGTAAGAGGTAAATTCTTACAGAGTAGGCGGCAATTTTCGCCGGTTGCCGACTTCTAATGAAACCCCTGGTATTGAAACTTCCCACTGCATGGAAAGCAAACAAACTAACTATAAGGGCAGACCTACATCCTCATTTGGCTCTTAATGGTTTAACATGTGAGCTTTTTTGGTGAAGAGTTTTAAAAACCACTTGCATATTCAGTGTGAAACAAGTTGACAGTACTTTCCATTGAAAAAAAAATGGCCGTCATCATTATCATCATCATTATCATCACTACTGCGACCACTGTCATCATCATTATCATCAACATTGATCAACATCACCACCACTACCACCACCACTATCATCATCATCAGCATCATCACCACCACCACTACCATCATCGTCAACATCATCATCATATCATCCCCATCACCACCACCATCGTCATCGTTATCCATATCATCATCATGATCATCATCATCATCATCATTGTCACCACCACTACCACCACCACTATCATCATCATCAGCATTCATCAGCATCACCACCACCACCACTACCATCATCATCAACATCATCATCATCATCGTCACCACCACTACCACCACCACTATCGTCATCATCAGCATCACCACCACCACCACTACCATCATCATCAACATCATCATCATCATCGTCACCACCACTACCACCGCCACTATCATCATCATCATCATCACCGCCACCACCATCATCTATATCATCATCATCATCGTCATCGTCGTCATCATAATCATGATCATCACTACCACCACCACCGTCATCATTATGAGTATCTATATCATCATCATCATCGTTGTCGTTGTCATCATCATCAGCATCACCACCACCACCACCATCATCATCGCTACCACCACCACCATCTTCATCATTATCTATAACATCATCATTGTTGTCGTCATCATTATCATCATCATCACCACCAACATCACCACCACCATCATCATCATCACCATCATCGTCGCTACCACCACTACCATCATCGTCATCAACATCATCATCATCATCATCATCATCATCATCGTCTTCATTATCACTGTCATGTGTCATTCACTCAAAGCAGTTTGACTTCATAGGTGTCCATCCTACAACTCCCAATTCCACAAATCTTTGTAACTGACATCTGCAGGAAATCCTTAATGTTACCCATCCACTTTATTCTTGGCCTCCCTCTGCCTCTTTTATTCTCTTCATTTCCCAGATAATGTATCAGATGCTTGGTAAGGTTCAATGTTCTTGTTGGTATCTTTTCTCACCTTTGCTGGTCATCACATTTAACTTGCTAGTTGCTGAGAAGTGATCTGGAGCTTGCTAGAATAGAGTCTGAACACCTTAGGAATGCACTGGAAACCATGCGTGCCGATTTCGAGGGTCGGGAGGCTGCTGCACGGGTATGCAGCTGTCACTTGAATTACAACTGTCACAGTCAAATGGATCATAGTGAATTCAGTCCACAAGTGATTGATCAGAGTACATTTATCAATCAAGTGACGGCACTGTGATTCAGTTTACTGTAAGATGAATGGCAAGCTAGTTTGGCAGCTGAAGCATGGGTTGCACCAGGCAAAGTTTTCATCTTTGCTGAAAGAATTTTCATGCAAAATTTGAAACAGCAGAGAGAATTATAACAAATTGCCATACAATCAAAACCGGTGTATAAGACCCTAGATGTTTCCAAGTTAGCCTAAACAGGTTCTTATGTACACTGTAAATGGTGCTTACCAGGAAAATAGACTAAACAGGTTGATAAATACATGTAGGTTCTCATTTTCTTAAGAAAAAAGCAACTCATTTTCAGTAAGTGTGGTATATTATTTATGAAAATTATATGCACAAATTATCTTCAAAATGACAGTATATGCACTTATACGAACCCTATATGCATTTTAAAGCTGTACTGTTACTGAATGTAACTATTGACTCTATTTAAGAACCTAATTGGAAATTCTAGCCTAAACAGGTTAAATCTAAAATTTTAGCTTAACAGGTTCTCAAATTCTAGGTTCTTATAAGCAGGTTTATACCGTGATTGCTTCAGTTGCATCATCAAATTTGTTTTATCCCAGCATATTGAATGTCATCAAGTCATTTAATGCTTACTGAACTTCAGTAATTTAATACTTAACAACTTGTTTGATTTTGTCCAATTAAGGTTTGGAAATCAAACAAAACTGGGAAAATTCCATTTCCAAAACATTTTAAATCACATAGCATAGATAGCTTCAGAAATGGCCTCTATGTTTTCCCTTCATTTTTCAAAATGTGTCTTCCAAACCAATATGCTACAGCACATTTGACAATTTTGCTGACTTTTGTAAAATTTTGTAAAATTGCTAAGCTCGGCAGGAAAATAATCTTATTACTATTAATGTATCAACCATGATGTCCTCAGCTGCCAAACATGTTTGCTGTGATGCATGGTTTACAATATTTTCATGTTACTTAATATTTACTTTTGACTGTGCATACACTGTGCTACTAACAAAATGTTGTAATCTAATTTGGCTAATCAACTAACATTCTGCTAATGCTGTTAACAATATTTATCATTCTACATAATTTTAATGATATTGTCCTTTCAATGAATAAACATATTCATGTAGTATGTTATGTAATGTTTAATAAATGAGCAGGAGTTTTTATCAAGTTTAAAACTTGAGGCGCAGGCGAGTCTTTTAGGACTTGATAAAACATGAATTGCGAATTTATTGATTGGCTTACAAAGCTTTACTGTACAGCTAACCATTCTAACACTAAAATTTAGATTTTGGGTTATTTTGGCCAGAAAATCGGATGTAAAATTTAGCTGTGTCTTTAAAAATTATGAACGGTAAAAAACACAGACAAAATCGAACGACGTTTCAACCATTGTACGGTCATTCTCAAGTTCAATGTTGAGGCTAAAAAGAATTACCATATATATACTTTGAGAGATAATGAAGTAAAATTATGCGCCAAGGGATAAAAGAGGGTGTTAAAAAACAATTAAAATATGTAAAAAATAAAAAAATTTTTTTTAATAATTAACTTAAAACTTTTGCACAAAGAGTCAGATTGTACATTAAGATTAGGTTTCAGTTTGTTAATAAAAAACATCTCATATACGAGGCAGTCAAACTTATTCTTGCATTTCTTTAAAACAGTAAAATTTTTAGAAAGATCTTTTGGGAGTAAGCCATGCTTCACGCAGAAATGTTTGCCAATGGAAGAGGATGAGTTCTTGTGCTCTTCAACGCATTGATGTAAGTGCTGGCGTGTGAAACCAACATAACCTGCATCACACAGGTCACATTTAAATTGGTAAATGAGGCATTGTTGATTTACAACCGGTGGCTTGACTTCACGCAGTTTAAGGTCTTGCTCAATCTTGTGGCTAACAAACACAGGCTGAATGGTCACTTGAATCTTCTGGCTCAAATCTTTAAGTTGACTGCGTAGAGTATCGGCTGAGGCCTGGTCTTTGAATGGAAGGACGACACGAACGGGGTCTGCTGCATTGGTTTCTACCAGCAAAGGAAAAGGTTGATCAGATGCTTTTAGGGCGATGAAACGAGTGACGGTGGAATTATTTATTTTGTCGGGATATTTTAGTCAAGAGAACAATAATTTTAGTCAATCACACTCTTCAGAAAAGTAGGCCCAGCTGGAAGAGAGCCAAAATGCAATTAAATTGGTAAACAATGCCTTGTTTACCAATTTAAATGTGACCTGTGTGATGCAGGTTATGTTGGTTTCACACGCCGGCACTTACATCAACGTGTTGAAGAGCACAAGAACTCATCCTCTTCCATTGGCAAACATTTCTGCGTGAAGCATGGCTTACCCCCAAAAGATCTTTCTAAAAATTTTACTGTTTTAAAGAAATGCAAGAATAAGTTTGACTGCCTCGTATATGAGATGTTTTTTATTAACAAACTGAAACCTAATCTTAATGTACAATCTGACTCTATTTGTGCAAAAGTTTTAAGTTAATTATTAAAAAAATTTTTTTTTACATATTTTAATTGTTTTTTAACACCCTCTGTTATCTTTTAGTGCATATTTTTACTTCATTATCTCTCAAAGTATATATATGGTAATTCTTTTTAGCCTCAACATTGAACTTGAGAATGACCGTAGAACGGTCGAAACGTCGTTCAATTTTAACCGTGTTTTTTACCGTTAATTGTTTTAAGGAACCCATGTTGATAAGAACTTTAAAAATTAATTTCTTTTTTACTTCCTTCATGAATTATTAATGACTTTTTAAGCATTTTGATTATATTTTTTATAGGTGACACCATAGTCTTCTTTGTTCCAAGCTATGGTAATTGTCCCTTTAATTTCTCGATAGTTGAGCAGGTGTGCAAAAAAAAAAAAAAAAATGCAATGGATTTAGGGGGGGCCTCCCTCGTCTCTCTCTTTTTTTCCTCCTTGCTCCAGTCTCACCTGGTTGTTGTTGGTTTCTTCTCTCCACTATCCAGTAAGGGACTGGTAGCAATCTAACTGTATCAAACGATGATGAACCTGCGGCTCATGCTTCTTCCTGCTTCTTTCTCTCTCGTCACTTCCTTGCGTGCCTTATAACAGAACAAAGCATGGTTAAGGCTTTTTTATTTGTTAACTATAATCCAGCAAATGAACAGAAATAACTAACACTTACAAAAAAGTTACTTAAAGGAACAGTGTCACAGATCTTGCGCATGTACAGTAGCGATACATCAACTTGAAAAAGCTGGCAAGTTTTTTCAAAATTTGTCACTAATATATTATCAATGTCATCCATATGGTATGGAACAAACTAACAAAAATCTCCAAATGAGAAATATAGCTGAGGCTTCAATGTGTATCATAAGAAATACTGGCCGAAATCAATCCTAAGTATCAAATTGAAGATGACGGACAGATGACTGTTACTCACTCGAGGGGATCATCGTGCATGCTCGGCCATGATACTGCTCCTTTAAATAGATTTGCTGTTAGGGGCAACTTTGGCTTTTTACAGGAATGTCTACAGTTTTTTTTATCTTAAAAGTTTTAAGGGTTACTAATAAGCTGAAATATACAGAACGTAAATAACTTGCCCTGAGATGCATTGTATTAAGTTATGCTAATGACTAGAGGTCGTGAAGACCTCTATAATTTTATTGCACTTCTCAACAACGTGCAGACTCTGAACTTCAAAACCCAACTGATGGTTGCATTTATTGATGCCATCATCCACATATAAGGTGACAATCAGTGGCTCCTAAAATTATTTTAGGAGCCACTGATTGTCACCTTATATGTGGATGATGGCATCAATAAATGTAATTATTGATCAATTGAATTGAGGTCTGCCATGTTCAAGGCACAAACTGACATTTTGGCCTTTCAAGCAAAACAACTTTGCTTTTTGAGAAGTTTTCTAGGGTATTATTCGTGGCATTAAAGAATGATTAAAGAATGTAACAGATGTTGACTTTTGAACTTTAGAGTTCACATAGTTTTGATTGGTGCAACAAATTTTGCTAACAAGCTGAGTGGTTAGATTTTTGTTGCTAATAGCTTGTGCTAATGTGCCTCATGCTTGTTAAAAGGATTTAAAATTATGTTATTGAAGATGCTTGAGACCTTTAATTTCAAATACCAAGGAAAACGAGTGACAATTTTTTCTTTTGAACTTCAAGAGTCATCAGCTAGAGGTGGAAGAGAACCTGGAGACTGCTGTGAAGGAGTGCGAGGAGAACAAGTTTTATGTGAAGGTCAGTAGATGAAGTGCATATGTGCTCCTCTCAATTGAAAAAGGTCTTTTTGGACAGACAGGGCTCTAGCTAGTATGAGGGGAACCAAGGCACTTGCCTCAGTAAAAATGTTGAACATTAAGCAATTATTGGACGAGGTTGAGCAAAATATCGTGATTTGTCAGTGGTGAGCAGTTCAATACGGCTTCGGCAAATAATTGATCTGTGAGACACTGGCAAATCACGTATATTCAATAATAGTTCTATCATTCGATCACCGAGCTTATTTTTCATAATTATTCTCGGGAAGCGTGAAACAATCTACCATTTTTCACTGAATTTGAAGAGCTTGGATGCGTGGACACAACTACGCATGAGCCGAATATTATTTATAGCAAAATCACAGTTGGACGGTAATGCACACAAACAGACCATTATTTGTAGGCAGTTAATTGTAGGTCACGTGGTAGGCTCTGGGCCAATGAAAAGGAAGGGAAAAAGTATCGAATGATAAAAGGTATTATTTTTGTTCCTTACTGTGTGTGTCTTATGAAAACTTTAAACAGGCTCTCTATCTCTCTAGCTCCACAGTTGCATAACCATTTTCTTGAGGTACCTGTGCAAGGCTATACATTGAAAAGTACTAAATGAATATTAAAGATGTGTTTTGTTTTCTTTTTACTGGCATGCATTGCCTCGGTAAAAATTTTTGTCTGGCTACGGCCCAGACACTGACAGACCTATTCAGCAAGTCATTTCGTGTTTTGTCAGTAAAGTGATAACCCTTCACATTCAGTGAATTATCTGTTGAAAGGTGTAAAACAATCATAAGACACTTTATTAGGAACATCAAATTTTCTTAATAGTAAAGAAAATTTGATTTCGTCAAAATGTCATTAATATGGGCATAAAAGAGAGTTTGGAAGATCAGAATCTTGAAGTTTAGTCATTTTAAGTACTGTAAGTTAGTAATAAGTTATCAATTTTTTCTGTTAGCATGGCAACTTCTGCCATATTGATAACAACAGACTGATCGGAGCTCTAAATGATAGAAGGAAGACATGTTTAGATTTAGAAATTTTATGGTTTAGTTGTAACTACAACCTTTCAATTATTTGGTATCGTTCAAATAATGTATCTTTTTGCAGGAGCTTGGTGATCAACTCAACAAAGTGAAAGCAGAAAAAGAGAAGGCTTTGAAATCTCTCAAAACACTGAAAGTGAACCACGATGTAAGTGTTATGGCTTTGTTATTTAACGATGTGCCAAGGCGTTCGAGGAATTTAGTGTCAGTTCAGAAGACCGCTGGTCTCCAAAGTTGCCGTTATCTGGGTTGTCATTCAATATGAAGGGCATTGCTTGACAGCTTTTAAGTCGACCACATAGGAGACAAGATGATCACCTTTCTTTATCTTATAAATAAGGAAGAGCTATGATCATTCGATACTTTTCCCTTTCTTTTCATTGGCCCAGAGCCTACCACGTGACCTACAATTAACTGCCTACAAATAATGTTCCGCTCGTGCGCAGTACCGTCCAACTGTGATTTTGCTACAAATAATATTCTGCTCATGCATCCACGCTCTTCAAAATGGCAGATCGTTTCATGCTTCCCGAAAATAATTATGAAAAAACAAGCTCGGTGGTCAAATGATAAAACTATTATTGAACTCGGTTTTCGCAAAATATCGTGATTTCAACCTTGTCCAATAATTGTTTATTATTGTCATGAGTTTTTTTTTACAACAACAGATAAAATAAGAAATCACAAGGTTTCTCAACTGAAATTTATGTATTTTTTTGTTAGTAAATGCTATAAAGGAAAGGTTTTGATAAATCGTAAACGTTAGCCTGCGTTGCAAGTGTTTCCATGTGGTTTCCTAGCAAAGACAGACCGAGCAAAGGGATTTTTCGATTTTTTGCCCGCACGAAAAATGGGACGAGAGCACGGTCTTTCTTGCTCGGAAACCGCACGGAAACGCTTGCTACGCAGGCTACGTGAACGTTTTTGAGTTTTGCTTATACCTAAAATTATTCAGTGACACTTTGTAAAGTTTTGGGTAAAATGTTTATTTGTTTGTTTCTTCTTAAATTGTCATATGTAGAGGCTGAAGAACAAGCTGAAAGAAATGAGTTCATCACAGGAAGATTTAAGCAAGATGCCTGTCAAGGTACTGGGCAAACTTCCCTGTTATGACATTTACTGTAACTAAACCAGTCGTGAATTAGGAACAAATCATAGTTCAGGGAAGAGAAGCCGATTGTGCGCGTGATAGAAGTGTGATTGAAGATGAGAGTGATCATAAAATAAAGCCTAAAAAATTCCAGGCTTGAACGGGAATCGAACCCATGACCTCTGTGTCACTGGTGCAGCGCTCCACCAACTGAGCTAACAAGCCAACTGGGAGCTGGTCATTGTATTAGTTCGTTTTAAACCTGTGAATGATGAACAAGTGACTGTGAATATATGAAAATAATATATGTGATATTCATGTATTCACAGTCAGAAGTGTGATTATTGAAAACTGGGTGTGTCAGGGGACAGTAATGGGGCAGTAATGCCGAGTTTTTGTGACATTAATTTTAATAGAGCAGCCAGAAAGCAGCCATATTTTGTATCCAAACGTTAAAGTAATGGTTCATTTTTGATAAAACATAGTCCTTACTGTACTAGTAAACACAAACTGGAATTAACTATGTTTGAATGCGGTTGTCCAGTATAGAAATGAATACCATCGTGAAAATTAGCGAATGCATTTGTGTAAATATCCAGACATGTTGCCTTTGGTGATGATTTCGTTTCCTTTAAAGGACTTGTAGTTTCTCTTAAATACAGCCGGGTATTGTAGGGAGAAGCTACCACCAGTTGCAAAAATACTTGAGAAACTGTACGTTATAGTTGGGCTTTAATGATCTTGCTCTTTCCTTCTCGCTCCCTCTCTTATCAAAAGGAAGCTTTAACAACGAGGACGGCAACGGCAACGAGAACGCCACAAAACGACAGGTCTAATTTGCAAAGCAATCGCTGTGCATGTGCGATTTACATTGTGGTACATTTCTTTGCCGTGCTCGGCAAAACAACAACGTGAAATTACCAAATTTAAGGTTTTCTCGAGAACGTGAGCGCATGACGGTACTTTTACTTCAACGCTATTCGTAGTAATATCCTGGTAATATTGTCCCTGAATAGTTCGCCAGTATTTTCCAAGTCAAACAAATTGGAGTAATCGCGAAAGAGTCACAAATTTTGAAACGACGTCGTCGTTGCCGTCGTCGTTGCCAAAGATCCCTAAAGTTGCTTGCAGTGCAACACCGTGCTAGAACCTTGGACGAACGCCGTGCTAGAACCTTGGACTCATTTTATCAGTAGGTAATTAGATACATGACCCCTCAAGCATGTAGTGCTTAAACGATAATCGTGTTTTAAATAAAGGATTTTCCTTTCCTTTCCTTTCCTTTGCTTTGCTTTGCTTTGCTTTATTTTACTTTGCTTTGCTTTGCTTTGCTTTGCTTTGCCTTGCCTTGCCTTGCCTTGCCTTGCCGTGCCGTGCCGTGCCGTGCCGTGCCGTGCCGTGCCGTGCCGTGCCGTGCCGTGCCGTGCCGTGCCGTGCCGTGCCGTGCCGTGCCGTGCCGTGCCTTGCCTTGCCTTGCCTTGCCTTGCCTTGCCTTGCTTTGCCTTGCCTTGCTTTACTTTACTTTGACAGGGGAAGAGGGAGGAGGTTTGTATTATATCTCGGAGATTTCTTACCGGAGCATTTTTAAGAAAGAGTAAAAGCTTTTTGTTTTATTTGGAGCGTCTCAATAATTTTGCATCTGGTTGTAGCTATATAAGAGTTTCTTATGGGGAGTGCCACAAATACGAGTAGATTCAGAACTGGAACTGTTTAGCTTTGTGTCTACATTTTTATTGTTATTAGTGAGCTTCAATTCCTTTTTTTTTTTTTTTTAGCTTCAGTTATGATCAGAATTGAACAGCTTCAATTCTAATCTTTGCCTGGTTTAATTGAAAGAGATTAGAAGCAGCTTGTTACAAAGCACTGTTTCTGCTCGCATTAAATCAGAGTTGATTTATGCATGGCATGGGAAGGCTAATGCAATGTACAATGTACATGCATAAACACGCAAGACACGGCACTCTTGTGACGTGCTTTGGCTGCCAGTTGACTTAGGAGAGCCTCTGTAGTTGTTATATTTGCAAGTTAATGCTTTCATAAAGAAGAACATCATTTCTACTCTTTCAGGAATTGAGGAAGACGCTTGCAGTTGTAAAGATTGAAAAAGAAGACTTGGAAGCAGCATTAAGTGACAACAGAAAGGAATTGCAAGCTGTGGAACAGAAAAACAAGGTAAATGTATGGACAGATAGAACGCTTCATAAAATAATAAGAAAACTTGTTTTCAGTTGTACATTTTTCCACGCAAGAACAGAGAACAGAGAGCTTAAGCACCGACGACGAAAACGCAGCCAAAACGTCATTTCATTTCCAAATGTAAATTATCGTTGTACATCAGTATTTCACAGTTATCCCGACTCATTCAACTTGCACGATGTGTGTGAATTATCCAGGAAACAGAGACGAACCGGTGGGGACGGCGTTGACTTTAAGGAACAGAATGAAAAATTCCCAGCCACGTGCTCACTTTCGTCACAAATTTTGTGGATTTCGTCATTTCACGTTGTTGTTTTGCTGAGGTTGGCAAAGAAATGCACGAAAATGTGACGCAAGTGCCCATTGCTAATTGACGTAGCTCGCTTTGGAAAGACTGGGGCCGAATGGCCGCGTACGTGATTGTGGGATTGTTGGTGGTCTCTTTCCCTCAAATAATCCCACAATCCCTTAGGCGGCACTGTCGATCCCAGTCTTTTCCAAATCGGGCTATTGATTAATTTTTCTGCTTTCAAAGGACACAGTGGAGGAATTTGAGAAGCTGTTTGTAGAGAATGAAGTCTTGAAAGACTCAGTCAGTGGTCTTCAACGAAAGTACAGAAGTGTCACAGAAAACCATGAGGTAAAAACAGTTTGTATTTTTGTTTTACCTGTAGTTTGCCTCCTACGTTAAAGATCCAGTCTGTTCTCTGCAAGTCACGGTCAGAATGACTGCCACATGGTTTTTAGTTAATTATGGGGGGTTTCAGCTTTTTTTTGGGTACAAGCCTACCTACCACGAACGGGAGTCCTAGGTCCAATGCAAGGCGCCCTCCCTACCCATTCCCACAACCCATGAAGGTTGACCACACCACCGCGATCTACGTCCCCTTCTCTTTTCGAACAGTGGTGTGGGCTCTTTAACATCCCACAAGAGCAGATCAGGGAGAGAGAGAGCTGTGAGACAGGGCCTACGGTTTTTCATCCTTATCCGAGAAGACTAGAAAGTCTAACCGTTTGCAGATGTAATTACAAAGGCAGCACTTTCTCCTCAATTGTATTACTAGTACTAATAAGTCAAGTCAAGATGACCTTGTGAAGGAATCTCAGTGAAAAGGCCTTGTAGGTTTTTGCATCAATGAAGACTTTATTTCCTGACCACGATTTTGTCAGGATGAAATTGATGTAACTTTAAAATTCTTAGTTACCCCTCACTTGAAACCGAATTTTGTAATTAACATAGTTTTTTTAACCCTGAAACCTGTTATGGGACGTTGTTACTCACTTTAAAAACTAGAAATTCGGGATTCCAGCTGATGGCTCTAACAACATTGTTTCTCCAATTCAGAGTAACTTAGTTAAAGTTTGCTTGTCTGTGCAGGCTACTAAGAAACAACTGGAGTGTGTTGTGTTTGAAAAAGACGAACTCAGTCTTTCACTCAAGTCTTTGCAGGAAGAGCATAACAGAATATTGCAGCAAAATGAGGTAATTTTAATGAATAAATCATCACTAGACAGCAACGAACAAGACAATCGATAAGGTAATGTATATGTTGTGGTGCCATTTTATCCTTGGTTTAAATTTGTTTGCCTATTGTTTTAAACTAATTATCAGACATTACCATATATATACCCAAAAACAAAGGCTGAAATTTTTTGAACCAAGGATAAAATTGAACCACAACATTTACAGTGACTTTGTTGTGTGTCTAACATTTTAAGGAGGTGTTATTGATCTTAAGCAATCACATATGTATTGTCTTGGAGAAAACCAAATGAGTTATGTAGTAAGACAAAATATAAAGAGGGTACTTTCGACGCCGTTTATTCTGGGATCCGTGTCATTCAGACCGATTTTCAATTCCGTGTCTTAAAACTAAAACCAAAGGAATTGCTCTGCAAGCAACGCTAAGAACCAATTACAATTTGAAGCAATTACTAACAGCCGGCGTTAAGCACGGGAAAATGCACGCAAGGAACTCATGAGTGATTGTGGTTTGGCTTTTAATTGAGGAAGTGGCGCAGGTTTTGCCAATCAAGGCCCGTCCAAATGCTCTCAACACGGTGTCCAAATGCTCCCAACACGGTGTCCAAATGCTCTCAACATGGTGTCCAAATGCTCTCAACACGGTGTCCAAATGCTCCCAACACGGTGTCCAAATGCTCCCAACACGGTGTCCAAATGCTCTCAACATGGTGTCCAAATGCTCTCAACACGGTGTCCAAATGCTCCCAACACGGTGTCCAAATGCTCCCAACACGGTGTCCAAATGCTCTCAACACGGTGTCCAAATGCTCTCAACACGGTGTCCAAATGCTCCCAACACGGTGTCCAAATGCTCTCAACATGGTGTCCAAATGCTCTCAACACGGTGTCCAAATGCTCCCAACACGGTGTCCAAATGCTCTCAACACGGTGTCCAAATGCTCTCAACACGGTGTCCAAATGCTCCCAACACGGTGTCCAAATGCTCCCAACACGGTGTCCAAATGCTCCCAACACGGTGTCCAAATGTTCTCAACACGGTGTCCAAATGCTCTCAACACGGTGTCCAAATGCTCTCAACACGGTGTCCAAATGCTCCCAACACGGTGTCCAAATGCTCTCAACACGGTGTCCAAATGCTCTCAACACGGTGTCCAAATGCTCCCAACACGGTGTCCAAATGCTCTCAACACGGTGTCCAAATGCTCCCAACACGGTGTCCAAATGCTCTCAACACGGTGTCCAAATGCTCCCAACACAGTGTCCAAATGCTCCCAACACGGTGTCCAAATGCTCTCAACACGGTGTCCAAATGCTCCCAACACGGTGTCCAAATGCTCCCAACACGGTGTCCAAATGCTCCCAACACGGTGTCCAAATGCTCTCAACACGGTGTCCAAATGCTCTCAACACGGTGTCCAAATGCTCCCAACACGGTGTCCAAATGCTCTCAACACGGTGTCCAAATGCTCTCAACACGGTGTAAAAATGCTCCCAACACGGTGTCCAAATGCTCTCAACACGGTGTCCAAATGCTCTCAACACGGTGTCCAAATGCTCCCAACACGGTGTCCAAATGCTCCCAACACGGTGTCCAAATGCTCCCAACACGGTGTCCAAATGCTCTCAACATTGTTGGGTGCATTTGAACACCGTGTTGGGAGCTGTTGGCATGCAGTTGAAACAAAATCCAACTTTGTTGGGCCAACATTGTTGGGTGTGTTTGAACACTGTGTTGGGAGCTGTTGGCATGCAGTTGAAACAACATCCAACATTGTTGGGCGTTATTGGCAGTTGGAACAACATCGAGCTGCTGCTGACAACCACCACACGGTGGTCGAACGCACCCAAAATGTTTGCCCAACAATGTTGGGCAATGGCATAAATTGCGTTCACAACTGCGAGGATCATTCTTCATTTAACTGTTGGATGTTGTTGGCCCAACAATGCTAGGAGCGTTTGCACTCACCTTCATGATGCGTGTAACTAGATTTGTTCCTTTGCCCTCCGTATTAGTAGACTGTGACGTCTGTACAGTTTCAAGTTTAAATAGCTGCTTCCATGATTTTTTTCCTAAGATGCTGAAGGGACAGCTTGAGGATTTGAGTTCAGCTATGGAGCAAACGGGTAAAAATCTGGAAGAGATGAAACACGGCAACGAAGAACAAGGGAAGGTATGGAGAACAATAATTATTATGCACAACGTTTTCAGTGTAATGAAAGGGGCAGTGTCACGCTATTGTACCATCACTTCAAAAGGCTTAAAGCTGCCAATGCATCAGTGGAAACTTTAAAATAATTGTCTAGTTTTGTTGCCAACGACATTAGTACTATATACTTATGGAACCATGCAAACACAGTTTGGCACTCAGCTTTCGACACACATCTCTACTGAAAGAAAAACTTTTTGCCCCGAGTCGGAATCGAACCGACGTTCCCCAGTTACTAGTCGGGCGTGATAACCACCACACTACCGGAGCAACCACGCTGGCAACGTGGCCACTTTAGAAAGTGAGTAGTATCGCACGTCGGCCATTCCTCGCAACATTTTTCTTTCGAGACTTTTGTGTGTTTCCTGGCTTCTAAATTCCCTGGACGGGAATTAGAAATATATATGTAAATACTGCCTTGACACTATAAATGCCTGTATTCCATCTAAGATGACGAGGATGGAAATGGATTGAAATTTGAAAAAAACTTGCCAGTTTTTTCACAATTTCAAGCGAGCATTGAAAAATCACCAAAAAAATTATTATGGTTAGCTCTCCCTGCTAAAATTTCATTGGAATTCATATTGCTGATTCTGTAGGAGCGTTTTTTACACGATAACAGGAAAAAGGCAGTAATTTTGGCAGAATTGAACCAAAAACAGCAAAAATGCCGGTGACAGTGCTCCTTTAAGGCAGCATGAATGAATCACTTTGAGGAAAATGTAGAGAGCACTGTAAAGTAACACTGATGGAAAGCGTCTGTTACTGCTAATGACTTTTAATTCGCTAAAATAAGCAACACGTAATCAAAGTCGTCTTACTTGAGTATGCATTTGTTTGGTCATGTTTTGATTGCCACTCATGTAAGGTGGTACAAGATCTCGTTGTAATTTGGCTTTCTTCTTTGCTTCTTTTTCTTTGCTTTGGTTTATTTAAGTTCCGTCCTCGGGAATGCAGGCATTTTCGATCATGTTTTATTTAAAAAAAATCAGATTCTTTATAAAACTTGTTTTCTGAACGCTTTTGTAGAAACGTGTTCGCCATTTGTTCTCACTGCCCACACGCAAACGATTGGAAACAGTGGTCAATTTTCGATGCAGTTTTGTCTTAATTTTCGAAACCTCCGTTTCTTCAACATGTTGACGAAAGGTCAAACCGTATGGCGTTAGAAGAATATGTCATACGTAGAAACCAAGAGCGAGCAGTTGTAATATGCTGATGATGATCTCTTCTCCAGTTAAAAATTGTACTTGTCTGATGATGGTGGTTTGGTGCCCGTTCTGCTTTTGTAGGTGACAAAAGAAATCGAACTTCTAGCAGCCGAAAAGAAACACCTAACAAAATCTGTGAATGAGTTACAAGAGAAGCTCGATTCCTCGGTTCTAGAGAAGGCCGGTTTAGACAACCTTATTCACGACCTGAAGGAGGAGCTCAAAGTGAACTTCCTTGCTAAACAGGAATTGAAGAAACAGCTTGACACAGCAGGTGAACAAGAAAAGGCAATGAAATCAGAGTTAAAGAAGAAAGAGAAGGAGCTGAAAACAGAAATTGATAAAAGCAAAGTGAGTAAAATGTAATTGCAGTTATGGAGTAGTATAAGTGTCTGAAAAGGAGTGCTAGTTAACTTCTAGTTTAGGGTTTTGTTATTCTAAAGTCCCGTGAAAACAGTGACCTGCTTCACTCAACCTGTTCTGGCGCGCGTTTCTCAAAACTCCCGAAAACGTTTCGGGCCGCCGCCAGGAGTGGCGTGAACTAGGTTCATTACCAGAAATTCGATTTCTAACATTTTTGAAAATCTTTTAAGAAAGCACGCTATAAAATTGAGAAATACATTAGGCTAGTTTGCCCAAAAAGCTTGTACCAATCGGTAGGAAACCGACTTGAAAAATTCTTCTCGTGCTTTGAGAAGCGCACACCTGGGCTCGCTGTGGAGTTGATACATCTGAACCGGTTCATGAAATGGGGAGTGGTTTTATAAACGAGTCAAAGTGGAGGGGGGGAGGGGGTGGGGGGGAACTTACCCTCACCCCAGACAGTCCGCTGACCACGCGCAGCTACGTAACGCTGGCAGCCAGTAAACAAATAAAGCCTGGTTCACCCTAGCGACATCATGACATCGTCATAATGACAGAACGACATAACAACATAGACATAACGACATAAGGAAAAGATCAGTTTTTTCTTTATGTTGTTATGTTCATGCTGTTATGATGCTAATATGTCATTATGTCTGCATGTTCACACTGCAAACATAACGTCTTTTTTACGTTGAGATAACGTCCATTTTACGTCGTTATGTCGCTAGTGTGAACCAGGCGTAATGTTGCTTAGCTAATTCCATTATGTGTACATGTTCTTACTGCAAACATAACGTCCTTTTTACGTCGAGATAACGTCCTCAGTTTTATGTCGTCATGTCGTTATTTGCGAATACTGGCAACAGGAGCTGGGGTTGCGTTAACGGTGAGGGGTGATCAATGTAATTTATGGCCATGGTGTTAAAGTCAAGATGATGATTGATATCAGTATGGATGTCAACTATAATTAATATGATAGCTGAGTTAATATTTTGTCTCACGATTGAGTCACAAATATGTGGATCACGACGTTTCGACCGCTATACTGCTGGTCTTCATCAGGCGATGGTGTCGACACCATCGCCTGATGAAGACCAGCAGTATAGCGGTGGAAACGTCGCGATCCACATCTTTGTGACTCAATCGTGAGACAAAAGATTAACTCAGCTATCATTTGAAACCACGATGACGAACACCTTTCATAATACATAATTAATATTTTGATGAAATAAATACTATTCAAGGATGGACAGAAACAACTCCAGTTTGCACAGAGTGAAAGAAATAAAGTCCAGAGTGCTTATGATGCGCTGAAGAAACAGTGGGAAGAACATTTTACAAGCTGCGGAAAAGGCAACAAGGTGAGGAAGCAGAAATGTTAAAAAAATACTACCCTCCCAAACAACAACAACAACAAAAACACCCCCCCAAAAAAAAAACAACAAAAAAACAACAACAACAACAACAAACAAATAAGAACAAAAACAAAACAAAACAAAACAAGCAAAACAAAAACAAACTGATGATGATGGTGGTGGTGATGATAAAACAGAACAAAACAAATTGACAGGTGCGAAGAGCTGCGAATCAACTGCATACTTTCATGCCTGTATTTCGTTCATTGCCTTAAAAATGTGGGGACCATCTAGGACAGCATACCGCTGGAACGTACCGAACGATAGCCTGCATTTGAATGGTTACCCTTTTGGATTTCATCCATGGATTGAAAAGTGGAACAGCAGAACAGCATAATAAACAGACCACAGGAAAGCACTGCTCAGTAACTTTCATCACAATGGTTAACCATAGGGATTTCATCTACAGTTTTATTAGTTAGAACCATTTAGTACAACCTAATGAAGAGGAAATTAAAAGTATCAAGATAAAGTACCGCTCAGTAGCTTCCATTTGAATATCACACTCCCGAATTTAGTCTCATAAGTTGAAAACTTTAAAATTCAGTTCAAAACTCAAAAGCAAACTCAAAAGCCCTCGCGCACGCGCACAATTTGCGCATCCAGTTTTCTTTAGTCAAACCAGTGTGTGGTTGCTGAACAACCTATTTTGTTGCAGGAGAACCAAAAGAAATTGGATAAGCTTGTTGCCGAAAGGCAAAAGTTGCAAAAGGCATTAAAGTCTGCTGAAGAGGAGCGCGATGAAGTGTTAAAAGAAAACCAAGTGAGAATTTCATTTTGCTTGTTCACATGATTTTTTGCTATGAGAGCTCGTGATTTTCAATGCAAACTAGGGGATTTTCTGAGCTGTACTGGCCAGAAGGGAGTCGACTTGAAACCATAAGATTCGCGGTTGAGACAGTCAGGTAAAGGTCATGGAATTTAAAATCTGCGTTTATGTCTTGGAAAATTCAGGGCATCAAAAAATGTTCTCTTGGTCATGGTAACACCACTGGATTTCAGCTTTTTAATCAAATTGTTGTAAGTCGATGGCTGAAAAATGTTCCAAGTTAATTAACGGTGCCGGCTGTTTTAAGGCACCCTGTTCTTCTCATAATGTAATAGCACTGTGTTATACGTTCAAATTCGAGGTCGTGGAATTCGATTAAAAGTTACGAAAAGGTAGTGAAAAGAGAGGGTTTTTTGCCGGTCCCTTGATGACTGTGTGAATTCTGTAAACCTCTATTGAAATGAAATAATAATGTAAGAAATTGTCGTTTGTTCATAGGAGTTGCATCAAGAGCTACAGGACATTTCAAGGCAGCGAGATGAGCTTCTGAAAAAGATGGAATCTTACGGTAACCAGCTTAGAGCTGCAGCAGAAGAAAAGGCAGCAATTGACAGGGAATTTAGCGACACCAAAGAGGAATTTCAGTTTGTTAAGAATCACTTGCTGCAGCTGAAAGAAAACCTTCAGGTTGAACAGAAGGAAAAAGTGGTTAGTTGAGAAGCAAATCAAACGGTTACTTTTTGTTCATCTTAAAGTAAATCGAAAGTACTAGCTCAATTTGATGCTTTCTCAAAGGGATGCTGAAACAAGACTGCTATGTAAATGTGCTTCTCTCTGAAAAAAATGAGTGAGCGACCGAACGACCGAACGAACGTACGTACGTACGTACGAACGAACGAATGAACGGCAGCACGAAAGAACGAACGTACGTACGAACGTAGGTACGAACGAACAAACGAACGAACGAACGAACGAACGGCAACACGAACGAACGTATGTACGAACGAATGACTGGCTGACTGAATAACTGACAGACAGACTGACTGACTGTCAGCCAAACTGACTGATTAATTGATTAACTGACTGACTGGCTGAGAGACTGACTTGACGGCGCTATTTAGCTTTTTCAACTAATTGGGGACACTAATATGTAACTGTGATAAAAATTACAGTGAATAGAAATGAAAGTAAGTACCGTTTGAGAGTCAAGCATCTAGTAATCAACCACAATCAGAGCAAATGTTAATGATTTGTTCATCATACTCAAAAAATTCTAGAATCTAATTATGGAGTTAGCCCGAGTAACAAATCTTCTTTTGTGAATGATGTGTATGAAATAAATCATATATGAACTGTGGAAATGAAATCAAATGAAGAATGATCCTCGCAGTTGTGAACGCAATTTATGCAATTGCGAAAAGAAGCCTGAAAAAAAATTCAGGGCTTCAATAGGGTTTGAACCCGTGACCTCAATCCCGTTGAAGTCCTTAATTTTTTTTTTCAGGCTTCTTTTCGCAATTGCATAAATTGCGTTCACAACTGCGAGGATCATTCTTCATTTGAAACCTTCTTTTCTTTGCCACTCCTTCCCTTTTCCCAGAAAAGTATGTTACTCAGTCTGTTGTGGAACTTGAACTGCTCTGGCTGGTTCGACGATTGGGCTTTTGTCATCTTCTGTATTACTGTTTTCCTTGTTTTGTTCTTAAAATGTGCATTGCAGGAATTGAACAATAGGTTAGAAACCGCCGCCAAAGAAAATAAGGATGTGCGTAGCAGACTATCAAGTTTGGAGGAGACTGTTTCTTTTTCCGGTAATGAAAGGCAAGTGTTACAGGAAAAAGTGAACGTCTTTACAGAGGAAAGAGCTGCAGTTGAAAAGGAAATGGCTTCCCTAAAAGAATCTGTGGAAACTTTAGAAGCAGAAAAGCAGGTGTGTATTTTACGTCCCGTTTTGGGACGTAAAAATCGCTATAACTCTCTCCCCTCGCCCGATTTCCCTCTTCTCTTCCCCTTTGTAGAACCTGCCACGCATGCTAAGAGTAGCTTTTCTGTTTCGTTTCTTTTGACTTCTACTTGCTTGCTAGCATGAAAATGCATCACTTGAGAGTGTGTAGAAAGGCAAGCTTCCCCAAGGATATTGGACTGAGCACATATCTCACTAACAGTAACATAAGACTGCTTTATAAGACCGCTTCATTCCCTTTAATTTTCTACTCGCCAGAAGAAATTACAGATTGATCAAATGCTGTATTTCGTATAGTTTATCATCGTTATTTTCCCTTTTAGGCGTTAAATAGCAGTTTAGAAAGCCTTACCCAGGAAAAGAAAGATTTGCACAGCAGCGTGTCAGCTTTGGAGGAGAGAGTCGCTTCGGCTGATAATGACAGCAACGTGTTACATGAAAAAGTGCTCTTGCTGACAGAGGAAAAAACGGCGGTTCAAAATGAAATGTCATTGTTAAGAGAATCTTTGCAAACTTCGGAAAAGGAAAAGCAGGTTGGTTGCGATTAGTTGCCTCATTGAATATGTTAGTTATTTTTCACGTTGCTTTATTATTTTATGAAGAATGTCTTAGTGCTTGTTTTCCAACAGTTGTGCTAGATTCATGTAACCAAACAACCGTGGTTGTTGGTCAAAGCATAATCCAATTAAGAAAGAGGTGCAATCTGAATCAACCACGTCCTTTTGCACACCGCACAAACCAGTCTTATCTTCGCGATCTGTGGACAATATTTACTAGATTTGATATGTTACATTATCCTGCATACCGTAAGGAGATCAGTCACGATGGCATTAGCTTGAATTTTTTGGATCAAATAATTCTAGGAACTCTGGGATCAGATTAAGGGCGCCTCGTCAGAGGACAGCAAGCTACAAGGAATGGTGCAAAGCTTGGAAAAGATGCTGCACAATTCAGAGAGTAAATATCAAGTAAGTACCTGTAAAGATGACGAAAACAAACCGGAAGCGATGAGTAATACTTGCAACGAAAGGGTTCAGACATTGTGGTCGCTATGAGCCCTTTGCAGGATGTCAGTCACCTGGTACAAAAACGCCTGCTGGGACGCAAACAACCCAGTCGGGCAAGACAAACAAAGAAATTTACCACTTTAAATAAATGATGTAAGTTCTTTGTTTGACTAGTCCCAGTGGGTTGATTGCGTACCAGCATGGCGTTTTTGTACCACGTGACTGACCAGCTGCAAAGGGCTCTTTTCCAATTGCAGAAACTATAGGGAGACTGGTACGAGTGAGGGGTTATGGGATAGTTTCGTTGGACTCGTAACTGTTCAAAGTGGCAAAGGTAGTCTGTTGATGAGGAAAATTGTTGTAGATGAAGCAGAAATAACAACAGCTATGCTACCGGCCTCGTAAACACCGCAAAATGCAATGTTTGGCATACTCTGTCTACCCAAACGATCCCGCATTTCGTTACTCGGGACAGTCTCCCTTTAGTTTCTGGCGCGGAGAATTGAGATGCAATATAGTTGTATCATATTTTCCCGACTAACCACTCTGCGCGCTTGTTTAAAATTTTGTGTTTTACCCTCAGTGTAACGTAAGATGATATTTGATCAGCAAACATACCAAAATAATTCACCCCTTTGCAATAACTTCACCCTTCAACCACCTCTCACTTTGTTATGGGCCCTTTTCAGCTGGTCAGTCACGTGGTACAAAAAATACGCTATATTGGGTATGACTGTCTTGATTCTCACTATTGAGCTGGATATGAAGTGGAGACTCTTTCGGAGGAATAACGATTGAAACATTTACAAGGTTCCCCCGTTAAAGCCCCGTGTGACATTTCGAAAACGCGAAGAAGCGGCCGCCATTTTGTTGACAACCGCTACTCACTCGGCATTCGTGATAGAACGCTAATAGATTTATACTAATGTCACATAGTTTTATCACTGATATTTGATACTCCTTACTGCTTAGGAACAATCCAAAGCCCTTCAGGAAAGCTTACAGCATAACGAGCATCTAGAAAACAAGGTTCAGTCCTTGGACGAAATGACGAGAAATGGAGAAAGCGTTAACAAGGTAATTGTCTGTACTTTGTGTGGTACGATTCGCGTACACTGTCACTGTTTTGCCGCTTGTAGTAAGTGACTCACTTTTTAAAAGCGCGGTTTTAGCATAGCTCCTCGTCTCTCTTGTTATGCAACGTGGTCGTTACGCTTTGGAGATGGGCTTAGGAAGTGCACTCTTCATCAGTCTACAGTGTTATTTTTTCGATAGAAATCATCTGAAGCGGTTAATTTCTTTTCATTTCAACCTTAGCAACTTCCAGAATATTCTCTTATTTCATATTATGTTTTCAGCTAGCAATATTAAAACCCTGTCATTCTCGAACGTCTATCTGCTTTCCATGGGAACGAGTTGTACTGGCAAGGATTCACGTACAGTGTGCATATTTCCTGCGACCGGTATATTCCATTGAATTTTGAATCTGTACTCTGTTTTGCGCAACACTCGTCTTGAGCGCACACATCGGTAGAAGAAACTCACAGTGTGTCCTTTTCCCTGATTTGCTCATTTTTGCTTGGTTTATGGGATAACATAAGCAGCCGGGAACACGACAGTTTCATGTGTTGACACGATTCACGCTTTCTGCAGCTAAATAGATTCGGTTTTTTGAGGTGATGGTTGAGAAAAATGCTATTGTATACGGAGGTCCGCAAGCGATTTTTTTGTGCACTTGTTAGTGTGATTTTTTACGCTCTCAATTTGCGTTTTTAAACTGGCGGTGTTTTCCGGGTGATTTTGGCGATTTATCAACGTGGCATCGCAGAGGTTTCTGTGTGTTAAGTACAGCTGCCTTAATAAAATACGTTCAACGGGATCGGTACAAATTGCGTTGTAGGCGAACAAGATTTTGGCGGTCGGTAAACGACGTCAAGTTTATTTTCTTGCGCCCACGGTCTGGAAATTGCCGCTTTTTAAAGTGTCCGCCTGTGGATACGGACTGCCGGGATAGAAGCTGATTGTAACTTGCTAATTTTGTCGTTGTGTCAGGCAGATATCTTTGAAAACTACTTCACCCTCGCTCGTCCTTCGTTTATTTACGAGAAATATTCATGTTGGTGTTACATATTTAAAGTTTCGCTCATAAGGAATGATTCCAATACCAGGATGACTTTGACAAACAATAGCCCTTTCAAATCCCGTTTAAAAGGTATAAAAGGTATGTTAGGCGAACGTTTGGGCCATATGTTAAAACAGATCGGCAGTGGAGGGTCTTGTGACCTTGCGAAAAATTAATTTTTTTTTTCTGTAGGAGCTTGAGCAGAGTTTGATACAAAAGGAAGAAGAACTGAGAATGATACAAAGCAAAGCAGCAGAGATGGAAGAAGACCTCAACACGGCACTGCAAGAAAAACAAGTAAGGGAGACGTTTGTTTGTCTAATTGTCCGTTATATGAGGGGATATTCAGACCTAAAACAATGAGCAACTTCTTAATAATGATTATATCATGTATGTATTCAACATCCCTCAGTTGATGTGTTTAAGTCTAAACTAACTTTACGAAGATGAAAGGGTTTTAAAAGTGGTATACAGTAAATCAAGGTGCAGTTGCACTAAAATGACAAGTTAAAAAGTAGATGTGAGAATATTAAAGTTTTGTTTGCAACGTGTCCTGTTTTATTTTACAAGAGGCGTGAATGTTATTCCTCCCGTATTTCATTGACTGTTTTAGGCATAGACTCAACCTCCCTGGCATTTTCGTCGGTTTTTAAAAACGAATATTTTGATCGAGCCTTAGCGAAATCCTGTATTTATTTTTCAGGATCTTAATAAGAAATTAACGACATTCCAAGAGCAGACGAAAACTCTTGAAAATGAGAAAGAACAAGAATTCGAAGAGAAAAACAAGGTGAGAAAAAAACGTTAGAGCTTCATGCATGTATGGCTTCCTGCAAACTTGGCGTGTTATGCAAATTGTTTTTATTCTGGATAAA
The DNA here is from genome assembly GCA_016490735.1 of Pachyseris speciosa. Classification (NCBI taxonomy): domain Eukaryota; kingdom Metazoa; phylum Cnidaria; class Anthozoa; order Scleractinia; family Pachyseridae; genus Pachyseris; species Pachyseris speciosa. The sequence continues at coordinate 298,566 of JAEMWC010000003.1, read as the reverse complement.
TGAGTAAACTTGGCCACTTTAGAAATAAGCAAGGGCTTGAGAACGGATAGTTAAAGTGATTGGTTAGAATTTGTCTAACCAGCGATAAAGATCGCTTAAAAATATGTAGAGTTTGTATTTGTACTGCATGGGGAGGCACTTTTCAAAAAAGAAAAACATTTACATTGAGTTTCTTCGATTTTTGGTCTTCCAATCTTTTTAAAGATTTTTTCAACTGAGCTACTAATTATGTTATCCTCTTTCGTGTTAGAGACGTTTTCCATAAAAAATAGTCGTTTCTAAAGTGGCCAATCAGAGCGTTTGTTACATTGTTGTTGGTATCACTTCGTCGTTTCAGGTCAAACGCTTCACTGTGTTACTAATAAACAAAACTGGCTTTTAAAATTTATCGCGGGCTGATTTCTCGGAAAGGAGTCTGTTTGTGTGTAGTTAATGAAATAGATTTTGTGAGAATGAATATATGAAAATCACACATTAAAAAATGAATATGTGACTGATCATCGCAGTTATGAACACTGCTTGAGCTGTAGTGAAAATAAAGCTTGAAAAAAAAATCAATTTTTTCATAGTTTTTTTTTTTACCCTGAAACGTGTTATGGGACGTTGTTACTCACTTCAAAAACTAGAAATTCGGGATTCTGGCAGATGGCTCTAACAACATTGTTGCTGAATATGTGAATGATCATCGCAGTTATGAACACTGCTTAAGCAGTAGTGAAAATAAAGCCTGAAAAAATTTCAGGCTAGTACGGGGTTTGAACTCATGACCTCTGCGATACCGGTGCAGTGCTTTACCAGCTGAGCTAACAAGTCAACTGGAAACTAATATACCCGTGAGTGATGAATATGTGAGGCGAATGAATGTATGAAAATCACTTATCTGAACTGCGGATTAGAGAATGAATATGTGAATGATCATCGCAGTTATGACCACTACTTAAACAGCAGTGAAAAAAAAGCCTGAAATGAAAAATTCAGGCTTGTACGGGATTCGAACCCACGACTTCTGCTATACCGTTCAGTGCTCTACCAACTGAGCTAACAGGCCACCTGAATTTTTTCAGGCTTTATTTTCACTACTGCTTAAGTAGTGTTCGAAATAGAATTATCATCACTCTGATGATCAGTATTCTTTTTAGGTCTTAGAAAGACAACTTACGACTGCCTCGGAGGAAAATATGGCGTTAGAGGAGAAAATCAAGACAGCAGAACAGAAACTGAAGGAAACTGAAGAAAGCCATAAGGTGAAAATGCTTCTTCAATCAACTGGTCCCTGTGAAACTAGTGAAGTTGCAATCGACTTGGTTGCCACAAATGACCAGTTTCGTTTTTGTGTGGATTTTTTTTTTTTGTGGATAGTCGAAGCTTTGGACGTATTCTTTACGTTTGCTTGCTTTTGTCTTGAAGGATCTGAAAAACCAGTTTAAAGCTTTGTCAGAGGAAAATATCGCCCTTGAAAGTCACGCCAAGAAGTTACGAAGTGCCTTGGAAACTGCTGAAGACGCTCAGGAGGTAACAAAGCTCGTCACTTAGCGTGGAAAGGTTGTGTCACTGTAAGCTGCTTAAGAAGTTTTTTATTTCGCGGGAATCTGTAAGTGCCAATCTATTTTCCTCTGTTTTGGCCAAGATTGTCTGAACCCGAAAAGGGACGAGTACTTAATTGTGGTGGGTTTTTGCATGTGAGCGTCTTCTGATGGCTCTCTAATGGGGATGTGCCTTTATAGATATCAAGTTTTTATTGTGGTGGGTTTTTGGATGTGAGCGTCTTCTGATGGCTCTCTAATGGGGATGTGCCTTTATAGATATCAAGTTTTTATTTTCGAGGTGGGTTGCAGGGACGATAGGTGTAAAATTCCGAATACATTACAAGCCATGAGCTTTGCTTGTTTATAGTCCTTTTATAAGCTTAATTTTGCAAGTGTTTTGTTAGGGAGCTTAATATCAAAGGATGTATTGCTGCCTTCAGAAATGTGATATGTGCGGTATATAAATCCATTGCCACTGCCACTGCCACTGCCATTATCATTACCATTGCCATTGCCATTGCCATTGCCATTGCCATTGCCAATGCCAATGCTATTGCCATTGCCATTGCCATTGCCATTGCCATTGCCATTGCCATTGCCATTGGCATTGGCATTGGCATTGGCATTGTCATTGCCATTGTTATTGCCATTGCCATTGCCATTGCCATTACGTTGGGCCTCAAAATATGGATATTTTGAAGCACTACGCTAACAGCGTAAACAGCTAAGCCTGTTAAAGAAGGCATGCTTATGTCTGCGACTTGAGCTCGAGTGTGATTTTCGTAGTTTTACGGTCTTTTGACAACGCTCGCTGATTGTAAGGGGGAAGGCTGGCTTTAAGGGAAGGTGGTATATTTGGGACCTCAATGGAAAATTGACGGACTCAAACCGTTTCATATTCGAAAATACACCTTAACCAAGAACTTTATTATGACATATTGATGGACTTAAAAATAGCCTTGTGCAAAACGCATCACTGTGTAACCACCAAAGAGCACTTTACATGAATATCATTTTATAGTGCTACGTTGAAATCTTATACAGCTCTCTTTCCTTTATGAACTCAATCTTTACTCTCGTACAACACATACTTGTTGAAGTTCACGTGCATCTCAAGCATTGCAAACCACATGCCAGCGCTTACTCTTACTACTTCTGTCACGCGGCCCTGTCACGCAACACGCCGCGTACGCATGCGCTCACTCTACCCACCCGACTTTGATTGACAGCCAGGCTCTCAGTGACGTCAAACTGCATGCCGTTTTTCAGGCGCTGAATGCACAACTCTTGTCTTTTTCCCAAGAGAAGAACACGATTCTGAACGAACTCATCACTCTGCAAGACAACTTTCTGCAGGAGCACAGCACCGTTACGGTACTGAATTCGTTTTAACCGACTCTAGCGTGTTACAGCTCATTCGCCGGCCTCTTGTCACTTTATCCGGGAACTTTTTGACGTAAAAGCGGCAATTTGAAATCGTGAAGAATCGTAGTGAATCAGTGATGTTCCGTTCTTCTCTTAGAAGGTTTTCTTTATTTTTTTTCTGGTTTGCGGTGCGTTTCTACTGTGTTCAATAAAGAAGGTTGGAATGGAACGATTGTGAGATTTTCCTGTGGTCGACTTTGACCGCAGTCTCAGCACCGAGATTTGCTTGAAAAGATGAGTTGGTGTTCTCGCTGCCCTGTCTACAGTCGCCTGAATTCTTAAATAATAATATTGTCTTTCTTTGACGTTACTTGGTAAAAGAGTCCAGTTTTTACCTTGTAACGTTTGCAAGCCTTGTTTTCTCTTGCTTAAAAAAATGTATTTAAGAGTGGTCCGTCTTTCGGATTAAAACTTTTTATCACTCAAACACAGTCTTTCACGATTTGAAATCGCCATTACATCAAAATTTCCCAACCGCAAGACTAAACCTACGTTCTAACTTGTTTCTTTTATGAACTAATGCTTTGCTCATTTGACTTTGCTTCTAACCTTTCCTTCTTTACGCATTTTTTTCAGTCTTTTGTTTGCATCTCCGAGTTCCTTAAGTTTATCTGCGAAATCCTTATTTCCCGAATGGCCTAAGTATTTCCTCTTTCCACAGAGGTTGAAAGCAATTTACTCGCAAACCGTCTTTAGTTTTGTTTTTGCTAAAAATACCTTGCTTTAGCTTTTTCGTTGCTTAAACTGATGGCTGTGACTTTTTTTGGTAGACAGCAGGTTAATTAATTTTTTTTTTTGTTAAACGTACTGAAGGGGGCCATTGTGGTGTTCTTTAAACATGGGGCTCATTCTTTTTTCTCCGGCATGAGTTGTAGATGTCTTAAGTTATTAGAAAATAATTTGTTGTGATAGAGCGATTTTCAAGTGAGTGTTGTAAACCTCAAACCAAAGCAATCACTCGGTACAATCATAACCAATTAAAACAGTGAATGAACCAATCACGAGTTTAGCCGGCGCCAAACGCGGAAAACTGGGTGCTAGCTAGTTATGGTTGGTTTTGTTTTTTAATTGGTTCAGAAAGTGGCGCGAGTTTTGCTAACCAATCAGAGAAAGAAGTCAGTCAGAATGAAAGCAAACGATTATTACTTTGATCACTTACTTGGAAATTGCTCTAAAATAAATAAGCCATGAATAATGAGATTTATCAACAAAAGCTTACGTGGTTGCTGGAGTGAACTTTAATGTCACGCAAGGCGAGCGCGGGAAGTTATTTTCACGTTCCCATGTTGAGCGTTTCCAAAACTGTAAGCAAACCAAGTTGCCAAGCCTGCCTCAAAGAGATCTGGGGAGAGCTCAAAGGAGTGATGTGCAGTGCAGTTAACCAGCGGATGAAAGAGGTAGTCTCAGTGAACAGACTCCGCTTTGTTGGAAATAGGCTGCAAAGCTGCAAGTAGCCCATTTCCGAATTACCTTTGGCCTCTCTTTCAAAGCGAGGCCTGGTGCACAAGAAATGAGTTTAATTTGCATGTGAATGAAAACTAATTTTCACATGAAAAGATAAACACCTGGACTCACTTTGCAAAAGAGGCCAAAGGTAATTCGGAAATGGGCTATTGAACACACACTCGGAAGAGGCTCTCCTTAACCGCGGTAAAACCTAAAGTGTGTATATATATATATATATATATATATATATATATATATATATATATATATATATATATATATATATATATATATATATATATATATATATATATATATAAGGATACGTTTTTCTTGAGTTTGTGAGTTTACTAAATCATTTTAAAAAGGTTTACATTCTTTTAAAGTGAAGTAAGTGGAGATTGGTGGGCGCTGTGTGTAAAATAAATAAATAAGGTGTCTGCATTGAGTTTAAAGCTGAATCGTATTAGTATATCGTAAAATGATTTAGTAAACTAACGGACTCACGACAAACTTCTCTGCTTTTAACTGCCAAAGTACAAACCTTATCTTTAACGAACGTTTCTTATTTTTTTACAGGGCCTTTGAGCGTGGTCAAATTTTGACCACGGTTTAAGGCCCTCCGTTCCTTTGCCCAGTCGTAGCTCTCAGCGATCGCCTCAGATCAGCTTCGAGCCATAATTCCCACTTAGAAGCCTCTAAATAAACTGACAGGGGCAGGAAAAAGATGGCCAAATCTTTCAAATTCTTCCGAAGTTAGGTTGGGAGAATCGCTATACGTTCTTCTCGGTGCACTGTTGAGTAGAGATACTTCAACAACTTTACTTTGCAGTTTTGACCTAAGAACACTCGCAAACGAATACAGAATTTCATCGCTTAGGTATGTCTTTCTACTCGTAGGATTTGCGTCAGCAGTTGAGCATGGTTCAGAATGACAGTGAACAGGCGAAGCAGGCTTTGGTTATTGCAGAGGAGCAGCAGAAGGCACTGAACACTAAGCTTGAGGTTAGTGTGTGTGGTTTGTATAATTTACTGTCACATATTTGTGTTGACTCAGTCAATTTAGTAGGAACAAGAGGCTACAATTAGCCTAAACTCGGGCCTACAAAAATACAGTATTTAGCGCTAAACAAAAGAAAAGACATGAAAAGAGAAAAGTCTGTCCTTCTTACACCGGACGCATTGCGCTTGTGTTCGAGTCTATTGTTTGAAGTGTATATCATAGACCCCTATCAACATATATCTCTTTAAAATTACAAAATTGCTTTTCAACTCAACCGTTGATAACAATAATAATAATAACACTTGTAAAATAAATAAATAAATAAATAAATAAATAAATAAATAAATTAATTAATAAATTAATAAATAATAATAATAATAATAATAATAATAATAATAATAATAATAATTAAAAGAGAAATGTAAGAAAAAGAAAAAAACGTGAGAGATGCCACTAGCAAGAGTCGAACTCTTCGGGTCATCTTCATCAGAGGCGGTTACATTGATCACTACACCACAGACTTTCAGTATAGCTAATGAGGTAAAAGTAGTGTATTTATCCCAAAACTTGTTGGACACGTGCGCTGGCCAAATCGTGACACGAAGACGAAAGAAAATAGAAAGAAAACGCTTATCGAACGGTTTAGGATTCAAGATTTTGTCATAAAAACCTCCAAAATTACTCATCGAAGCATCTCTTTCAGAAAAACAATGAAAAAGAACCGAATTTGAGCTCTGAAAACATCTTTCAACCTTCTGTGCAGAGTTGCATGAGGCCACTCACGTTACGTACACAATACCTTCTGCATGTTAGCCCCTTCTGTACACTGGCGTGTGTTGGCCACATGCGCCGGGAAACGACACGAAGACTAAAAAAAGTGAACGTAGCCGAATCCTAGACTCGGTGCCTTATGGCCCGAGTAAAAAATACCTCTCGCAAAAAAAAAAAAAAAACTGAGAAACTGAATGTCCACATGTGTTATTACCTTGAGACATCTAGCCGACCTTTTCAAAACCAGGCTCATGAAAATTTGAGGGGTTTTAGAACTTTCTTTATCAATACCTCGGTTTATCAAAAGGGAGACTTGCATTTAGGCCCGTTATGAACCTACAGTCTCTGTCAAAGGGAAGACAAATAATACATGTTGTTTGTCTTGCAATTAGACATGAAATTGACGTGACCTCTGACTTGAGAATTTTGGTGCGTTAGTCGGCCAAATCTCTCTAGAATACGCTCTTTCTGACGGCAAAGTTAGCTTTGGAATTAGCGGCATCGATTTAGGCGAAGTATAGCAGCGTTTTCAACCGAGCGTTCGTGATTGCTACGAAGAATCACAGCTAATTATTGTCGAATTTTATTTGTGTAAATTATCGCTCGATTTTGTGATCACTTCTGACAGCGGAAACCAGTCATTATGACACTTTCACACTATCAAATCACTAGCTTAAGATCGATTAAGTTGCGAGGGCGGAAACTAGTCAAAAAAGTATTCAAACTTACGCTTTTTGCAGACAAATTCCCAGCCATGCCTTGTGCTTTTTAGGAAACTTCATGAGGTCCCGGATGTTTACTGTCCGTGTGAGCGAGGAGCTGTTGACGACAATCTAGCCACAGCATTTTTACTAAGTCTTTAGCATGCTCCAAATTCTACACCAGTTTCTCTCCCTGATCCTAGAAATGATCACCGACACCTACTTTCTGAGGCTAAAGACTTGTTACCTCCCAAAGCAGAGCCCTCAATATCCTTGCATTGTTCCAGCAGTACCGCCCGGGTAAACAAAGTACTCGTTTAGCAAACAACTGCACAGCAGGATATTAGACGAGGCAGACACTGCACCTCGCAAGACTTTTCCCCTCGCTGGACTTAATGATGTCTTAAGGAATACTCTGCTCTAGGAGGCCAACGGCAAGTCAAACTCTAACGACGTCATTGCGAGCTAACTGACCGCGCAAAGACGTTTCTTTCTTTGAGAGAGAGTGGAAACTAACTGACAAATAAAAGTGGAGGGGTGGGGGGGGGGGGGGGGTGAGCGGGGATAAGACCTTAATTGCAAAGTTGAAGTCAGGGACAGTTTCTTTCTCTTCTTCTAATTATTAATGTAGTTAGCATGCTCCCCCGCCCCGTCCAACAAAGGAAAAAAAAAGAAACACAGCGAGAGACATCTAATAGGAGTTAGTATGGACTCCAGGAGCCCTGTTTTGAAAACTCCAGCTATATATATATATATATATATATATATATATATATATATATATATATATATATATATATATATATATATATATATATATATGTATATATATATATATATACTAAAAACAATGAAAACCCAAAGTCTTTTGTTCCTTTGCTTTTGCGCTACGCGTTTCACCGCTGTTGCGGCTCTTCAGGCATAGCAAAGTGTGTTTATTGACTTATTGCGTCACAGATGTAATTGTAATTACAATTATAATGGCTATTGTAATTCTAAGCGCGCGCGAGCAATTAGCGTAATTTCAAATCATTAAGAACGGGTTTATACTTCAAAATAAAAAACCTCTCTTTGTTCTTTCTCATGCCCTCCGAGGGGCTGAGAATCTTATAAAACGGAAAGATAGTGAACTGAGGTGTCAATCCCGCAGCACATTCATCAATATGCTTGCTGACTCCTAGCATACGTGTGTGCGGGTCTCTAATTTGCTGTTTATGAACTGTCACTCTATTTCTCAGGACATCACCCGTTTCTCCTATATATATATATATATATATATATATACACACACACACACACACACACACACACACACACACACACACACACACACACACACACACACACCTTGGCGTGATAGCGGACTGTCTGACCTCCTCCTCGGCTTTCCCCCCTTTAAAAACATTGTCAACTCCCAAATGATGATTGTGCGTTGGACTATGACCCTTGGATCGAAAGAAATCTCCGCGAGAAATAAGTTCAAGTTCTGAGAGTAATCAGTGAAGCGAGGTATTTGCCCAAAATGCCCCCTTAAGCTATTGGCTTATTGTTTCAAGCTGTTTTTGTGGTGAAGCTCTCCTCGTGAACAACACCGTCCTGTCCTCAAAATAAGCCTCCAAATAGGAGGCTCTCCTCGTAAACAAGCCCCGTCCTGAAAATTCATCGTCCAAGTAAGATGTTACGGTGACAAAACTGATCACTGTCTGGAGTTGGCTGTCTTTGTCCCAGCTACCTTGGTTATAGTTTTCTACAACTGTTCTTCCACACGATAATTATGTAGAAACAGCTGATGGCCCTAAGATGTATTTGTCTTGACATGGCTTGGCTGCTTGGTAACGTACCAACTCTGGATGGTTTAAATAAGAATTTTAGAGCCACGAGTCTCCTTTAAATTGCAAATCAAGTTTATCTCTCGCTCTCTGTCTCTCTTTCTCTCGTTCGATTAATTCGTGGTTAGCCCGCGATTTCGATCTTGCTTTCTTCTGACATTTGCGAGGTGAAGTATTTGTTTTTCTCACAACTTTATACCCAGGTAGAAAATCACCCAAAACAAAATCCTTGAAACCAACTTCGTTTCTGGATTAATAACCATTAGGATTTTATTCATAGACCCTACAATTTACACTGACGACACAGGGTTTCGTTCTTAGCGAAAGTTTTATTGCGGTTGAAACAACTATCATGTTTCCTCAATTTGGTTAAAGATTAGTGGCAAATCAAGTTTTTCATTCAAAGACTCCTCACTTTGCGCCGGCGCCGCGAAGTTTTAGATTTAGGTTTCATTGCCGTAGTGAACATTTCGCAGGAAAGTTGTGCTAAGTGGCGTTTAGTGGAAATTATCACATTTCAGGATTTTATTTGCAGGAATCGCGACGAGTGATCCAAGAAATGGAGAACAAGGTCAAACAGCTTTCAAAAGATCTGAATGAAGCGAACGACGAAAAAGCCGTAAGTAAATTCTCATTAATTATATAACGTTATACAAAAGCCCTTATCTATTTTGGTGATCCAACGGTGAAAGCACCCACCGTTCTCTCAGAAACCCTCCCTCGAGATGTGCGATGTGCTCTATTAAGCCCCCTAGCTTATAGACCCCCCTTTCAGACGGGAAAAGTTCATAGTTAGCCCCCCCCCCTCCCTTTTAAAAGCCCCTCTTCCCCTCCCGCCTTTTCCTTCACAACCAAATTTCAATAAACGACAGACTTTTTAATGTAACCCCTCATGTGCACTGATCAAAGTACAGTTTATCCACGTGACGGAAGTTGGAACACGCTAAGTTATTGCACGACCTCCAGATCCATGTGCCTCAACGTTTCCTCCTCGCCTTTCAGTTCCATATTAAGGATCGATACTCCTTTTTCTCAGCTGCTGGTACAACGTACTGTGTTTCGCTAAATTAAATAAGCCCCCACCCCCCTCACCCCAGGGGACTTCATTGAGGATTTACGGTAGTTCGTTTTCGCGCGCGTGCCCCACGCGTGAGGTGAAGCAGTGTCGCTTTGTCTGTTCGTCCTTCACGCCTTGACAGCTCCTGATCAGGGAAGAAAAAAATAATTCTTTTGTCACTCCACCCTGGGTAAGGCAGGATTTCGCTACAACGGATTAACAAACGGAATATGTATTAACACTTTCACTTGATACGAGATGCAAATATCCTACATAAGTGTTAGTATTTGGAGTGATTATTGCGGTGTGTGTTGGGCGAGAATCTTTGTTTTCTGTCTCCATAAGGATTTTTTGGTAGATAAAGTGAGTAGTGACTCGAAAATATGAGGTTTGGGTTTTCGAATGGAGATTTTTGCGGTATTTGCGCTTGTCATTATTCCACTTACCTATTCACCATCAAACAAATCTTTCGTTAACACGTGGCTGCAATTGTATCAGACGTCTATTAAAATTAAAGTGGTGTTTGTTGTGTATCAGTATTGTGACTGCGGATTTTAGATTCGCACAATTGGCCCAGATGGCGAGTTTATCGCTTCTGAAAATATAGAATATTACTTTCTCAAAATAATTGAATTCAAGTGTGTTTCTTGCTTTTTTTTCACCTGTCGTGTTGCTGTCTACCAAAATAAACGTGAAACAAAGAGGTTGTCATTTTACAAATTTGCATATGGATGTTGTTTGACGAAGTGTATCAACGTTATAGTGATATTTTCCGCAATTTCGCAACCGCTCGCTCGTATTATCGTAGGTAAACATTTGATGTCCTTAGTATATAATTACTGGAGAGTTTCTTCATTTCTTTTTTCTTATTTTGGCCTTTTCGTTGATTTCTCACACCTAAGCGGCTTAAAACTTGCTACTGCGACCAAAATAAACACAGCCCTTTGAGGTCTCATTCGCAAAACAAACGCAGCGTTTGGTACATTAAATCTCAAAGTGGAATTGTAAAACAGCGTTCAGTTTATTTAAAATCATGACAACACCAGACAATCCGATGACAGCTCTGCAGTTAACTGAGTTTTATTTTTGTTTTCTGAAGTGAATCTATCGTTCATTATGCTGAGTCCAAAGTCTTTCTCGTTTACTCCCTGTGCCTGGGGTGTTATAAATGATTAAGTTAGTCGAGGGTGTATGCAGCTAAGAAAAGAATTTAACAATGTAGATGTAAACGAAAACATTCATTTTACGAAGTTGGTGTCTTTGCTTGTTAAAACGAAAATGTGCATCTTAAGTTTTGTACATAGCAACGCGTATGCAAGTTATGCTTATGCTTGTTCATGGTCTATTTAGCACCAAGAGGCGGAGATTGAGGAGCTGTTTAGAACTCAAGATGACCTGCAAGCTAAATACAACGATGAATTGAGAGAGAAAAAGGTAGAATATTTAAAATTCTAACGAAACTTGGTAAAGTAATTGATGAAAAACCTTAGCAATTATTCTTAAATATCCTAGTGGGGAAAAGGATACCAAAGAATAGCACACGATTTAATATGTTCACCAGCAGTGTTTTTGGTAACGCTCATTTTGTGCTTATCTGACGCTATTTTTTTTGGATACCAAAGAATAGCACACGATTTAATATGTTGACCAGCAGTGTTTTTGGTAACGCTCATTTTGTACTTATCTGAGGCTATTTTTAAAAGAGTCTGTTCAAGACAGATTGCGTGACATTATCCCTTAACTTTACAAGATGTATAAATTTTCTTTGTTACCTGTTACAACCTGTCGTATTTTGAGTTATCGTTTTGACCATCAGAAGCGCCAAGGCGTCCACATAATATGTGTAACTTCAAACGATAATAATTAATTTTTGTCTTGTTCGTTGGGTGTCTGAAAGTCAAAGGTAGCGTGACATTCTTTCGAATTTTCCCGTCTCTTGAAGAGCGTGACCAAGCCAGAATGTTGAACTCTTCTCACGTGAACTTATCGAGTTTCAGCGACGGAAATTCATTTCTAAGTCTGCAAATGAATGATTTTGCTTACAGAGGATCAAACCACCTCAAATATCTGAAAACATAATGATTTTACTCTCTGTCAAAACGACTCGATGGCCAAGACTACTTAGGTTAGTGCGATTGTGTTTGTGTCGGTTGTGTTTTGACGGCTGTGTGAAGATTAGGCTTTTGTACATTATGCTAAATATGTAATATTGTAAGCCAGCCTAAATATGATGAGCATTAACCGAGCATTTTAGTGACTTTTTGGGAAGAGACCAAGCAAATTAGGGGAAGAATGGAGCATTAAGGTGGAACATTTTAGTGGGAAAACAAAAGCATAATGTACAAAAGCCTAGCGAAGATCTCTTGCAGCTTGAAACTCGTGTTCAAGACGTACACAACCGCAAATTGAAAAGAGATTATCATCTACTATGTCTCAGTAGTACGTTCCGCTTGATTTTTAGCCTAAATACTTCAAGGTTTGCTCTTGAGTTCTCATCTTGGGAAATCACATTGAATGGTGTCTTACCGTTCGTGCCTTTTTCAGTTGATAGAAGACTCAACCATAGATTTAGTGTCATTTTCTCGTGTAACAAGATTGGCTTCCCGGTCTAGAAATAAGCTTGGAATTTCCTCCTTGTTAGAGTCTTCGGTCACGCAATCAGAACACAAGTATGACTATCTGTGGGAAGGGAATTTGACTGCGATACATTCATTCCCGGATTACCTCTTCGAAGAGCTTATTCACGAGCTATTCACTTTGATTTATTTATGTATCCAAGATTTTCTACGTTGTGACATTGAACTATCAAGTTTTACTGCAGGAATGGGTGATTAAAGCAGTGGATGAAATAAAATTGGTTCACAAAGGATCAAGCTGTTCTTTTTAGAATATTAGGTGTGCTGCATATTTAGAAAACGTCACTGAAACTTTGTTGATCAATTGTAGGAATTGCATGATTATGTTGAGCAGCTTCACGAGGAGTTAGATGACGTACACGTGCAGTTTGATGCCTTGTCCAAGGAACACAAGGTTAGTGCATATTAGGGAAGTAAAGATACAGCAACGGCACAGGACGATACGTATCACGATATGTGGCTCACGGAGGTACGATACTTTTAGATTTTTTCAAATCCAATTCATGAACTGGTGACTACACCAGTGCTTCTATGTGGATAATGTAACGCTTAAGGAGTGTCAACCATGCCAAAATAACGAGACGTCTTGCTACTATTATCAGGTGTTTTAAATTCTTCTCTCCCCACTATCTGCAGTGTGTTTGTTTTTCTTTGAAATTTTATTCCCTTTCACCTGCCTTTATAGACACCAGAATCTTGGTCCGAAGATTGTAATGAAACGGAATACGCGGCCTAGTTCAGTCTCGTGGTGGCAGGATTTATTCTTCTTTGGGAACCAGGATGATAGCTACCTAAATGGATTTACGGCTATCGTCGTTTTATATTGTTGAGTTTATAATGGTAATTGAACTCAGTGGAGTGCAATTTGGTCTGAAATCATACGCGTGATTTCAAAATTTAACGAGCGTGCAGCGCGAGTTCGATTTGAAATCACAAGTATGATTTCAGACCAAAATTGCACGACACGAAGTTCTATTACCACTTTATTACACCCATTTTGAAATTACACAGTTTTTGTCAATATTAATATTTGTTTATCCATGAAATTTGATAGGTTAGTATTATTTCATTTTCATTTTCCTGAGTTACAAAAAAGGATGCGATTTAGAGTAAAAATGGTGCAATTTGGGAATAAATTGCACTGTTCGGAGCCAATCAGATTGCAAGGATCACCAGTGATTTCAAAATGGGTGTAATAAGGTTGGAAATTTGGTATTTTAACTCAATTATGTTTTTCTTCCGGCTGAAATGCAGGATTTATCAGGGCGTCTAGCTGAAGTCCAGTCGAGCCAACTGTCAGCTGAGTCGCAGCAGTATCAGCAGCTTTCTGAGTTGCAAGAAATTAACAGTGGCTTACAACACGTGAGTTACATAACGCAAAAGTCACGCATCTCGCGAAATATGAACTGAACTTGGGAAGACTTCGGGTTGCCGAAAACCTTCGGATAATCTTCGGTTCTCTCTGGAAACCTCAGTCACTCTCTTGGAAGCCTTTCGGGTTTCTTTGGACATAAAAGGACAAAATCGAGTTTGCATACTCCAAAAATAAGTAAACGGCATTTTGCATCTTGCAACATCTGCGCGAAGTTTCTTAACATTTAACAAAGTTTCTTTCATTAAATATTTCCCAGGGTTTAATTTAAACAAGTCCACATCTGACATGGCAGATGCAAGTTTACACTTGAAAAGAATTTTCGAAAACCTTGACGATTGTACACACAATCCACATTTTTCTCTGAAATCTGGGCAACATGTTGCCAGCTGTTGTTGGTTCGTTCACAAACACCAATTTAAACATAATTACATAAGCTTGAACGCTCCTTCAGCTGAATCCGAGTTACAACTTTGTGTGTATTTTTATAGAGCTATTAAAAGCATTCTGTTTAGTTTATTTTGTTTCATTGCAGGATAATAATTGTTTGAAAGAAACTGTGGAAACCCTAAATGCTTCATTTGACGAAAAAGGAAGCGAACTATATGTGGCTTTGAACGAACTTCATGACAAGAATAAACAATTAGAAGAACTGAAATCCGAACTTAGTGCACTGAAAGAAGTGCACGCCATTAAAGAGAAAGAATTGTCTGAATTGAAAAGCGATACTGATCTTGAAAAAGAGAACTTGAATCGGTCTGCGGAGAAGATGAATGAGAATTTGCAAAGTCTGAGCTCTGAGAAAGAAGCTATGGCTTCGACGATTGGGAATTTGAACAGGAGGAGAGAAAACGCTCGAATAAAGAGTTGTCCTCCTCGAACAACAAAAGAAGTGAACTAGAAGCAGTAAAGGAGAGTTTTAATGGTGTTACTGAAGAACTTGAAGCAGTAAAGGACAAGAAAGGGTCAAGAAAGCGGTACAAAGTTAAGCGGTGAAGCAGTTGAAGAGGAATTTGCAAAAATCCCAGAAATGAACGGAGAGCAAAAAGAAAAAGACCATGAGGATTTAGTTATTCCAAGAGGAGGAAAAAACCAAAGCTGAGTGAAGTTAAAAAATAGCAAAGATTTGGTTGAGAATTGTAAGGAGAATTGAGAAGAAACAAAGATTGGAGTTACAAGAAGTTGTTAGTTATGTTAGAATTGAAGCGACAATGGGCTACACAAGGAACTGAAAACAAATTTCAGAACACGTTTGAAATTGCATAGACTCTGGATTAGTTGAAAAAGGAAAGGCTAATTAAGAGAGCATTGGGTTGTCGACGATTTTAAGTCGAAAATAGAATCATGGAAGACTAAAAGCTCGGTCACGATAGTTTGGGTCACTATTAGAGACATAAAGAATGCTTTTAAATGATGGGAAACAGTGAAATAACAATTTACCAGGGAAGATAAGGACCAAAAAGACAAGAATAAATGCAAATATGGTGAAGGATGGAGAAGATTGAAACGGATTATATTACACAAACTCCGTTCGAAATATATGAGAAAACAACAGGTAGAATCCCACTTATTGTGCTACGAACCACTCTTTAACGCATCTAAAGAGAAAAATAAAGAGACTATACCCCCCAGGGTAAAAAAAAAGCCAGGCATGACGTAGTACCACAACTCCCTGCGGCCCTACATCGCGCCGCTGACACGTGACACTCCATCTTTCCTGCTGTGCTACGAACACACGAAAGGAAGTGTACGTTCTATTTCCGCCATGAAAAAGTCGAAACGACATCGTTCACGATCGAGGTCTCGTTCGAGATCAGAACATGTCCGCCAAACAGAGCGTTTACATTCGCCGAGCCCTCCTAAACGCCCAAGGACTTCTGGTGACGATCAGGCCTATCTGCCAACCATTTTGAAGACCTTACAACAGGTTCAAGCGGACTTAAGGTCCACGAACGCACGCGTCTCATCGATCGAAAATTGCTGGCAACAAAGCCTCATGGCTTTCCCGCCAAAGGTGAGCGTGGAATCAGACGCACTTTCTGTGCTGGCGTACTCAGATGAGGACCTGATGTCCAACCACGAGGGCTCTGTTACGGCCTTTAGGCCACCAACGCGGGCTAATGAGCCACCAACTCGGGCTAATGAGCCACCAACTCGGGCTAATGAGCCACCAACCGGGGTTTTTGAACCCCACAGTGAGGCTAATGAGCCTACCAACAACACTGGAAATCAGAGTAACGGGACCAATGTTCCCCCAAATGGCGGAGACCTCTATGATCCAGATTCGCAACACCCTTCTTGGGAACCGAAAGCGGGTTTTGCCGCTTTTTTACAAAAGAACTTCCGTCGGAAGTTATCTTACGATCAAGTAAGTGATATTCTTGACAATTACTCCATTCCGTCGGTGGATTGTTTGTTCTCTCCAGCCTTGGACAACGCTATTCTTAATCAGATTTTCCCTCAGAAGTCTCGAAAATATACACAAGAGCGAGACAAAGAACTAGCATTTGTGCAGAAGGCTATGCTGAACATAACTGGCCCCTATGTTGTTTGCATGATGCATTAACATCTAGCAAGGATGTCCCCAGAGAAGACATCAAAACTATTTTGGAACAATCGCTTTGTTTGCTAGGCTCTGCGAATTACCAATTCTCAACCTTGAGACGAAAGAAAATTCTGGTGGCCATAAATAAAGATAAAATTGGGCTAGCTGAGCAGTCTCTTCCCAATGCTAAGCGCATGCTTTTTGGAGACGACTTCCCTTCTATTGCTTCAAAGCAAGCAGACCTATCTAGAGGCCTTTCTAAGAACTTGGCATCTACTTCACGTCCAACTAAGCGCCCTCGCCTTGGGACAACCCGTGCCTCCTATAGGGACAAACCCTCCTCCGGTGCTTACAATAAATATCAAAGTAACCGCACAAAAAACGGGCGTTCCTTTCGGGTCTCCAAGCCCGAGGCAAAAGAATCGACGCATTCATAGACAAGTGGAGGGACATAACCTCCGATCCAGAAATTCTCAGTATTGTTTTGGGTTACAAGATTCCGTTGCGTTGCAAACCTGTTCAGTTTTCTCTGCCGATTACCGGCCCCACTCGCGTAAACGCCCACCTAATAGATGCCGAAGTGGAGAGCCTCCTTGCCAAAGGAGCTATAACACAGACCTCCCCAATGAGAGAGGGTTTCTTCAGTCGTCTGTTCCTGGTTCCCAAAAAGGGCGGGACCTTCCGGCCAGTAATAGACTTAAGGTTTCTAAACAAATTCGTAGAGAACTCACATTTTCAGATGGAGAATATCTCTTGCCTAAAGTCTCTTCTTCGAAGAGGCGATTACATGACGACCATAGATTTGAAGGACGCATACCTGTCGGTTCCAGTCCACAAGGACTCTCAGAAGTTCCTACAATTCCTATGGAGAAACAAATGCTACGCCTTTCAAGGCCTCTGTTTTGGCTTAAGTACCGCTCCAAGGGTCTTCACCAAACTCTTAAAGCCGGTAGCAGCATACCTACGCAAACTGGGAGTTCGTATGATTCTGTATCTCGACGACTTCCTTATCCTGGGTTCTTCTCACCAGGAAGCACAGAGAAACACAACTATGGCTGTTACTCTCCTGGAAAATCTAGGCTTCATAGTAAATCGGGAAAAGTCATGTTTCAATCCCAACCCAAATAATATTGTTCCTGGGTTTTGTAGTCGACTCCACTGTAGAAACACTGAGCCTCCCGGAGGACAAAGTTGTAAATGTCAAGAGCATTTGCAAGAGGGCAATCTCAACTCCAACTATGTCTGCACGTCAGCTAGCCAGCCTTCTGGGCACACTAGAATCCTGTCGCCCGGCCATTTGGCAAGCGCCCCTTCATTTCAGATACTTACAGATCCAACTGATCCATGCGTTGCACAGGTCCGAGCAGAACTTCGATGCGATAATTACGCTGGACCACAACCCGTTGGAAGAACTCCAATGGTGGCTGTTGAACATCGATTCGGTGAATGGCAGCCCAATCACACCCCCGATCCGACCTTGTTCATAATGACCGATGCATCCAAGACAGGATGGGGTGCGGTCTGCCAAGGGCATCGCACAAATGGGCGTTGGTCAGAAGACGAAAGCACCCTTCACATAAACGTATTAGAGCTCAAGGCTGCCTTCTTGGCCCTAAAGTCTTTTCTAAAGAACCAGACTCACAAGGTGGTCTGTCTGAGAATGGACAACACTACGGCAATAGCCCATGTCAACAACAAGGGTGGTACCAGGTCGACTTGCCTCACAGCCCTAGCCCTGGAACTCTGGAGATGGTGTCTGGAGAGGGACATTGTGATATCGGCCCAACATGTACCTGGCAAATTAAACACCATTGCCGACATAGAATCAAGGGTGTTCAACGACAACAGCGAATGGAAAATCAACTCTCAGATAATCTCTCCCTTTCTGGAAGAGTGCGAAATCGATCTCTTTGCCTCCCGCATATCCGCCCAGCTCCCCAAGTATGTGAGCTGGAGACTGGACCCCGGCGCATGGCACACAGATGCTCTGACGATGAACTGGGCACCTTTCAAGGGTTATGCCTTCCCACCCTTCAATCTAATACCAGCTGTACTGAGCAAAGTAACTCAGGACAAAGCGAACCTCATATTAGTCGCACCCATCTGGCAGGCACAGCCATGGTGGCCGCTCCTCCTGAGTCTTCTCGTCGATCATCCAGTCCGCCTCCCGTGCACCAAACATCTCCTGAAGGACCCAGCGGACCCCCAAAGGGTACACCCAATGTTTCCCAGACTACATTTAGCCGTGTTTCCCATCTGCGGAGACAGTATCAAGCAATGGGCATTTCTGAAGATGTTACCAAGATACTCGTTTCAGCATCTCGCCCCTCCACTCGGAAAACGTATCAATCAGCTTGGGGGCGTTGGAGCCGCTGGTGTGATAAAAGAAAGGTTGATCCTTTTTCAGCACCTTTAACTGACATCCTACTCTACCTAACTGAGTACTTCAATAGCGGAGCAGCCTACCGCTCAGTTAATGTTGCACGCTCAGCTATCTCCACCACTCATGCCAAGCTGGAGGGCCTACCTGTGGGTCAACACCCCTTAGTTATCCAGCTGCTAAAAGGAATGTTCAATGATCGTCCCCCTAAACCTAGGTACTCCCATACTTGGGACGTAAATTTTGTCACTCAATACCTGGCATCGCTCGGTAGTAATAGGTCATTGTCTCTCAAGCAATTGTCATTTAAGCTTGCAATGTTATTCTCTTTAACCTGTCCGGAAAGGGTCTCTGTGCTAACCAAACTGGATCTCCGTCACTGTCGCGTACTTCCAGAGGGTGTAGAGTTTACCCTTTTGGCTCCACGTAAAAGAGGCTCCACTGATAATCTTCCGAAGGCTTTCTTTGCGCGATTCCCTTCCAACTCCAAACTATGCCCAGTTGAGACATTTCGCTCGTACTTAAAGGCTACACGTGGAATCCGCCCAGTTATTCCCTCCTCCAAGGTGGATCCGTTATTCATCTCCTATGTGAAGCCTCACAAACCGATTACAGCCCCGTCCATGGGGAGGTGGCTACGTTCGCTACTGACGGTCTCTGGTGTCGACATCAATATTTTCAAAGCACATTCCGTGCGCGGAGCTTCAACTACGGCCGCAGCCAATTCCAACGTTCCCTTATCAGAGATTTTAAGGATGGCTGATTGGTCTACGCCTTCGACTTTCCAGAGATTTTATTACAAACCCGTTCACAGCTCAACTTTTGCTCATGGAGTCCTTCACTGACACTGTTTGTAGCTGTCTGCTCAACATTTGTTGAACAGTGTGTGCGGAACTTTAGATTTGCAAACTGCTATTGTTGACATTTGCCTTGCTTCCTTATAAGCATTGTCATTTTGGCGTTCTTTGTTTGAGTCCCATTAAACTGCTACCAGTTATATTTGTTCGTTTGCCTTCTATTGGCATCCCTGTTTTTTGCGTTGAACTCTACCTGTTGTTTTCTCATATATTTCGAACGGAGTTTGTGTAATATAATCACAATTATACCAAGGCCGCGAAGCGGCCTGCCTGTATAATTTAAATTATATTAACAAACGAAGTGAGAAATATATGAGGACCCACCCACCCGTCCCTGTCAGCAGTGTCACCACATTTAGCAATGTGCGGGTGCCATGCCCTACTAGGGTGCCAATAAGAACGATGGTGTTAACCGTCCACAGCGTTGAAAGAATGGAGTGTCACGTGTCAGCGGCGCGATGTAGGGCCGCAGGGAGTTGTGGTACTACGTCATGCCTGGCTTTTTTTTTTACCCTGGGGGGTATAGTCTCTTTATTTTTCTCTTTAGATGCGTTAAAGAGTGGTTCGTAGCACAATAAGTGGGATTCTACCTGTTGTTTTCTCATATATTTCTCACTTCGTTTGTTAATATAATTTAAATTATACAGGCAGGCCGCTTCGCGGCCTTGGTATAATTGTGATTACAAATCACCTTTTTGAAAAATTGGGGCTAAACTTTTCAAAATCCAAAGACCGTGACCGTTCTCCTTTAAGAATGTTGATTATTTTCTCGAGGTTTACTCATTTTCAGTTCAACTTCCTATTTCTGAGTCAAGCATGAGCTCTTACTGGTGGTCTTCAGATTGTTTGGAAAACGTTGAGGTTGTAAGTAGCTCATCCCCCAAAGCAGTACTTTTGCTTTAGTGTCTGTTGAAGTAACGTCATTTGTATTTTTTGCACTTTAACAAAATGTCCAGATACACTTGAGCGAGCAAGTAAGGAGAAGGATGACAAGATGAACAAGTTTAAACAAGTGGCAATAAAGGCGAAGAAAGAACTGGAGACTCAAAAGAAACAGGTTTGGACAATATCACACTGTTGGTTTGTTTCGAAAAGCCAGGTGCCGACGTTTCGGTTTGAGCAGTAGCTCTTGCAGTGGCGATAGACACAGCATCGAGTACAACATACTCTAAACTGGGGGCATTGTCTCAAACTCGCCTTCTCTCGAAAAACGTTTTCTTTCCCAATCTAGAATGTTCGAGATAACTGGATTCCATGACAACATCAAGGCTCGCCGTTGCTAATTTTGATGTAAATTGGTACGAGAAAGGAATTGTGTTAGTGGACACTTAGATAGGACCCAGCTGCTAAACATAATTCTTCTATGTCATCGTATGCCTTACCATTTAATCGAGTTCCTTTCACCTTTTTTGCTATATGCGTTTGCGCGACTTTTAGCCCACAGACGAGAACCGCAAAATACTGTGGGCTGTGAAACAAAACAAGGAAGCAAATAGGGCTTGATGATGCTCTATACGCCTATTTCACCTTCATCGCATTTACAAACCCAAAACATGAGTACAGCTCGCTTGTTTCGGCACCCACAGCAGTGTTCTGAGTTATTGCTTATTGTTTTGACTATTAGTGGAAGGACGAAAAAGATGAACTGATGTCAACGATTGAGGGACTCAAGGAAGACGCTCAGACCTTGAACGAACAGTTCGTGAACCAGCAAGAAGAAATGCTGAAACAAACGAATGAAAATCAGGTAAATACGTAGATGGACGTCCATTTAGTTAGTTTTAAAAGAACTGTATTCTAAATTAGCCGAATTTAGGAGGCCTGTATGACGAAAAGTTGACGAAATTGAAACAAAATGTAGAAAACACATACAATCAGCCATTTAGCCGCCCACTCAGTCGTTTTTAGGGGGAGGAGGTGAAATACGAGTCCCCTAAAAAACGACTGCTTGGGGGCTCCAGCCATGCAGTTACGCTCCTCTTTGGATTCGAGTTTATACCTTCCTTGGCCAATGAAAAGGTTGCATATTCACCACACAGGCTTCTTTATTCGATCATTGTCCTAGCGCGGCTTTCAATGCAACTTATTGTCGAAAGTAATTCTCGTTTGCTTTGGTTTTGCTTCAATTATGCTCAGTAATTGAATGGCAAAATTCCCGCCACTTTTTCCACCAATGGCATTCGGACTTGATGGCACCCATTTTCCCGCGCTTGGCACTAACGACATGCATTTGCTTCGTATTGATTGGCTCATTGTGTTGTTCGCGTCTGATGTGATTTGTCAGAGTAATTACATTGGTTTTGGCTTTATGACACTCAGTTGAACACCACCCAAAATTTTTAACGAGCTAACGCACATTTGGACAAAAACACGGCAATCTGGGCGCGTTGAAGGGATGTTACATGAATGAGTGTACAGTTTGGTTTTCCATGTTAATTTGAGTTCTCGACTCCTACCTACTTACCTTACCTTACCTTACCTTACTTACCTAAGTCGTCATTTATTAGGGGCATCTGGTTTAAGTGGGTTGTGGAGTTTGAGTCTTGTGTTTTAGCTGATGTGGTTATGCTCTGAAAGTGTTGTTGGCCTGTAGTTCGCTCTTATGATTGTTGTTTCTGTTGTGTGACAGGAGCTACAAATTCAACTGTCCAAACTTCAAGAAGAACTGGAAGCTGAGGAATCTAAGTAAGCTGAGTTTTTTATAGCCCTCCGGCGTCTTAAGAAGTATAAATTGAAGAGAAAACATCGGTGTGGCCGACCTTCTGCAAGAAGAAACTGCGTTCAGACTTAAACCCAAGATATCAAACCAAACTGAATCACTGTGAACAGACTGATCAACCGATAGCAGTCTAATGTATGAGAGATCTTTACTTTGCGTCTGTTTTTGTTTAATTAACCTAGTTGTGTAATTGGTTGCAGGTCAAGTGATAGCGCAACTCAAGTTGCGGAGGATCTGGCAAACGCCCTAAAAGAACTGTATTCTAAATTAGCCGAATTTAGGAGGCCTGTATGACGAAAAGTTGACGAAATTGAAAAAATGTAGAAAACACATACAATCAGCCATTTAGCCGCCCACTCAGTCGTTTTTAGGGGGAGGAGGTGAAATACGAGTCCCCTAAAAAACGACTGCTTGGGGGCTCCAGCCATGCAGTTACGCTCCTCTTTGGATTCGAGTTTATACCTTCCTTGGCCAATGAAAAGGTTGCATATTCACCACACAGGCTTCTTTATTCGATCATTGTCCTAGCGCGGCTTTCAATGCAACTTATTGTCGAAAGTAATTCTCGTTTGCTTTGGTTTTGCTTCAATTATGCTCAGTAATTGAATGGCAAAATTCCCGCCACTTTTTCCACCAATGGCATTCGGACTTGATGGCACCCATTTTCCCGCGCTTGGCACTAACGACATGCATTTGCTTCGTATTGATTGGCTCATTGTGTTGTTCGCGTCTGATGTGATTTGTCAGAGTAATTACATTGGTTTTGGCTTTATGACACTCAGTTGAACACCACCCAAAATTTTTAACGAGCTAACGCACATTTGGACAAAAACACGGCAATCTGGGCGCGTTGAAGGGATGTTACATGAATGAGTGTACAGTTTGGTTTTCCATGTTAATTTGAGTTCTCGACTCCTACCTACTTACCTTACCTTACCTTACCTTACTTACCTAAGTCGTCATTTATTAGGGGCATCTGGTTTAAGTGGGTTGTGGAGTTTGAGTCTTGTGTTTTAGCTGATGTGGTTATGCTCTGAAAGTGTTGTTGGCCTGTAGTTCGCTCTTATGATTGTTGTTTCTGTTGTGTGACAGGAGCTACAAATTCAACTGTCCAAACTTCAAGAAGAACTGGAAGCTGAGGAATCTAAGTAAGCTGAGTTTTTTATAGCCCTCCGGCGTCTTAAGAAGTATAAATTGAAGAGAAAACATCGGTGTGGCCGACCTTCTGCAAGAAGAAACTGCGTTCAGACTTAAACCCAAGATATCAAACCAAACTGAATCACTGTGAACAGACTGATCAACCGATAGCAGTCTAATGTATGAGAGATCTTTACTTTGCGTCTGTTTTTGTTTAATTAACCTAGTTGTGTAATTGGTTGCAGGTCAAGTGATAGCGCAACTCAAGTTGCGGAGGATCTGGCAAACGCCCGCCAAGAAACTGAGAGATTGTCAACTGAAAACGAAAGTTTGAATAAAAATTACGAAGCTTTGCTGAAGGTAATTTGTTCTTTTTGTTTTATTGCATTTTATTTTATATCCAAACGTAATTGCCGTAGAAGTCCTTCCATCGCCGTATGCGGGGTGGATCATTCCCTAGCGAATCTGATGCACACCACTTTTACAACGGCAGTCGTGTGGTTCCTTTTTTATATCCGGTCTCCTTTCGCTATCGCCTTCGCCGCTTTTTCCTGTATTGTGGAAATGTTATCCTTCATCAGTAGTCTAATTATTTTCATTGTTTGTTGGTGTATTTCTGGATCGCGATGTTTTTCCCTCCCTTTTGAATATCTGAAATGCTTTTCACCCAGATTAAGTAAGGAAAGAAGTGAGTGGTGTCGGCATTAATCGTTGTAAGGGCTTATTGACTAAAGTTTTGTTGTATAATTTATAGGTCGTGGAGAGAGAGCGAACCGACTCGAAAGCCGAACAGGAGAAGCTCAATATGCAGATTCAAGAGTTTTTACAAGAAGTGGAGGTATACTTTCATAAACCTTGACCACTCTGGCAACGAAAATCACCCGCTCAAAACGTTTCGTCCCCTGTTATCGTTCCCTATATTCCAGTTATAGTGATATTGTGAGACTGGGTTTGATAAGAACGAGCCCTTCCCATCAACTCTCGCCCCTCGTGTCACGAACAACTTTAACTGGTGGCGCAGTTGAGGAAGATTCACTTTTGCCCCTCGCTTGCCCTCACCGATAAAGCTGTATCTATACAATCCTAGTCATCAAAAGTGAAAACCAGGTGATGTTTTGTTTTTGTATTTGTAGATAGTATTAACATAGAAGAGCCACTTCTGTGAAAATAAGGGAACGACGGCCAATTGGACTGTTTCTTTTTTTCTGCAACCAACTGGAACGTTTTTTTTTTTCGAGAATTGGTGGTTTACCCTTCACCAAAGCATTGCTCTTAATTTCCAGTTATGGCTTGAGGAAGAAGAGCTTAGGGGTTTTTAGCGTCTAATAAAAAATAGCAACAGTGAACTTGTCTTATAGAAAATCTACCTGTCAATCTTTTTCTTTTTTGCTCTTGATTTTGATTGGTGTGCAGACTCTCCAAGTGCGCTTTCCATTTGCCACTCCTGCTGAGCAGCCCTTCAAAATAGCGTGCTATTCTATTTACAAACCGGCCATTCTGGCCATCCAGTTTAACAAATGCAGAAAACAAATACTATAGTAAATGAAAAATGTAATGATTCTTTCTATACTGCCACACCCATACTCGGAAAAAGTACTCCCAAACGGAGAGAAACCTTTGATCTTCCGATGACTAGTTCGGGTGCTTTACCACTGAGCTACACTCAGTGGTAAAACTCGCTCTCACTTAACTTCCTAATCTTATAGTATGTTATTAATGGCGTATGAAAAAAAAAGTGCTTAAATGACGTGGATGCATGAAGTTGAAAGTATAAAAACCTCGACCTGCGCGACTTTTCTCTTACAGCTTTTGAAAACAGAAAGTTGATAAGGACAGACAGGAGATTGGTGCTCTTGAAAATGAACTGGCTATAACAACACAAGACCTGGAGAAAGTCAATACGGAGAATAGCGAGGTTAGGACAAGTTAAAAGAAAAAGGTTTTCATTGATGGTTAAAAAAATAAAAAATAACCTTTCTTTTACTCTCGGTAGTATTTATAGCACAAGGCTAGTGAGTCCGAGCAAATACAGAAACAAATAATCAAAATAAACATAACATGATAAGAATCCCAACTGGCTGGAGGCAAACCAGTTGACTGTTTTACAAGGATGACCGAGGAGTTGAACCAGGACTACCCAGAACAACTCCAGCTAGTGGCTAGAGCGGGATTTGAACCCGGATGACCGTACTGAAATCCAGCGCCCCAAACCACTCGGCCATCCTGCCATCCGGCCATCCTGCCATCCTGGTTCTGGTTGATGATAGACACCTTGCTATTTTTTTTTCCAAATGTCTGTTAGTTGTTAAGCAAGCTGGAAAATACTGAGGAAGATTTAACAGAAGAACGAAGGCGACCACCAGCAAAAACCCAGCTGGAAACTACAAGAAGACAACTGGAGGCTGCTGAAAAGGTAATCCATTGATTAAATATATCAGCCAATCAAGTGTATAAACAGTGTGTCTTATGATTCTGCCCGTCAGGTGGCGTCGCAATTTTTCTTGACAAAAAAAAAAAAATGTTTTAGGGAACCTAGACCATCGTTTGAGAACAGTAGAAGATTCAACGTTAATGATACTGCTCAAGCCAGGCATAGTAAATGGTATATTTTATTTGAAGCCGAAGGAATAGATTGCAGCGTCTTGTGTCATGGAGACTTGGGTGGGGTGCAGGTAGAAGAATGCTTTCTTCTTTATTATCTTTGTTCAAAAATGTGTCCTTCGTAGCCGTGAATGGCGCGAAGGAGACAAAAATTGTTGCAGCTTGCAATATACAGGGTCTGTACATGTTTTGTAACGAGGCTGTAAGGCTCTTTGTGGCCCCACCGGATTTATGCGTAGCGCTGTCGTAGTATTTTGTATGGTATGAAATGTTGCACCTCTGACAACTTGTTCTTGTTGACAATGAAACCAGGAAGCAAATCAAAGCAGTATGATGAGCCTGGAGATCGAGGACTATCAGAAATCACTGGAGACGCTACAAACCAAACTTTCGGACAGAGAAAAAAGCTCTGCAAGACTCACAAGGGAGGTGTCCCGGACAGAGAAGAGGGCGGAAGACTTGAAAACACAGATAGGTAAGGAAAGATGTTGTACTCTGATCATGTTAATATAATATGCATGACAAAAACAATATATATGCCCTCTAGACGAAACATGGCTGAAAAGCACAGAACGTAAATTCTGGCTTGAGGATGTTGCCTAATACCTGTGGAAGCGCTTCAGCACTGGGCTGTCCAGCTCTTTAAATCCCTTATCTCCAAAACCAACAGTCATGTTCTCCTCACTGTCCTCCTTATATTTAAAGTGCCTATCACCATAACCAGTGACAATGAAATTTGTCTGCCTTCTTTTTACCAAAGGATAAAATCCCCCGAAGTGGCTCACTTTCCGCCATTTTGAAATCAGAAAGGAGCAATCGAAAGACTGGGAACTAACTAGCTTGTGACATCATTGACCTTGATTCCTTGATTCTCCTTGTCTCGGACTCAGATTGACTTTTAGACATTTTGTCAGGCAGAATCGTGAGGACCTCAGAATTTCACACTGAATCGCTTTTAGTTTTAGTTCAGTGTTTGTCGTGGCGACACTGGGTTGACGTCGGGATGTTTGCCTACAAACAAGCAAACTGGCTAGGGTGATAGGCACTTTAATATGGTAATTTTGGGAGATTTGTTTAAACTTCATGGCATTTCATCTGAAGTGATCATTTGCTTTATTCTCATGACTTGTGTGATCGAGTAATTTTGTAAGGGGAAATCAGATGCTGATCACTGGTAGGGCTTCACTGGTTGAGGGATTAGTCACTGAGTCACACCATATGCTTATTGCCTTGTATCAGCCCTAGAAACTATGATTAACATTACGCACAATCTTCCGAAATACAGTAATGAATTATTATGAGGAATAAGGAGAAGTTCAGTTGCATTCAAACCTATAGTTGCATCGCGATACGGTTTGCCTTACTTCTAGAGGTTGTAAGTCGCCAAGGTAGTAGAAGTAGTGGCCCTTGAAAAAGACCATACCCCAACAATTTCTCGCTATGTTTGCTGTAGACATGGTGGACACTCAGCGACAGCAAGCCGAAGAAAGAGCGCTGAAAATGAAATCCATGCTGGTGAAAACGAAGAAGGAACTCGCAGATGCCAAGAAGCAGGTGAGTAAACAGATGGAAAATGCATGGAGTGGTGTATCACAGCGTCTGAAAACTGATCAGAATGCAGTTATGCTGTAACGAAGAAAGGAAGAGCTGAGTCGCTTGTTTTTGTTTTTGCAGTTAATGGATCAAGAAGTGCTCGGTCTCAGTTGAAAGGACAGTTGGAATCTGTTACCCAGCAAGCTGAGGAACATAAGGTTTTCTTACGTCTTGGAATATGTTTCTTCTCAGTTTTAAGTGAAAGAAAAATGTTCGAGAAACGGTAGCAGTCATCATATTATTGTGCACAAACATGCGACTGTTATATCAGTGCTTTTTGTATTCTGTTTTGTTGGGCGTCTCGTTAAATGTTTCATGTCAGTGTCTTGCATTTCTTTTCTCACGATCAACATTGTATTTTTCTCGCGGGCGCTTTTTCTACGGGAAATACCTCGTTGTCTGCACAAATTAAAACGACCCTTTCTTTCAGCCATTTGGTGCGTTTGTGGCAAAATCTACAATAGATCCTGTGGATTATCGATACCGAATTTTCATTTCATTTTAGGTTCTGGAAGTAGACGTGGGGTGGGTTGAACGAATGTAGTCAATAAGATTTCTTATCGTTTTTGCTTTTATCATGTTTGATTTCAGGTGGAGATATCCTCTTTGACTGCTGAAAGCCTAAGCTATCAGCAACAAGTAAGTGAAACGTCGTTTACATTTGAGTTATAAAATCAATATTTTCCACACCGTCGCAATCCCTTTTTGGAAGAGTAATCGTCCTTATTATTGTTATTATTTATTTAATTTTATATGAATTGAATAAATTGATTGATCGATTGATTGATTGGAGGACTTAGTTTTGGATTAAGACCTCTTAAAGGATGTGTTCAGGTCCATGAAAGCGACGTTTAATGAAATGTTTTAGCAGCCCGGGGCAAGTTTGGTTAGGTAGGGAGGGACGCGTCACACCTACACCACGAGTGGGTTCAACATTTACCACAGTTTTCTTTGCTACTTAGGTCTTGTTTTAGCAGGAAGCTTTTGCAGTTAATGTAGTATGGCCTTTCTTCTCGTTAATGTGCCCATTTGCACTGAATTTCCAGGAGAAAATGGGTCCGTACTGTTGCCACAAGAAGTGTGACTAAACAACGATATCCGTTTTTGTAAACAGTAAAAGGGGCCGAGAAGAAAAGTGGGCAACGAGAACTTTTTAAAACTCACGGTCTTACTATTTCTTGTCCCAGCTTCGTTCCTCTTCGGAGAGCAACAGACGTAGTGTTGAGGGCCTGGAAAGTAAACTTGCCAAAGTGAAAGGGGAGTGGGAAAGCTCTAAACTGGCCCATGAAGCCACGAGGGCTGAGTTTGAAAGCTACAAGGTACATTTATGGCTTTACAAAGGCTGCACCATAATGACCAATTTGTAATCATGAAAATAAATTGTTCAGGGGTTTCAAGTACAGAAACGATGGCTCATCACCGACTTTCGCCAAGATAGAATAAATGAGAAAGGGAAAAAAAGGAAAGAAAACAAACAAGCAAATATACAAATCAAAGCCAAATGAAACAAACCAAAACAAAAAACAATGTTGGAACCAATTTTGCAGAGGTCAGAGCTAAATGAGGTTCTGCGATGTTCGTTAGCTTTTTTAGCTTTGATTAACACCTTGCTTTGTTGAGCTTTGAAAGCGGCTGTAAAAGGATCCAAAAAAAAAATTAGAAAGCTTTGATCATTTTATGGGCGAACCCGCTTAAACTCAGTGGAATTCATTAACAACATACTTGGGCCTCTTTAGTTATGATTCTCACTATCATTGTCGGTTTCTTTTCATTAGACTCGGGTTCACAGTGTTCTCAAACAACAGAAGTCCAAACCTTCTCATCAGCCTCTGGAACTGGAAAACTCCGAAAGGTTTGTATGGCATTGCCTGTTGACCTCAGGAAGCTAGTCGTGTTGTATGAATGATTTTTTTTTCCATTTATTTTTAGAACGCGGTTGGAGCAAGCCATTGAACAACTCAAGGTCAAAGTACAGGAGGCGAAGTAAGAGAGTGTATTGATTGATTTCTTGTTTGTTTTTTGTTTGGCTACTAGCAGTGTAACTGGCCCCGATGATGCTGGTCCAGGCCACCTCCCGAATACCTCATTTTGCTAACGACCAGTTCCCTGTGAATTGTGGGTAGATCCAGTCCTTTGTGGGGACAAACGGTCAAAATTACACTGAATTTCAAATAACGTCCTAAAATGGCCGTTTGCCCCCACAAAGGACTGGATCTACCCACAAATAACCAGGAACTGATCATTATTACGTTCGGTGGCCATTTACTGAACCATATATTGTTAATGTAAATTTCTATTTTACCTCATTAGTGACAAATGCAACCTGCTGCAAAGCGATTATGACGAGCTGGAGGGCGAACACGAGAGATTGACGGCCCGGCACAGCAAACTGATCCAAGACATCGACAACAAAGAAGCTCATTGGAAGGACAGGTTGGTCCGAAAGTTGAAACTAGGGGAAAACCCATATTTTCGTTTGAATGGCATTGAAATCAAACGGTTGCAAATGGAAGTCGTGCTCAGCAGCTTTCATTTGAAAGATCACCTTTTAGAATTCCGTCCACTGAATCAAACGTAAGAGAACGATAAACGGGATCACATGAAAGTACTGTTCAGTAGCTGCCATGTAAATGGTCGCAGTTCACCACCCTCATAGAAAGCTTCAGTTCAAAAGCCTTCACCTTTTCAAGTGTGTTATGTGTTTTTTTTGTTA
This sequence comes from Pachyseris speciosa, assembly GCA_016490735.1. Classification (NCBI taxonomy): domain Eukaryota; kingdom Metazoa; phylum Cnidaria; class Anthozoa; order Scleractinia; family Pachyseridae; genus Pachyseris; species Pachyseris speciosa. The sequence continues at coordinate 268,255 of JAEMWC010000003.1, read as the reverse complement.
TTGTTTTTCCGTGGTATTATTAGTTTGACCAATTGCCATCTTCCGTCGCTCTTCGTCGTTTGTCCGAAAAGAAAAAATTCAGCTAAATGATTGATTTGGAAGTTGGTCGTAATTCTTTTTCCTAGGTTTGAGCGCCTGAGGTCTGAACGATCCGCGACAAACGAGGAGCACCTTGAGGCGATTAGACACATGACGCTACAAAGCGAGTCTGTAGCTGCAACATTTAAGGTATCAAGGACAGGGCGAGTGAAAATAATTACTGTTATAATTACAACAACGAGGGCGATTGGATGTTTTACTGTAAAGAACAAGTTCATAGCTGCCACGGTTATGGTATCAAGCGTAGGGCGGATGGAAAAAAGTTACTATTTAACATCTCCTACACTGTAAACTAGTGTAAAATGTCCTCCCTCTTGTAAAATATTTGTCCTAATTCAAACATACTTATTTTAAATAAATTCAGAGGCGATTTGACACCTGTACTTAATTCGGTAGTTTTCACATTTCAAGAATGGTCTAGTGGTAGAACGTAGGCAAATGAAGTAACACAAAACAGATGTGGTCAAATTTGTCGATTTAGGCTAAAATAGAAGAGCACCATTGGAAAGTACGGTTTGATGTGCAGCTGGACCATTCTCGTATTGTCACTTTATACCTGTAGGAAAAAATGGAGGTGGTTAAAGAAGAACATCGCGCGCAGTTGGAGCGCCTGCAGCAGAAATTGACTGAGGCGGAAAACAAGTTAAGCCAGTTACTACAGGAAAAACAACAGCAGTCTCAGCAGTCTGTTGTCAGGTCCCGCTCGCCACCAGATCTTGCGCTTCCAAGAGGAACCGAGGAAAGAAGACCTGGAGAGGTGTGTAACTTCGACGATTGGGCTGCATGCACCTTCTTGAAATCTCTAATTTCATTGGATCTTTATAGGCTGCATCTCTATGGTTTTACGGCCAGGTTCTATTGTTTTTGTTCATTGTTTTTCAACCAATCCTGTGAGGTCTTACAAATGGTGCAGGTCGCCGCGCCGTCCCAACTTCGATTTTGTACCACGGTTTTGTTTCAAGTATTTCACTGTTTTCACCTCAACCTCTGTAAAACAAAATGTAATTGTCCAACCATTAGCCGCTGTGATTAAGGCCAGTTTACACGCTTCGATTTGTCACCCCCAGTCTTGTAAGACCGCGAATCATATGTGTAGCTTGGTAGCTTGACATCAGATTTACGGCTGATCCGTGAAACCGAATGTCGGGCTGATCGATACTGGTAAATCAAAATTCAAAATCAAAGTTGTGATGGCAAGTTGTTGGGTATAAATTGCCCTTTTTATTGCAAATTCCGCTGGTTTAGAGTATAAACATTTCCCCAGTTAAACGGAGCTGATTTTTCATGTTGATTGGAAAACACATGCGGCCACCGCGCACCGCTTTAGCCTCCCCACTTTTCAACAGTACAATGTCTCGTGGGTGATCGTATGTTGAGTTGAGCTTTGTGGATACGTTACTAATTGCCAGTCATGATGAGTTAAGCGAAAAGGTAATTCTTGTTTTAAACACCGCTTTTTGTTGCTGAATTTATGTAAGTTTCACCACACCATGGTAGTTTTAAATGCATTTCTAGCCATTTCAGAGGACTTAAATTTAAGGTGGCTGGTACCAGTTTTCAGCTTTTTCACGACGTAAACTTTGAGACAGAAGAACACAAAGGGAAACCGAGGCCGTAAGAAAACTTTTGCAAGATTAAATTATATCTTTAGTCGTTGACCGAAAATAAATATTATTACGTCATTAGTTGTTACCATGGCAACGGTACTTGAGGGTTATCCAGAGCTGCATTTAAGCTTCTGGCACTTATAATTTGAAAACTAATCCGGTGACCCCTTATTTTTTTCAGGTGATTACTTTTGCCATTTGAAAAGGAAAGTGCAAAATGTTTTTAAAAATTTTCTATCAAGCGGATTTTTTTATAAACGCGAGAAAAGGCAATTTATGAGTAGTGTAAAATTTCTCTGATAGAATTTTCTTAAATTTTGTGTGACGTTTCCTCTTTACAAGACAAAAATATTTAAACGATAAAAAGAAGGGGTCATCTGGCTCGCTTTCTTGCAAAAACCTTCGTGAGTTGAGCAATTTCCACGCGCGTTTTCGCGCATTTCAAAATCTGGATTCTAAAAGATGCGCTTCGCTGACTGCCGCTAACCATTACGCATACACGCGCAGGCACCTACCGTAGCCTTGTTTGCAGTCCACGTGCTGAGTTGATTTCAGTACGGTGGAGTTTAATAGTCCACAGTTGTTGTTTTTACTGTTTGGCTAAGCGTTTGGGCTCACTTAAAACAATTTCTCCAGAACTTGTGGCATGACTAAGCATGTTTATGTTAAATAACACCAAGCGAAAGCGTGGAATTGACTAAATTGCTCGCAGAACACCTGAGAACACATGTCAACTGCATGCAGTTCTGACACAAATGCAGATATGATTCGCGGCAAACAGCAGGAGGTGGTGAGGCAGAGAAATAATAGAATGTTGAGATGTATTACCTGTAAGTAAAATTTAAGTGCTATCCCAATTTTGCGGTTTTACAATTACTTTCCAGCTTCTTATCCTCCCGGTTCCCGACACGATCGATCGCAGTAGAGGTGGGAATTATCTCTTTGGAACTTTGATATGCATTATCGATCTCCAGAAACAAATTTTCTATGTAAATTGAATTAACTTAAGTCGATCGAGTACATACGGCCTCAAATAAAGGCGAATTTCTTTTGAACAGGACAAACGTAGCCTTGCTCGAAGAAAGCCTCGCGCCGCCATATTTGGTTTTGTTTTTCCCGTTCTTCAAATCTCGCGCGTATAAAGTGTGACGCAGCTGGCCGAAGAACAGGATAACATAGGGCTAGGTTGAACAAAATTGGTAGGGTGAGAATCGCGAAGAAAACGAAAAAATGATGTGTCACATTATGTCGTAAAATAAAATGAGTCAAGTTAAAAATCTACAAAAGGAAAACCTTCAACTAAAGGAGGAGATTCAAGCGGTAAATAGTGAACTCCAGAAGCTGAAATCGATTATCGAGCAACAACGACTTCAAGCGGACATCGAGCAAGTTGGAGACGCTGCAACAAGATATGGTAACAGTATCCAAAAGAGTGTTGATTTCTTATGTGAGGACCACCATATAACGAAAAACTTTCGAGAGGCTATGTCGAAAGAACTTGACAATCTAAGCCGTAAGCTTGAAGCGATTTCTACAAGAGTTGACAGCTTGGACGCCGCCATTGATGACTTACAGAAGTACAGCTTTCAGTACAACGTCAAAATTATTGGCTTTCCTGAACAGGATGAACATGAGTCTGCTGAAACCACCACGCAGTTGTGTTTAAAGCTTTTCCATGCTATCGGAGCCAAGGGAGTGACGAAAAACGACATTGATATCGCTCACAGAGTGAGTAGTCGAAGGGCTGACCGCCATTACCCAAGACCTATTGTGTGTAAGTTTATAAGACGACTGGCCAAAGGAGAAGTCATGGCTCATCGCAATGAAACCTCGAACTTAAACCCTGATGATCTGGATTTATCTGATGATTTTCACACAGCAAATATCCGCATTCATGAACACTTGATCCCGAGATTACAGCAACTTCTTAGCGAGGCAAACAAATTGAAATCTACACATCAATTCCAGTACGTCTGGGTAAAGAACTCTGAGATTCTGGCTCGTAAATCTAGTAGTTCTCAGGTCTTCAAATTAAAACGTATGGCCGATCTTGACAACCTGAAGCAAAGCTTGGCCTGTAATCCAACTCAGGATTAAGGAGATAAGTGTCTTAACTGTTTTTTCGTTCATAATCTTAATGATGTGATACAGTTATTGGTAATGGCGACACACAAAGTTCTTTGACACACAAAGTTCTTTGACTCTAACATAAAAAATACACGATCGACATGGAAAGGTATTAACGAAATATTAGGAGATATGAAGAAAAGGAAGAAATCAAAAAGAATTAACTTCATTCGTTCTAACGACCATAGCGTTTTATCAGATGATCCTAAAACGATTGGTAACACACTCAACAAATACTTCTCGTCAATAGGGCAGAAACTTGCAACCGATATTCCTGAAGTTTACACTAATTTTTCTGATTATCTCGATCCACCTTTGCGGAACAGTTTTTATTTTGATCCAATTGTACCGCAAGAAATTGAAACAGAAATTACCTTGTTGCCATACAATAAAGCCCTGGGCTTTATTCTACCCCTGTTAAACTGTTAAAACTTGCTAAATCAGTCATATCCATATCGTTAACCAAAATTTTTAACCAGTCTGTACTAACCGGGGTTTACCCTGCAAAACTTAAATATACAAAAGTAATTCCAGTGCATAAGGGTGAAGACGAGACGTTACCAGAAAACTATCGGCCAATTTCTTTGTTATCAATCTATAATCGTTTATTTGAGAAAATTTTATATCGTAGGCTGATAAAGTTTATAGACAAGAATGATATTCTTTATGATTTACAATTTGGCTTTCGCAATAAACATAGTACCCAGCACGCGATTCTTGATATTGTGGACTCCATACATTCTAATATGGACAATAGAAAGTACTCTTGTGGAATATTTTTAGATCTTAAGAAAGCATTTGATACCGTTAACCATGAGATTCTTTTGACTAAACTTGAACACTATGGAATAAGAGGAGTTATAAATTCTTGGTTTAGATCATATCTTTCGGATCGCCGACAGTCGATTGAAATAGAGAAATGCATATCTGAAAATGAAACGATCGTATGTGGAGTGCCTCAAGGCTCTGTACTTGGACCCTTGTTATTTTTGTTATATATTAATGACATCCATAAATCTTCCAAGGAATTTACTTTTCATCTATTCGCAGATGATACAAGTCTAACTTATGCAAATGACAACTTACGTACTCTTGAACTAACTGTCAATAATGAACTTGAGAAAGTAAGTGCATGGCTTAATGCTAACAAACTAACGCTCAACGTCAAAAAGTCTAATTATGTAATTTTTCGTCCGCGCCAAAAAAAAATACTTTTCATTCCTCAAATTAAGATTTTTAATCCAACTTTAAATACTCGAGTAACTCTAGAGATGAAGGACTTTGTTAAATATTTGGGCATAATGATTGATTCTGAACTATCATGGAAGCATCATATTGACTTTATCTGTCACAAAATTAGTAGATCGGTTGGAATAATTGCTAAAATGAGGCATTACATTCCACGGCATCTTCTTTTAAATTTATATCATACACTTATTTCTCCTTATTTAAATTATGGTATCTGTGCATGGGGCAACTGTCCACAGACCTACCTCAATAAGATACTTGTTCTGCAAAAACGTGCTATAAGATTGATCTGTTTTTCTAAACCCAGAGACCATGCAATCCCTTTTTTTATTGAAGCAAACTGCCTTCCTTTGCAGTCCTTGTTTTTTCAACAGTTAAGCTATTTAATGTATGACGTTCATGCTAAGACAGCTCCTAAAAGTCTTCTCGATAAGTTTGCGAAAATCAATACAAAACATCATTATAATACGCGATTATCTACAAAAGAATGCTTCTCTGTTAAATTCTCTAGAACCGAAAAAATGAAAAAATCTTTTACTAGAATTGGTGTGTCTATTTGGAATTCTATTCCACTTTCTGTTAAGACTCTTACAGTTTCTAATTTTCGTAAAAAAATTAAATCACTACTCCTTAATGTTCTAGGTAATGAAGATAATTATTTGAATGTTAATTATTTAATAGAATATTTTGTGAAGTTAACCTGATATGTTGTATATACTTTCAGTCGTAATTTTAGTCTTTTTCAAATAACAAAATCCCTTGTACTTGAATTTATATGTAACGTGTTTTCTTTCTGTATGCCTTTGTAATTCTCTTTTGTTTTTTGTAATTTAAGAACGCCTAAATTAAAGTCGTGTCCTGCCTAGATTAGCATTATAGCTATTTGCAGGACATGAAGTATTGTAAACTTTATATTTCTTTAAATAAATACATTGTTGTTGTTGTTGTTGTTGTTGTTGTTGTTGACGCGCGCGCTAGTGACCAGACTCTCCACGCGAGTAAAACCGGTACCAGCCATCTTAATGCTAACGCGTTTCTGCGTGGGCCCTGACATGAGGGGGAATTCAAAGTAATAAGCTGTCGCTCAATGCAACGATCTTGCTCTGATGCCATTACTCTTTGGAGTGTGTAATCAATTGTTGAAATTTTAATTCTCCCTGTTAGGGCATGGATCAGAGTGAGTTGGCACAAACGGATTCTACAACAGTGAGTGTATTTAATAATTCAGGCTTGTTGTTAATCTTAAATTATGTAGTTTGGCTCAAACGCTTGTTGAAATTAGTGTGAGCACGACTTTTCCATGGTTAGCCTGCGTGGCAGGCGCTAGAAAGGGGAGGCAGAAAGTGGGCGCGCGCGTGATGCGAGGGGAGAGAGCGTGGAGCGCTCGCCTCGCGCGCGCGCTCGCCCCGCGCGCGCGCTCGCCCCGGCGTTTCTCCCAACCCTTTCCCTCTCTAGCGCCTGCCACGCAGGCTATTCTATGGTCTGTAACATTTATCTTGGTAGCTTTCATGTGACAAATTCTATTTGTAAGAGAGACAGCTGTCAGTCCTTAATGCAGGACTGAATAATGAAGAGCTGTTTTCCTTTCAGGTTGGTTCTGCTCCTAGCACACCAGTTACGCCATCTATTGCCTCGACGCTCGAGAAAATTCTTTCACCAACAACTCCCAAGAGTCCCATGACCCTGGGAAGCGACGATGGTAAGATACGGAAGCTGCCTTGTCTTTGTACTACCCCAGGGGAGAGGAAGGGAGGGGCAGGAAGGACAGGTTGAGGTGAACGCATTGGAGTGGGCTTCTCTCTCTCAAAGAAGCACCATTTAAGCTCATAATGACGCCTATTGATTTTTTACTTGCGCCTTAGAAAGGATAAACGGGAAGTCTGGAGCGACCATACGGTTGGAGTATTTAACCCGGGGAATTACACCCCCCCCCCCCTCCCCTTGATTGACGTGCTAGTCATTAAAGCGTACCCGGCATAAAGTGATTAGGAGAATAACCTCTCCTCCCTCCATCGGCTGCCGGACTGGTTGTTACTCCATGGCAAGGTCACTCCAGCATTTTGTGTCCGATGCCCATATATGTATATACCTGCTATTGGGACACAAGAAACGAGGACGCGGCGGCAACGAAAACGTCAATTCAAAATATATCTTCTCGTTATTGTAGCACTTTCGTGATTATCCCAATTTGTCCAACTTGTAAAATGTCGGCGAACTATCCAGGAACTAAATTTCTATGAACGGCGTTAAAGTAAAGAAAAAGAAAGAAACATTTGCATCATGTGCTCACGTTCTCGCCAAAACTTAAAATTTGGTCATTTTACGTTGTTGTTTTGCAGAGAACGACAAAGAAATGTACCACAATGTAAAACGCATGCAGTGCGATTGTTTTTACTCAGTAAACCTATTGTTTTGTGACGTTCTCGTTGACGTTCCCGTCCTCTTTTCTTAAAGTGCACCTAACCCCAAAATATTTTTTCGCTTAAATAAATCTTTACACCTGTTAGAAACACACTGCGCCTTTTTGCGTCTTTTTAAACCAAATCTTGTCTTTTTATAGGCTGTAAAAGTTACGAATCATCTGTCCCACGACCGAGCTAGTAAGGGGCATGGGTGTATTCCTTACATGACGTCACAAACTGCTTTGCATGCATGTTTACAAAGACTTAATGCGATGGAAATCGGTTTGTGATGTCATGTAAGGAATAGACCCATGCCCCTTACTAGCTCGGTCGTGGGACAGATGATGGCTAAATTTCGTAACCTCTGCAGCCTATAAAAAGTTAATATTTGGTTTTAAAAGGCTCAAAACGGCGCCATACGTTTCGTACAGGTGCAAAGATTTATTTAAGCGAAAACAATTTTTTGGGCTTAGGTGCACTTTAACGTCCCTATTGATTCAAGAACCTTTCAGTAACAAAAGTTGTGTTTGCTGGGTTCTTTTTAGCTCTACGAGGTCCGCCTCTGGACGAGAATCTCCTGCTTTCAAGCATTGCAACAGCGAACAAGAAAGTCGAACATCTGACAGAGGTAAGAGAGTAAAGGAACGAATGAGTGTTTGAGTTGTTTAAGGTGTATTTCCTAAACGTACTTCACTCACGCTTGAGGGTATTGTTATAGGAGTGGGATAGGATTTGTGGTTTCAGACACTAAGCAAAGAGACCAGACGTTTTGTTTCCGGGTACCGTGGATAAAATGTTCACTGACACATGATCAGTGTGATTCGCTAGAATTTGTCGTCGTTTTTTCATCGGTTCAGCGTTCTTTCAGATGCCTCTTTGAGAAGCCCAGTGGGACCCTTTTAAGGTGATTTCTCGCATTTGCATCGCGCATCCCTTCTGCGCATAATTTATGGCGTCATTTAGTGCGCGCTCGTGCACGCGCAAATTGAAAACATGGCGGATTTGCCTTGAAATTGAGCTCTTTTGGGTGAAGCTCAGCAACGAGCACAGGCACCCCATCTTTTTCCAGTCATTGTAATCAACTTATGACAAGCTTTGTGTGAGAAAAGACTGATCTGATTTCTATTGCTGGAAATAGAATGAATAAGAAAAATAGCAGATACACTGTGGTCTTTTCTATTTGCAGTTTAGTGACCATGTCAAGACATTTGGTTCAAATTTTTAATCACGTATTCAGCTTTCTGTCTAAATGAAACTTATGTTTATTTGTGTCCAACATAACGTATGGACTGTAGTTTAACGCGTGTTCTTGTGAGTTTTGCAATAACTTGAAAGACGTTCTTATAATAAGCATCAAAAGTTCTCATATGATAAATATTCAGTGGACAAAGTTTGAACAAAAATCGATGGTCACTTTAATTTCAGAGGAATTACCTTAAGTGCCCGGCGCCTGTCTGGCGTTAACGTTTCAATAATACTCTATCCAGCTGAATGCAGGATAACTGCACCCCTTCTAAATTATGGGCTTTGGATTTATTTAATCATTTCAATCATGCAAGAGTATACCAGGAAGGGAATTTATGACACGTTCGTGCACAGTCGAAGGGGAAATGGCTCACTGACTGTGCAATACCGTTTTGTTTATTTATTTTTTTTTTACGATTAAAATAAAAACACTCGTTGGGACTTTTAGAGGTGACTTAGATCTTGAATTTTTTTCGCGCTTTATCTGTGTAAAGATGACCACGACCGCTTATGCAAGAGAGCAATTTTTAGAACTTCGAGGACTGGCATTGTTTTAGAGGGGACCGCGATTAAATGTACATATTTCTCACCCATGGATGAAAGATGGAAATGAAATATCCTGCATGTTATTTGAGCTTCTTCTGGCAGCAGTTGCACTTGCGTATTGCATATTACCCGCCGTTTAGAGTTCAGACGACGAGGTTTGATGGTTTTTCGTTCTTTGTTATCAGTTGCTTCGTGAGAGTGAAGCGAATTCTATGAGGCTGACAGAACAGGCCAAAGTTCTCAAGGACGAGATCAGAAGGTGTGTAACTGGAACCTTATGTTGAAGCTACCTTATTTTGCAGCAAGGCACGTGGATTTTACCAGGTGAAATCTTTGCGGCAGGGATGTTTTGGCTAAATTATGGCTAAAATATTTTGTTATTCACGTTTTGAAAGGCTGGAAAGAAATCAAGAGCGGGAGAAAGAGTCTGCAAACTTGGAATACCTAAAGAACGTGATATTACAGTTCCTGAAGTGTCGTCCGAGCGAACGGGAACAGTTAGTTCCTGTCCTCTGCACCATGTTGAAGCTGAGTCAAGACGAGAAGGACCTGGTAATACAACAAGCTCGAGGTGGGTTTGAGTGAGAACAGCCAATTATAGTAGTAAATCGCAGAAGCCTTGCTCATTCAGTTCACCCATAAAAGTAACTAAAAGAAAAGTATTTTACAGACAAAGTATAAAACTAGATAAACTGTTCTTCTGTTTTTTTTCCTTTTATAACTGGTCTATGAATGTAGTGTTAATAGAGCGTTTTCATTCATTCTTTGTTTGTGATTTTGGATGTCGGAATCAGCAATGTCCCACAATCAGGCGTGGGACAACTACAAAGGTTCCTCTAAAACTTTACCTCGAATCGTTATGCATTACAGCTAAATGTGGTGTCCTAGAAGCTGAAGGCCACAAGTGAAAGTACTCGAGTCTTCTTATAATGTAAAGCTTTTGATCGAAATACTTTCACTTGTTCTTCAGGGGCTGCAAACGAAGAAAGTGAAGAAGGCGGCGGCGGGTGGAGTAGTTATGTTTACCGATGGACGTCATTCACGTGAAGCAAGATCGACTGGTTACCATGGTTACCATGCAAGTCGCGAAGGGAAAAGTGAATGTCGCCACTTTAACACTGTTGTCATATGCAAGGCTCTGGTTTTGAAAAAACACAGTAGTTTTGTTACTTTTTAAGTTCAGTAGTGGAGTTTTTCTACAGTGCTGGGAAACTGTCTTTCGCTAAGTAGTCGCTCTGCATATGAAACGCACCAACTCGTATTTAAAACTCGAGCTAGAGTTCTCGTGATATTCGTTTTACGGGGAATAAGGCTATTTGTCGCATGATATTGAGCCAATCAGAAGGCTGGAAAGCTGTCGGGTATGCGGCGATGTATTGCTAGTAATATTAAGGGGTATATGGCGCTCATTTGAGACCTTCACTGTGAGTAGGATTAGCAATCACCTTTCCAGTCGAGGAAAAGTCATCGAATTAAAAAAATTGGTCTGGGTTGAGGAAACGTCATATAATAATAATAAAAAAAACCTGACAGTTTTTTTTATTCAGCTTTCCTTTTTCCATGTTGAAATGTAGTTTACTGACGGACTTTGATGAAAAGCCGGTCAAGGGAATTTTTTCTGCCCATCTGTGGGACAATTGTTGTGGTTACTGTACCGATATATTACGATACGATACACGAAAAATAATAAGTGAATAGCCTAAGTAGGAAGAGTTTCCGTGGAGTTTTCCGAGCAAAGAAAGACCGAGCAACGAGATTTCAATGTTTTGGCCGCGCGAGAAATGGGGCGAGAGCCATAACATCGAAAAATTCCTCTGTTGCCAGAAAACCCCACGGAAAAAACGCTTGCTACGCAGGCCAAGTGAATAACGAATATTTATTTTTAGGTATTCTTTGTTATTGTCATCTCCATATTGGTGAATTTAATTTAATTAATTTAAAATTTGAATAGAATCAAATGCAGATATTAAATTTGTACGTAGTATTTATACGTAGAATTGAAGGCGGGAGAGAAAAATATTGTATCCCATTGTGTAGTCTTCTGACAGTCGTGAGCGGTTGTCTTCTCACGGACGGTGAAATTTAGGTTTTGCAGGCACAAACCTTCCTTGTTCCATCTCGAAATAGCTGGCTCCAGGCGTTCAGATAGTAAACGGAACGCGATATTAAAGACAGAGCGAGGGGAAAATAGAGCGGCGAAAAATGGATGGGGGTGGGGGGGCTTCGGCCCGTCCCAAGCACCCCTCCGTTTACTATCTGAACGCCTGGAACAGGCTAATCTCGTAAATGAGTAATACCCGCTGTCAAATTCTAACATTTACAACAAGGTTGTTATTTAAGAAGGTATGTTAATAAAATAAATTTTAGTTTTGATTACGAATGGCGTACCAGATGTCAATAATTAACGAATTTATTTTAATTTAATTCCCAAAATTTGAAATTTATTGAGAACATACACCAGCAACAGAAGCATAAAGGCCCTAGCAAACGAGGACACATTGTTGCGGACACATTGTTGCTCATGATGTTTCTTGGATGAGCAAACGAGCGGGACACAACAAAATCATTGTTTCCATGCTGCGTAAACTGGGATACATTTGTTGCGGAAACAAAATGTTTCTGGGAAAAAAATCAACATTTTTTGTGTCTTGTGTCCTCAAAAAATGTTGCGCGCGCGGGCAAACAGGGAAAGATTTGTGTTCTCGCAACGATGTGTCTGCTACAATGTGTCCTCGTTTACCAGGACACCATCGAAGGATTAGCTTTTGTTTTCTTTAGTCTAAGTGCTCACGTCATAATTACTCATGCGCAGTGAGCGCATGAGTTATCCGTTTTTCGTATCACATTGTGTAATGCAAATTTATGCTCCGTTACTGAAGTACATGCAAAGTTATGCTTGTTTGAGTTCCTACCGAGAGATGCATGCGCATGAGTATAGGCTACTTGAAGCGTCTTGTTTCCTGAAACAAGCGCCATAGCTGCATTAGCACAGGAGTGCAATCAATTGTCTACGCCTTTCTGCTTGTACAAAATGCCTTATGTCGCGAGTGAAAAGCAACCACGAGCTATTTATTGCGAAAAGGGAACGTAGTTTGTCAACTAAAGTTCATTTTCGTACCGAATTATTAAGCCATTCAGAGGGAACGAAAGAAAGGAATTTCGGAAAAATAAATGTTCCAATTAGTATGCCAAGTTTTGAGAGGAGAAAATGATACAGAATGTAGAAATGTGCTCGGTTGACGAAAATATGTTATAGCATAGTTGCTATGGTTATAGGTCACCCATGTATACTTCTGGGAATGCGCATACCTGCTCGTTGCTACACCAGTCACTAAAATATGGGCTGGTTCTTGTCTCCTGTAGAAACACTGAGGGCCTCTCGGCTAAGCCATGACTTAGGCAATGACAAACAACTTTACTGACAAGATAAATATGACAGGGGCAGAATGACAAACAACTTTGCTAACAAGATAAATATGACAGGGGCAGAATGACAAACAACTTTGCTAACAAGATAAATATGATGGAGGCTGAACAAAAACAAAGGCAAGAATTTGCGTGAGCTAATTGCAAGTCCTATTTGTTGTTGTAACAAACTAACATTTTTTCCCACGCCCAAATCTTTTACCACAACCCTGTCAAATACAAAAATAGCTGTAAACAGTATTTCCAGGACAGTGCTTCCTAAAAGCCTCTGTTTGAATGAGACGTAGAAGTAATCAGAACTGGACACTTCCCGACCTATGTTATGCGTTTGGGATTTGTTCGTTTGAGAGAACCCCATGGTACAGGATAAAAAATATCCTAGGGGGAATTAAAGCTGCATGGGATACCTTGCAAACAGTAGAATGGCAAACGGTATCAAATGGAAGTGTTACGCAATAACAGTTGAATGATGTCATTCGGAAATCAACGAAAGTTTCACACGGAAGGTAATTTTCAAAACCATTTTTTTAGAATCCAAGAATATACACAACCAAACGTACCACAGGAAAGTATCGTTCAAAAGCTGCAATTGCATTGTCACACACCGGATTTCCCACAAATAAAAAGGTTAAAAACATACTATAGAAGTCAAGGTTACGAACGGAAAGGAAAAGAATGATAATCAGATGACAACTTTTCGAAGTATGTTGAAAATGTATAGTGAGGGATTGATATGTCTGATGCAAGGAAGCACGAAAATGTTGTGAAACAGGGAGAGCTCAGGATTTCGAGAAAGAAATCAAACGAAAAGATCCGCATCGTTTGAGCTGTGCAACGACTAAGGAAATTGGTAGAGTAGATTATTCAGATAAGTACATTTCAGTTATTTTAATTCTTAGTGTTTTGTAGTCCTAACATCACATGCAAAAGATTAATAGGATTACTGTCTAGTCCATTTATCGCAGAAATGAGAATGATGTGACATTCACTTCCCAGCGGCCGGTACTCGGAGTTTGTTCTCTGTCGCACGTTCGTAAATTCAAGATTTCATATTTATTATTTTACCATCAAGCTTGGAATTTACGAACTATATTTACTTGTATTAGACTCGTCAGCATAATTAAGATCGTCTTTTTAAAGTGACAAGTGTCAGAAAGCAAAAGTATTAGGAGTAATAGGATTATGAGCCAGTCCGATTTGAAAACTGCCCAAGCCAGCTCACTTAAATGTGGCTAAAAATAAATTGCAGCCATTGCAGATCATGGAAAATTGGAACAGATAACGGTTCCAAAAGGAAATAAGCACTGTTAAGCCAATTACAATCAACGTTAAATTAACTTTGAACTCACAAACAAATCAGGGGGATGTCGCGTGCATTTTATTGTTCACAATCCCAACTTAATCGCCCAAAATTAAACTAAATAGATTTACAAGTGAAAATGCTTTGAAAACAAAGAAGTGTCAGGCCAGTTGTAATCCAGGAAGAGGGTCAAACTGTGCGAAAATCTGTTTACAGACAAAAGAGACACGCTTGATACAAACGAGTTTGATATGCACTCTTTCGAAGTTTTACATTGCAGACGTGTTATTTTTTTTAGAAATATTCTATTAAGGAGGAATTTTTTTTAACATAACAGTACACACTGACAAATTTTCTCTCAGTAGGAGAAACAACCAGTGAGCGTAAAAAATAAAAATAATAATTAGTAATAAATTATTTATTTATAGATTGCGCAATTTTCACGGTGAGATGATCAATTGCTCATTACATCACGTAAGAACGTTAAAAAAAGTTACAAATTGAGAGAAATACGCTTTTTCGAAATAACGTGTTTGTAAGAGTTAAAGCAATCTCTTGGCAGGCAACCCGTTCCACAGTTTTGGCGCTGACGCTGAAAAGACACGGTTGCCAAGGGTAACAAATGTCTTGTATTGTGGTACACAAAGTAAAATTTCCTCTGAGGATGGAAGGTAAAATCTAACATCAATTGCCTCTATTCGAGTAAAGATTACAAAGGTATGACGGCGCTAACCCGTGGTAGGATAGCAATGTCATAGTTTCAGTTGATACATCAACAGAATTCTCCCCTTTTTCTTCCCTTTACCAATGTTGTTCCGTTGCCACGAACCAAACGAAACCCGAGAAGTCACGTGTCTTTGAAAACAGATTGGAAGAAAGCGATTTATACTTTAAAACATTTGAAATCCTCATACAGATACTCCACCAAATTAAAGTTAATCGTTTTAAAAATGTCAGAAACCCTACCTGTAATTAAGACCCAATTAAAAAGGTATCATTTTCGACTGCACGCTCACTACGTTCTCTCTTTACTTTTGCATAGATGCGTCAGGCTTATTTCCCAACCACATTCGATTTTGCCAATGTTGAAATATGTGGCCACATTTTCTTCATTTTTGAGTATTTTCTCCGCGATTGTGATTTCGTGCTTGACTCACGACTGAGTCTAACATGTTTTTCTTGCCCCATGTTGGAACGACTAAAAAAGCCAAAAAGCCAAAATAAATGTGTTAAAAGTTGGATAGCTACTTCGGTCTCGTCAATTAGAATTACTGTCTTGTCCAAATGGCCCGAACAGTTCATCTAAAATTAGCGTTACCCTGAGAAGCTGAAAACGTCCCTAGACAAAAGAAAACATAACGGTGTCATGAAATTTTTTTTCAAGACAAACTAGACATCACTTTGTCGCTTCATGGGTTTACATGAGGCTGTAACTAAACAAAAACGACATGCTGTTTGAAACACTGAAGAGACTACCTTTAACCAGCTTTATTCATCGGTTTTGAGACAAACATACCAACGCTATCCATTAGTGGCATTAGGAAGCTTTAAGGGGGCCTCAATCGAAAAACTGCATACCATTCTGTCAGGTCTGAAGGGCGATTCATTTTGGACAAACAAACAAAAAATAAAAGTAAATAAATTCCCAAATAAAGTGGCTATAAAAATAACAAGGTGACTCCAGGCAGAGTCCAATTTATTATCATTAGTATTAATCAGTATTAATATTAATATTTCATTTTTGAATTATGCACAGACCGGGTGGGTGGCGAGCTCTGAAAATACAACGAGCTTCGACTGGTAAACTCATGTTGTCAACTCTCTTTCTAAATAATTTATTATGCTTTACTAGTGAGGTTAATGCATTTGGGTCTCTAATTACTCTGTTAAAAACTATTGATCTCTGAATTGCTTCTTTGAACGTATATTTTGCTGTGCAAGGCGGTTACAGGCGCAAAAGTTTGGTCAAGTGTAAGCGTGCATACAGACTCAAATGATTGCGTTGTTGTCATGGTGCTACACTCAAAGAGCCAAGATGGTGTCAACTTTGAGTTCGTTGAAAACAAATTAAAGGCCATTAAGTACTACAATTCATGTAAACACTTAAGGGAAAACTGGACACGATGTCTTTTTTGCGGTACAAGGTGGATGTAAACACTCTATGTTGAAAACAAAAAAAGCTGAAGTGAGATTCGTTATCGCACTGTTTACTCTGCTGTAGAAGTTGGTTCAAAGTGCATACTCGCCTGTTGGAAATCAATCTTCAAAAATGACCCCCCAAAATGAAAGCAATCAATTAGTTTGTTATGGTTGCAATGTTTATTTTGTTGTAAGTGGTTTCAATGCTGCACTTGGGATAAGTAAACTTTGAACTGTGAACAAAGAAATGACCTTTGAATCACCTTACTGTTCATTAAATGATTACCCGCGGCTTTCCGTGCAAAGAGGTTTTAGCATTGACTGCGATGTCAATCTCGAAATGATAATTTAATCTTAAGCTTAAATTTTATTTGTTCTCATTGAGAATCCGGAACGCTTGCATTCAACAAGATTTGAATCAGCAATCAGTTTTTTAACACCATGCAGTAGTTGGTGCTATAACCCTTACAAGAATGAGCTTTCTCAGGGTCATCACCACACTTTTCTATCAACGTTTACCTGGCTGTCACTATAAACGTTTATTTCGAAGACAATCAATATGGCCATTTTGCCAAAATAGCAATATAAGTGAACTATGGATGGTATGTTTATTGTTTTCTGAAAAGGTGGTATTTACCACTGCCTTAAGGATGGGCACGTTTAGTTTTTGTTTATTCTGCTGTACAAGGTGGTTCAGATCAAACTCAGCCGCATAAGGACGGAGTAGAGTAACAGACCCTTCAATTAAGCAAAAAAGCGCTGTAAGTACAGTACTTGCGGTGCTCGAAAACGCCAAAATTGGAGATTAGTTTTCTTCGAAGAATATTTGCGATTTTTGAGAACAACTTCGTGTAAATAAAGCAGCCTTTTGTTCGTACCAGCATATACCTTAAAATGTGTTTCCTGTTTGGGAAACTGCGACTATTAAGAGTCAAGCATAGGAAAAAGATTTAGCTTCTAGCAGCCGTTTCACATGCCAACCGAGGAAATGGCGTAGCTCGCCCTAGTCCCTCAGCAGCTGAGTGGTGGAGGACCCCATCGATGTAAGAAAGGTCACGGATTTGATTCACGCCTGCGACTCAGAAGTTTTTCTTTGTCTCGCGCTCTTGACATGTAAAAATACCCAAACTTTCTCATCTCATACCCAAGATCAAACTTTATCATCTTTTTTTTATTTATAATGAGCACAGTCTGACAGTTATCTTGTCACGACCCACCAACTCACATGTATATCGAATTTGCTATCAATCCACTATGGGCTTTCTGCATTTCATCACCTTTTTTAATAAAGCTATGAACTTCTTCTTATACAAAGCTGAATTTTTAAGCATATTCAATAACAATGGCAAAGGCGTACAAACAGGTATACAGTTTCATTTCTTTTATATAATCCTTTCGTTAGCCGGCTATACGGTGTTGTGTTTGGAGCAAAGCCTAAAATGTTCACTCTATTGATGGAGTTTGATAGAGTTAATTTTGAACGACCCTTAAAAGACGGTGAACCTAGAGCTGTTGCCAAGAGATTTTAGAGGACAAATGTTAACACCGATTTCTTGTCTTTATATTGGTGAAAAGTAAGAGTTTCAGAAATCGTGATTGTGCGTTCAGCACTAGTTACAGTGCCCTGCCGCGCATACAGTTCTAGCCTTCTTTGTGATTTGAAGACAGGAAATACTATTAACGTAAATGACTGAAATGATACTGGAAAAGTGTATAAATGTACGTGATTTTCACGTCATAGTTTCTGTAACAATGCGAAATTTTACAAACTGATACTTCACGTTTGCATTTTCTCGAGCTTGAAGTGTCGACACGCCCTTTGAGTTAGGCTTATTTCTGGTCTGGTCACGCGACTTGCCAAGTACTGTTGTGGCGTGAAAATCGTTTCGATAAAAAAAATTTAATAATAATAATAATAATAATAATAATAATAATAATAATAATAATAATAATAATAATAATAATAATAATAATAATAAAACAGCACAGTTATATACAGATTATTCGTAAAAGTAAGGGTCCCAAGATATCCCGAGGGTTAGAACCTCTCCACAGCCGCAATTCCCCTTCAAAAGAAGCTATCAGAGAAGAGTTTGCCATATTAGACCTTTTGGCGCACTGCTTATTTTGGAAACCTTGGCTACCAAAGAGTATGCAAGTGATAATGATTCCCTAAAAACAGCAGGACTTAAAAGGTATGGTATTAATAAAACTAGTTCGCTAAAAAAGACACCTTCAACTGCAATATGGGCTTGTCTGAGCCGTTTTCCCATAATTATATTCCGTATTATTGAAGAAACTTTCTTTTTTCCCTTAAATAGTGAAAACTAGAAGGACACTGGAATTCGAAAAAATGTCAGTTTTATTATTCGTACTTTTTAGCCCGTGGTGGATGAAATCACTCTTCAGAGTTTTCTGATCCGCTGCGAGGTTGATCGTGAGGGTCAACAGCACTGAGTCAAGTGACTCTCGCATCATCTTCTTTCTCGTGCGACAAGAAGTCTGCCCCTCTCTTCCGGCTGCGTTTTACGTAGATCAAATAAAGCAGGTGTAAAGTAAGAATAGGGTCTCAGAGATTTATACTTAGCAAACGAAATTTATTTCGTTCTAATTTTAAATTTGTCTGCAAGTCACTCACTAAATGGCAATATCCGCCATCAAACAGACGCAAATGTGGCCTGAAATCTTCGTTAAGGCGGCACACGAAAATATAATCCCGGAACTAATTACTTGAAAGGGCGAAACGATTTCAAGTGCTAAGTTTTCAAGACTGCGTCCGTCCCGGAATAACACAGGTGTGGTCAGGAAATTTGATGACGTAAATATCTCTCGAGCCCGCCCGCAAACACGAGTGGCTGCAAGCCGCGCGCCTACTTTAGCACCGCACACGTTCCGGTCGCGTTCTCTGCACGCGCCTGTGTCCTTGAGGGTAAAGCATGAAATTTTTGCGGGCTTACAGTGCTGATTTTTTTTTTCTCTTAAAATAAAAGGAGGGGGGTGGGGGTTGGGGAGTGGCATCAAGCAAAAATTGCACGTGCACACATCAATCATTTTACATCGCACACATAAGATTACTCGAACACCGCCCACAAAACCGCCAATTTGCGAGAAACTTTGGAGCACGCAGAGTTAAAAATACCGTTCGAGCTTCATTTTTGCAATTCCTGCCAGATCCACACAGACAAAGCAATGACTAATGTAATTCACCGCAAAACTGTTTTGGAATTTACTAGTATCGCAAATAACCAACAACGAACAGCAATTTACATGCTTTCTTGGCCCAACTTCTTATAAGTTGCGTACCGCACACAAATGCGGCGGTCTTCCATCGGCAGTATATACACATGCAGTAAGTAGTTCTGTATATAAAGCGCACTTGAGACCACCCCGCCATCACGATTCTGGCCAAAACTTAAGTTCATTGTCAAGTCATGTGCTTACATAGATCACTATTACTTCATCCCGCCACAATGTTTTCCCATTTTCACCGGTTGATTCTTTGCTATTACGTTTTTCGATCCAGCAAACTGAGGGAAGAAGGGGCGTGAGCTTCTGAATGTTCAACCGCGAAACGTGAAGAATCGTGAAGAAGGAAACAATTTGGGGGAAGGGGTTGTCCACAAACTGCTCCACATTCACTCAGACACGCACAAAGAGACAAAATAAACGAAAAAGGAAGTCTGTCTACAATCAGTAGTCCAAAGAGACTAAAAGTAAGGAAATTAGACCGAAGAATAACCAGATAAATGAATTTTTGAAGGCACTTTTTCCCCCTGAAATTTTAAGAACGTTAAGAGAACACATCCAGGCTGGGATTCAGTAAGAAGTTCTTTATTCTGTTAACATATATTGCGAAGTTACAACGTCAGTAAATGTTGATAACAATTAAAGCAGATTATGCTCTTTTTCCTTTGTTTTTCACACCGTTGATCATGCAACTAAATCGGCGTCTAAAGACTAACACGTTCTTGTACGTACCTTTAAAGATATCTGTCCCTCCATAAACAGCAAATACAAAATTAACGCAAGGGAACTAACGCAATTACCGAAATGCCGCGCAAAACTAAACAAAGTCGTGTGTTGACGTCGACTAAATAACGAGGGGGGGGGGGGGGGGGGGGGGGACAGCCAACACATGCGGAGGGAACATTTCTGTCTACGATTTTTGTCCATACAAACCCTAAAAAGCTTGCTCTGATGGTGCGAGTTTAGACATGCAACTTTTTAAATCCTAGATGACAGTGCAAGGCAGTCAAAGAGGAGTTTAACTTTTCACGACTAAATAGTGATCAATGTGTAATGATCAGTTTTACTACTTGATCACAAAACGCTGGACACGAGAGTAAAATACTTAATCTCCGAAGAAAGATGAAAATTTATGGATTTTTAACTCTTCTTTTAAATTCTTCCAAGAAGTGTACAGAGGACTTTGAAGAAAACATACGTTTTCGTATGGGGCTTGAGGGGTTTAAGACTGATTCTTGCATCAGTCCAACGAAAAAGACAACCGCGGGGCCATGTCAATATTGCTTATTTGTTGCTCTGGTTCAAAGTTCAAGTATCAGATTTTGCGGTTATATAATTATAGCAAACACAGGGCTGTGATTAAAACTGAAAGATTTGTCCTGAGAAAAGTCACAATGGTGAATGGAGTTGGGAAGACAACACACAATAACTACATAAGTCTACATACGCAAGACACAAACAAGATTTTCTTTTTCACTCACACGGGATGGAATCAATTAGTTTAGTTACCCACTTGAACGGCTATAAACAATGAACCTGTTCACGACCACCATGAATATGCATATTTACCACTTCATGGTTAGAATGCTTTTAGCCACGTAGGCATTTGGCGCGAGACGAACGGCGCTTGAGGGAAACAAGAGCGTTTTGATGTGGCCACGAATAGCCCACTTCCAGTTACAAATGACCGGAAGGGCGCGTAAATACGCGAACACAAGCGGTTTCCTGGGAGCCCACTTGAGATTGTTAACACCTACTCCAACCCGCGGCTTCTAATTTGTCACTTTTATCTTCTACTTGAGTTGAAATTTTATAAAAAAAAATCCATTATTAAAAACGTAGAAAACGAACAGCACATTTGAAAAGTACTAGTCGAGAGCTTTCATTTGAATGGTCACACTTTGGGATTTAACCCAATGATCGAAAAGCTCACTAAAGAACTTCACAGAAATGAGAAACAATTATTACAACCCACATTAAGTAGCTGGAGGTCTCGCTCCAAGAAGAGAGGTGGTTAATTAGGCGGAACACTCGAAGACTATTGACGCAAATAAAATCTAAAACCGAGAAACGTCATTTGTGTTCCAGAGGAACAGGGAAAAACGTGCGAAATTTAAAGGGTGCTTTGTGCGTTTAATTCCATCGACATAGCTCGAATAATCGAACGAGTGCGTGATCTAATTAAATACCTTGATCAATACTACATTTAATCCCTTCAGCTCACTAAAACTATATTAATTCTTCACAAAACAAGGGAAATTGGTTCAATTAATGATGAGTCAAAGTCGGGTAGTGGCTTCCCGCGGTACGTCTTATTTCTTTGCAGAAACCTTTTCTGGCTCTGCCGATATTAAAGCCTAAAATAATCTGCAGCATTTTCCAAGTACTGCTGTCTATTATGCTGCAAAAAGTGGATGAAAAGCATGAGGGGTGACCAATCAAAAGAAAAGCCCTCGGGCAGCAATTTGTTAATGCAGTTCGTTTTACATCTTTCACAGAGTTGCGACCTTAATAAAATTTGTCCATTCGGCAGTCTCATGTAGAGAGTCGCACTTAAGCTCCAAAGGTAATGCAAGGCAATATTGAAAGTAGACCGTGCCATTTCTTTTCTTTCGCTCGTCTGTTTCACAAAGAACTGATATTGTTTAAAGACATGCTGCGAGTGTTAGTAACTCAGTAGATACCGTGGGGATATTGTCACTGTTGGTCTAAACAAAGACTTTCTGTTTAACGTTGATTTCAAAATGTTCGCTTTTGAAAACGCCACCTCGCGACGATATCTCAACAAGAACTAGTTATTAAGTTTGCAAAGGAAAATAAAAACCGTTTTCTCCTCGTTTTGTTGTGATAATTTGTACAATGGAAAAACACTGGGACTAGAGTTGTCCAGACGCTGATTTTAATAAAACATTTTCCACGTATAAATGATATCCAACATCATTTCAAGTCGTGACTGATATCACATAGCCTGTTAGTAAAAAAGTTCTTTTCTACCATAATTTGAATTTCACTGCAGGGGCCGTGACCAGACGAAAATTGTCACTGAGGCAATGTGTACAAAAAAACACCTCTTTGATATTCATTTATTATTTTTCAATGTATAACCTCATACAAGAACATCAAAACATGCTTACGCCCCTGTGAAACTACATAGCCTGCTTATATTTTTCGAAAGACACACCCACAACAAAGGAAAAATATATAACGTAAATTCAAACTTTTTACCGAGGCAAGTGCCTTGGTTCGCCTAAAACTAGCTACGGCCCTGCTACAGTGTGCAAAGCAAATTAAACACATTATGTTATTAAAGCACTATTATTTTGTTACACCGCCTTAGTTCACGTTTTTCGTCGCAAACAACTCGAAAATGTTCGCCATTTGTGTTTGCTGCTGATGGCCTTAATTTCAACGCAATTTGTTTTTAATGAGCCATACTTTTAACAACGAATGACTGGATAATTAATCCACGTTAAGCCGCGGTATAATGGTCTAAATAACAGAATAATAGCAACACGAAATTATTCATAATTTCAACGTTAATGAATACCAAAAACGAGACGTGAGCGGCTAGTTGTAATTGTGACGAGAAAAACGTTTTGATTAAGACTGGAAAGCTGTAATGACTACAGAAAAAAACTCATATCGTTAGATATGTGCTAAAGCTTGTAACCTGACTTTTCATGTAAAATGAGGCCACAGCGACGAAAATGACGGTTCAGTCCTTACACTAAGTGAGACAGAATGTTTGGAGTATTGCGGTTCCTAACCGGGAATGAATTCTGCAAGTAGAATTGTCACCGCAGAGCAATGGGAACTAAAATGAGCAGCATACACACGTTAGATAAACAAACAAAATAATCTTCGCAGACGGGAACCATCAACTGTTAGGATGTGATTCAAAGTTTGGCCTTTGACAGATTTAATATTTATGTATAGTCGTATTCTGTTAAATGTGAGGTCATTACACCGATGCCCTGTTTTAAATGCATAAGTCTTAAACATTCAAACACAAAGGATATGAAACGGTGAATTGTGCCTTTTTCTGGAGATGAAATACTTTTCCCTCGCCGACGCAGAAGTTTGTTCTAGCCACAAACTGGCTACAAAATTTTTTTCTACTTCAGTCGTTTTTAATCAAATTTATTTCATTCATATTACTGCTTTTTTTTTGTCAACGCGTAACAGAACTGAATCAGTTCTAACCTTTCGTCAACACATTGGAAATCTTTAAGAATTGAAGCTTTCAAACCCTTTCGATATTGGTGGAGGAAGAAACTATTGTGCGCCTTTCGAGCGTATATTGAATGTTTGAAGACTTAAGTAGCTTGTTGATGAAACCATCTTTGACGTCAAAACTACGAGAAAAAGAACGTCAGAGATGTTTAAATAGAGACGTAATGTGTCAGTTGATTCACGTAAAACTCTTTAGCTTAGGCCTCTTCTACATGGATAAAATAAAACATGCACGCGAGCTTTAACAGTCAATTACCGTTAAACGATTAAACAAAACTGAGCAAATTTCTTGTAGGGAGGTATCATGTCATTTTTGAAATAAACTGTGCGCGCGGAAAGCAGAACGAACAAAGCGCAGGTACTTCTTTCTTTCTCTTTTTACCAAAAATAAACTCAAAGGCATCACAAATTATTTATTTTGGAAATTGCTAAACGAATTAATTATTCCAAATGTTAGTCTTTCCCACAGACAAAAACACAAACCAGCCTACTCTCTTAAGCTCCGTTAATCCGCCTTAAACGCGAAAGAAAACGATAAGGATTATTTGGCGCGAATACATGATGACTCACAATTTTTGTCAACTCTAAATTAAGCGCCTAAGGTCCAGACACTCGAGAAAAAAAAGCGTCAACTATGCGGATAAAACGTTGTTTATAGAACTAATGTCGCTTTCCACACAACTCTCAATATCGACCCTGCCCTCGAATCAACTACACATCATAATGTTCTTTATATTATCGATAACAAAATACAGGAAATCTTGCGAACTCATTGTCTAAAGATCATTCAAATCGATCTCGTATAATCCACTGTGTATACTGCCTTAACGCACATTTTTGAACTGTCAGTAATCGATTAAGAAAAAAAAAAAAGAATCGCTCGCAAGCTAAAAATGAGAATTTCAATGTTTCAGCACGTGTTAGTTTAGATGGTGGGCGACCAGCAAATATTACAGGTGGATGGCATGTAGTATTGACACGGAAAGACTCAAATCATGGCCCGTCGAATGAAGAACACGAAGAAAGCAATAAGCTAGCATATGAAGTCCGCTTTTCGTGCGAATTACTGCAGAATCTTAACTTCGTTTCAAAATCCACCTTCCCTCTTCGTTGCTAAGAGGCCGACGCGAAAAACCCTTGTCAAACTGGTACATGTTTTTTAGCAATTCTAATCACCCTTAATCATCAATTTTTTTTGACGACTGAAAACTTGCACTCAAATATTAGCAGTTTTAGGTAAATAATCTGTAATTGTACAAGAAAGCAAAGTTTATTTCGATTTATAAAACACGCAAATGCCAGGTAGATCTCTCCTATGAAAAACACATTTTCAATTTCTCATTTCCTCAGTTTCAATTATAATTTACTCCTGTCAGAACAGCTTCATTAAAAAAAACCTAGGAACATTGCTGGTATGAAATTCTACTTTTAATCTGTATTTTTTTATTTCTCTATCCTTGAGTTAAATCACCAACGGATATTTTCTCCAAATGCAATATCTTACCAACGGAGAATTAATTACGAACAAAATTATTATTCGCAAGCGGGTGTAAAAATCGATTCTCATGAATTTCTAATTTCCATCACTTAAGATTGTCTCCCACGGCTTTTAGTCGCATTTCGCTCAAAACAACTTTTACATCTCAATTCCAACGTTGCTTGAAAAGAAAATACAGGAATTGACAAAGCTAAACATGAAAACAATTCTCTTTAGAGTTAAATGAGCTGGCTTCGCTGGAGAGCTGATACTAAATAAATCATGACATCCTCAAGCCCAAAGAAAAAACATGAGTTATCTCATAGCAAACGACGATCGATCTTAAATCGTGAGTTTTACATCTTGCCAGCGACGAAATAAATATTTATTGAACCTTATCTCAACACGTTGATCGCGAACCCTCGTCGAAAATACATTTACACCGAAAGCAAAAGAAAAGGAGTCTTGACACATTTTCACGATATAAAAAGCAACTATTCCAAAAGCTGCTCGCGAAACTTTATTATTACTACTATTATGTCGTAACAGTGACAATATTTGATTTGGGCGTTTCGATTTATCGCACGTCCACAAAAGTAATATTTGAGCGCGCCGGTTCAAGGTTGTTAATATAGCGAATGTTATTAAGCTGCGTCGAAACGCCGTGATATATCTTCCCTTGGGGCAATTAGAGACTAAATAGGCGGTCTAGCTGCTTTGAAAATAAAACACACCTCGGTTTTATGAATTATTCAGTTCATTTACGCCTCAAAATCTGCCTGGTGTTAATTACTTTGACCAAGCGAGATCGACATGATGAAACTCCGCCTTCGAGAGATAGCAGCAAACAGCGAGCCTTTGGGGCAATAAACCCGCGTTTTGCCTGCAATCTCGATCGCCGCATTTGAAGTTGCTTTTCGACAGTGTTAACGAGCACACTTCAATGTTTTAGAGCTTTGACTGCCAATAAAGAAGTACTGGTGTCGTAAATGCATTTTAATGCATTCAGTGTTTGCCATAAGGTCCTAAACGCAAATTTGACCATGGGACACTTTGTATCCCCACTGCGGCTTGCGCTGAACTCACGCCGAGCAAAGCGATCTTCCAGATACACCCAGTCAATATATTTTCTTACAACCTGCGGGATGGAAACACCAGATTGAAAGCAAAGTTTTAGCATTTTAAACTTGTCCACATAACAACCAATGTTGAAATTAACTCTGTGAAAACGTGTCAGTGCCAATCGACGCTGGTCTTAAATTGAAGTAACTTCAGTTTAACAGTTCACATTCTCTTAAATTGTCGTCTACACTAAGCCTTGCACACAAATAGTGTTTTCTGTTGCAATAATGGGATCGCAAAGAATCGCACGGTTTATTTGCACCAAACATCAATGCAGAACACGGTTTTTTTAACCAGTAATTTAATCATGTATTCGCAAATATTCAAGGTGGCACCATTGATGAAAGCAGTTTCACAATCTCGCTTCACGAAAACACGCGGTGATTTAAAATTCGATCTCAAGCAACTCAGAGCATTCGTCTTTCACAAATTGTTTGATTTCACAAGCGTCTCGCAGTGCTGGATTGTTTTAAAATCACGGTAGGACCGAAGGCGAAAATCAAACTGGACACACACGGGTCACCGGCATAATTTTAAAAACAATTTAATCTGTTTTCGCCCTTTGTTTGCCAAACCAACGAACGTGAGTTCTCGATAAATCTTCGGGGTGCTGTTTGAAAAAGGCACGAAACAGATGTTTGCAGCTTTTGAGGTTGAAAAGTTTGTGTTTGAAGAGGGACAAAATCTTAACCCCATCTTGCTATTGATCCGTTGTACACTATCAACATACGTTTGCATCATCAACAATGTTTTGTATTAACATTGACTTGGCTTGAATAGTTTAGCTCGCGACCAAAGCCCGCGCTACAAGTTTAACCAAACGAGTTTGCATTAGTCTTTAATCTAACAAATGTTTATAGTTTCACGGAGTACGGCCAAGTTAAAGAAACCAAGTATCACACAGAGATATTAATTAGTTTTTGCCCTCACGCCTTCTACTCTCCCTATGAGACATCACTGCATGCAACCTTTAGCAGCTTGTAAGCTCTTCACGCCAGCTTCCGTTCAGCGACAGCAAACACAAGGGCTTTTTTAACTCATTTAGGAGATGTTTGCGAGAATTAGCGCCGTCCTCCCGACACAGTAAAGACCATGTTTTTGCAAAATTCGAGACGAGGTCAAAAAGGCGCCAGTGGTATCGAGTTGTATAAACAAACGAACGGTGATTTATTTTGCTTTGGAAATTCTCTTTCGATACTGTGAAAGCGAAACAACGTGCGAGCTTTAAAATTCACTTAGAATATTAGCTTAAAGGAGTGTCTTTGTAGGCACTGGATTTACAGACTATAACTATGAAACTCTGTTATGGAAAAGAATAGTCTTGTGAAAAAGTTGAGGAATAAACTTACATAGCATACGGAAAAAGCCTCGTTGCATCCACAAGAAGGTACGGACGTGAGCTGAGCACTGCTCTCAAAAACTTAGCGATCAAGCTTATTTACGCGCGAGACGAACAAATGTAAACATAGTTTTCTTCCTTGGTAAAACTGTTATCCATTCACATTTACTTCCTATAGAAATGTAATGGGCTTTTCATTCGACATCAAACAAAGGGTCTCGAGTAAATGTCTCGAGCAAAAGAAAAGCTCGATAATGCAATGTTAACCCTTGAAGTAAGTAACGAGTCAGATATATTTGCTTATGGACTTAGAGCCGTGCGATAAAAGTGCTTTAAGCAATTCTGCTTAATTGAATCTGCCTTAAACGCTTGCCCATCAAACTGTATGAGCACAAAATGCTTCTTTCGTAGCCGTAATTTCATCAAACTTGCATTATGGATAATAGAAACTCATCAGCATTTTATCAAAGGTTAAGTCGGCTTTGTTCACAACTAGCTCGCTATTCAACCAATTTGTCTACACTTAATAATGTCTGCATTAAAGAAATGAATATCATACGAAGGAATTCCTTAATTTTTGCGTTTTCAAATTGCTTGGTACCTGGGTAGAGTAACATGGCATTAAAACCAAAAGCAGGTTTTAATTCAAGAGACACGTTTCGAATCGCGAGGAAATTTGCATGTTGGCTTTGTGTTCGACGAACCAAAAATAGTCGACGTGATTTCCATACGGTATGTTCCCCGAAACTCAACACCCAAAACAAAACAAAAATGATGACAGGCACTTTTTATTTCGGTAAACATAGATTACTTGGCCATTTTTGTTCGTGTATCAAAATGCGCTCGGAAACTTTGGAAGATTTCGGTGAATTCTTACGCAATTTCAACCGGATCTCCGTTCGTCTTAATAACGCGAGTAATTTGCTATTTTTCTCTAGCTGTCATTAATCAGCGCAACACAGAATAAATTTTCTCCGCTTCGCTCCAGCCCTAAAAATACCTCCCCTGTAAAAACTTTACAACTCGAGTCTGATATAGTTCAGTCTGGTTGGTCACCCGAAGGGAAAATTCAACAAACACAGGTTTTCCGTTGTCAGAGAATATTCATAAACCGAGAACCGGTCGACGTATTTTGCATTCAACTCTGAAACGTTCAATATCACTCTTTAATTGCGATTCGATCATTTTTTCGCGGGCAGTAATTTTCCTCAGTTCATTTCGAAAGGAGTCGAACTCTAAATGAAGAGATACAAATTAAAATTGAATAGCGAAAATTTATTTGGACAGGCCAGTAATTGTGCAAGCGGGTCTCGCAAACTACTTTCAACATCTAAATGAAAACCTGACGGTTCCACGGTAAACACTAATAAGACACAACTAGAGTTTTTACGTCCAATATTGGCGTAAGGCCAGATGCTGTTTGCTCAAGCAAATTTTAAAGAAATTTCACTTCAAACAGCGGTAAACTTGCTGGATGACTAACCGGACAAAAGAAAACCAACTTTCAGAGCGTCTAGGAAATGACGGAGCGCAGCCGTTTAATTTTAGTAACCAAATTTCTGTATGATCTGCCGCCGCTGATAAACATGTGTTAATTGCACTGGCAGAACTTGTCAACACACATCAGAAACACCCGGGAAATGATTAAAAAATTTCGACAGGCCAACTGCACTCCCTGAACGAAAGCTCTAAGTTTCGACGCGTGCCCGGATTAAAGATTATTCCCTGAACTCTGAAAACTAAAACTTAAGGCGATCTTTCGAGGGGTTTAAGCCCGTTTACAGCTGTAATTCTCAGCTGCCTTATAGCTTTTAGTCTCCATGGGAACAGAAAGGCGTTGAAAAATTGGCTAACCGAAGATACCAGCCAAAATCAAGGCAGACAATTGGGCTCTCAACACGGTTCACGATGTGAAGTTTTTAATGAAATTTGCTGGCCTAGCCTGATTACAAGCGGACGACACTTCTCTCAACTTGAAGACAGTAATGAGGTTCCTACACACATTCCTGGAATGTTCTGTTAATAAGACCTAATGATTATTATTGAAAGAGAAGATAAGGCAGCTGCCATCAACACTCAGGGATCAACCAATCGGCTTTGAGAACGACCTGTCAACACCTCATTTGACGCACGGTGAGTCAACCCACACGCCGATTTTGTATGTTCTTAACGCCTCAGTTGAACGCAGTCGTATTTTAAAAACACAGCTTTTACCCTCATCTATGCATATACTTGTACTCAAATGTCCCTTTCCGTGTCAAATCGCACTCCTTTGTTTCGGGATCGTGGGCTTTACTACAAATAAAATAATATTTGGGTAATTTCGTGGCCGAAATTCAATTCGCGAGTTTGACCCCAGAAACTTTGCTGAGAACTAACTTTAGAGAAAGCACTATAAACCGCATGTTGTCTAGCACACGACGTTCGTTTGCGTTGGAGGGAAAGAAAAAATATTTCCATAGCTAGTCAGTCGAGCTTTTATTTTAATGTGCTTTTTTATTTCTTCAAAAGGAAAATAAAGGAAATATTATTATCTCTTCTCTTTCATCTGAAGTTATATACAAGTTGTTGGCTCTTATCAAGATATGATTACGGAACTCTGCAATACTAACTAATATTAGCTCGGTACATAGAGGAGTTTGAAATTCATACAAACGTGCATTAATTCTACAAAGTAATTCAAACATGCAACGCAACAAACATCAAAAGTTCAAAAAGTATGATCTAGCGAGCAGTGAATGCGTTCGTGAACATTTCACGTTCAACTAGGGCGCTCTGACAAAACAGCTTGGCTAAGCAAGAATTTTTTTCTAAGATACAATCTAGCGTGTATTGACAATACACGCGTCATTTCAATTAACTTCGCGCTTCAGTTCTCTGTAAAATTATTCACATCATATATCCAAGGAGACAGTTAAAGAGTATCTTAAATAACTCATCGGCCCGATTTATAAATTTCGCTATACTTAGCTTGTGAATTCAGTTCCCCGTATGAAAACTCGTCACGGGATTTTTTTCTTTCTCTCTGTGGCGTCGTCGGCCAAAGTAGCTTGACTCTCGAGTTGAAAGTCGAGTCAAGTATAAACTTTTTTTTCTCTCTCTCTTCTGTTATCTCTCTACAAACGATCGAGACACGAGTCGGGTAGCAAAATACAGAATGAATTTACCGTGTTTGCGGTAGATGTGAGCTGCAAGCCAGCTAATTCCATCAGGGTAAGTGAGTTAATGGAATTGTCCCACTCACGCCAGAAACGTTAGAGATGCTGGCCGCTGGTACACCGCTATGCACAGGCAAACTGCTCGCTACGGAACTCTGCTCCTGCCACTGGCTGTAACGATTTGCTTGAACATGGCTTCCAGGGACTTGGTGGTGATTCGCGTTGTGAGCGCCGCTTTCTCCAGGTAGATAAGTATTTATCATGTCGCCTAGCTGGTCCGTGCAGCTTCGACCGCGGCCAGTCTGAGATCCAGGACTCGGCATCTCTTGTTTAATGTTTGGTAGAAGGACTTGATTGCTAGGTTGCGAGTAAGACAACGGAGTAATCGATGTCATCGATTGAGTTCCATTCATGGTGTATACTTGGGCCTGGGATGACACGGCAGGATAAATCTGACCGCCTCCCATAGATGAATATCCCGAGTGGTGCAGGCCGTTTGATGGTTGTAGCTGTGTAGGGGTATGTGGTGATAGAGGATGACCGGCGTACATATTACTATAAGGATCATTGACATTCATTTGGCTGTAGGCAGTAATAGGACCGTAACTGAAACCGTTCATTTGGGCAAAATGTTCGGCGGGGTTTTGCGCCACTGATCGCTGAACAGGCGGCCCTGCTTGAGCGCCAAGCATCGACAAAGTATACTTGTTGTCCTTCTTGAGCAGAGTTTTGCTCTTTCGCCGCGGTCTGTACTTGTAGTCTGGGTGGTCCTTCATGTGAACTGCTCGTAATCTCTTCGCTTCGTCCACATAGGGCCGCTTTTCCGCGTCCGATAGCTGTTTCCATTCGGCTCCCAAACGCTTCGAGATCTCTGAATTATGCATCTTCGGATTTTCCTGAGCCATGCGGCGTCTTCTTTCCCTGCTCCAAACCATAAATGCATTCATGGGTCGCTTGACGCGGTCTGGACTGCACTTTCCATTGCTTTCTCCGTTTGTGTTCGAGCCCGTATTCGGCGACGGTGTTAAAATTGTGGTGGTCGACATCGCGCAATCGAACGATATAAATTCAAATAAAATTACCTTCTGGTTGGCGCTCGCGAAATTTTCCCCGACAAATTTCTGACGGTTTGTCGAGAGTTCGTTTGTCGTTCTGTCGTGGTACGCTCTCAAAACCTCGTTACACGCTTATGAAGACTACACGTTATTTTTGACTCTCACCTCCTCGAGCCCATGTGATATTGATTGGCAGAAAGCGAGCTCGCACGAATTAGCCAATCAGCTTTCGGCCAATGACACGCTTGATAAATGAACCTCTGGTTGCGTTACTCACGTCAAATCGTTTGACAGGCCGACAGCCAATGTGACAAGCAGTTGGCGCGCTTGTCAAAGGGGCGGGATCCGACGTTTTGATTCCGAGATCTGACCGGCCCGTCGACAAATCAGCTAGTGTGATGCACTCGTCAGCTGGTCCAATTAAGCCTTAATCACCCGAGCCTAAGGAAATGAGCTGTCATCTGTCCGAACATGGAAATAAGCTCGGATTTAGCAGGTGCTGTGATATGGCGCTTGACCGATTGACCGCCTCTGTATGTCTCTTTCTGCACGTGCGATAGTAGCCTGATTTTGGATCATTCTCCTTTGTGCGGCGCCCGTTGCCGCGGAAACGCACGACCTAATTAGCGCTAGCTGCGATACGATTGGCCGATCTGCGGTGGGATACTAATTAATTTGTGTCTCGCGCCAAAATTAATTACTGAGAGTTTTGGGTATAACGATATATCGCTGGCGAAGAACACACCGAGTTCTTGTGATAAACCCACCAGCTAACGGTTTCTGAGATTTGATTCGCCGCGCAGCGTAATAGAATCGAGATTTCTTTAATAGGCCGACCAGAAGCCGCTAGCTAACCAAGGTTAGAATAAACCCGCCCGCCGTTAAGGTCACAATAAACTGTGTAGTGTCTTACCACTTGCGGTCGCTGTGAGTAATATTTATGCAAAACGAGAAGATTTGAAAATAAATCTAAAACACACATTGGTAAGATTCCCTCGAAGACCTATCGAAGGAAAATAAATGGAAAACTGCTGTAAAGCAAATATGTATTTTTTTATTGAATGTAATAGAAAAACTTTCCATGCTAGCAAGGTGTTAATGTTGTATGTAAATACCATCGCCTTCTACAAAAATAACATCTTCGGCGCGGTGGAGTAACAAAAAATATTTTGTCCGATTGAATATCACAATTCTTAAACACGCTTTGAAATCAGTGGAAATTATTCCGTCACCCGGCTGTGGCTTGTCCCACAGACTGGCTCATAAATTAGAAACGTGAGGCCTTACACTTTTCGTACGCCATTCTGTCTGCTATGAACTTAAATTCTTCTCACGTAACGTTAAGTGACAAGTAAGCATTTTTGATATCGCTGAAATTAATCTGAGGAAACGTAACTTTTCTGATCTACAATGTTTACTTGGACCGTGGTAAACTCACGTTGGCGCGAAATTCTTGTGGAGCAAGGATAAAAACCGCCTCACGTCGAGCGAAACAATTTCACTCAAGCGAAGAACCTGAGGAGCAGAGGAAAGCAACAATCAGACAAACATTGTGTGTGGTCAGGGAAGATGGAAAAAGAATTAGCCATGGGTCAATGGTTATTTCCACACGTGCTGCTGAGTGCAGTAATTAGCATCCATGTTATGTAAACTAATTAAAAAACACGGTTTCTGCTCTTGAAACTCCGCGAGAAGACTCAGGAGCTTTCAACGGCACTAGCGTTGATTGCAAACTTATCGCATGTTATTTCTGAACTCGAATACACGCGTCGAAGTAACAATCAACGCGTTAGGCTGTTCGAGTGAAAAAGCGACAGAGGAAGCATTTTTCGTGAGGTAGCGTTTTTGCTTCGCGAATTGTTTACGAAATTTGATCGGAAATAGCGCGCATTTGGAGAGGATGTCCAGCTACCGAGTGAGCAACTTTAGCAGTTCATTATCAAATTGTCGATTGAAATAACGCATACCACCCCAGAAGAAAAAAATGTCCCCTACGGCTCGACAACAAAGACAAATTTAGATAAGATCGTTGGCAATTTATCCTCTTGTCACCAGAAGTTTTAAATTAGATCTTACTGACCCGCCTACATGACTAGGCCTTCAAGATGAATAATTGATTAGCGCTGAAAGATTTTTGATCCGTGGAAACCCTTTACGCGATTTTTGCTAGCAAGCGCTAAGGTTAGAGTTCGTTTACAGTCAGCTTTTGCAAACTCGCTTATCGAGAAATGACTCTTTCGCCATTCAGTTCGATGAAATAAAGAGCACAATATCGTTTAGCCCTCACAATATGACAATCTTTGCGAGAGTTGACTTGAAAAGACCCCTTCTTGCACTCAATCACACGACCGAGAGATTACAGACAAAGTGAACTTTTGTGCAACGTACGAATCATGCCTAAAGTTGATCTGAAAAAGCTAACAGGTCGATTTGCGTGGCTGGAGGCCATCCAAAGAGAAACAAACCATTAAAATCTAGTTAAAACACCACACAATTTGGATCATTTTCACGTCGAAAACCACGGAAACGACCCATAAATCAAAACATTAAGCAGCTAACAGAATGCTAAGGCCCTCCTTGGTTTGTCGTTATACCTGATAATTTTCGCCACGAATGCAAATCGTTTATGGACTTCTCTAACTGCAAAATAAACAGCACCATAGGCATTGGCACTATCGTTTTCAGGCGTTCAAACGGAAAAAAAACATAAAAGACGATACGCCAAAAGTTACCGATTCTGCGGTGGCAAATTATTCACGAAAATCGACGTTGTGGGAACTGGTGAATTGAAATCATTTGTGTCGTAAATCAAACAAGCAACTACAGTGAAAAGAAATAATTTGAAGGGACGGGGCTATACGATTGTCAAGCAAAGATAACGCTTTCTTTTTTTCTCCATACGAAATTTGCGTTTTTTAAACGCGTAAAGAAAACCACCTTTTCTTTTGTGCTCTTTTCAACAGCTCACATCATTTAGCCAAGGCAACAAAGTTATACCAGTGATAAACATCGCTTTGAAAATCACACATTAGTGAATTTAACACTGGACGGATAAAGTAAAGCGATCGATTTCACTTCTACCACTGGGGCGAGCCAAAATATTTTGTCCAGACTTCGTCTGCAGAAGTTGAGGACACAGAAGAATATTTTAAAGGGTATGTTAAAATTTTTCAACTGGGATATATTGTTCTGACCAGCAAGCTTACAAAACTCAACTGCTTCTGTTTCCACCAAAGCTCTTAAAGTAATTAATTTAAAGACAGAATAGTTTCATTTCTTCTGGTTTTATTTTCATGCATTTGATTTAGTTTCCAAGTAAAAAATTACCATTCTGACGATTTGTTTTGGTTTCGTTTCGCAGCCTCCGGGCGAAGTAAAATAGATCTCGTAAAACAAAAAGGCTCTTTCCACATAAGAATCCAGTCTATATTTAAGATCGCCTTGCAATTTAGATTCACAGCTCACTATTTAAAATACATAACCTTTAAACCTTCTTTACCCGACCATTCTCGGCATAACGGGACAAAGGGAGAAAATAGCCTGCCATCTGATAGCGATGCTCCAGAGATAATTATAGCAAACTAATTCCAAGTGGAAACCTATTCCATTTTATCACTTTTCGTTCCCCACTTTCGCGTGCAAACCTTATCAAAAATAGTCATCAGTGAGGTTCAAATTTTGAATGCGGGTGTTAGGTACTCAAAGTTTTCCAAGCTTGTGTAAACATGGACGAGATAGTGAAAGACAACATTTCATATTATCTAAACATTGGAACAGCTGGCGGCATACGCTAGTGAGCGGCGAAAGAAAGAAAATTAGTTTCCAAGACTTGACCTTCAAGTTACACGACAAAATGTAAACGTTAGGCCTGAAAATTCAGGTGGAATGAAACTTTGCAATCAGCTTCTAAAACCACGGGAATTACTGAAAACTCGTTTTTTTTTAAAGCACGACAGTTTGAAAGTTAACAAAATGAAAACGAAGCGAAAAACTCTCCTGACAACGGTATACAAAACAAAAACATTTAACAACAGTTTTGATCGTCGAATTCGTACTCTGCTAGTTAGAGACTGGCCTTCTCTGTGGATTAGCTCTTTTATCGCCCAAGGGTGGTGTGAGGAGTAATGAAATCCTGCACAAAAAAAGCCGTTAAGATACACATCGGAGAGTAAAAGAAATCAGTTATTAATCAAAACGCAAAATCAACAATCATCGCAGAGAGGAATTTTACATATTCCTGAAATTCGAACTTAAAAATATTTGCCAGCACGTATCAAGACCTCATATAAAAAATTACAGTTGTGATGTTGTGTGGATAGCAATTTATACTCCGGTTGGGACTGAAAAAAAGAGCATAAAACCTACTTGAGTGGGACAAAGCTCTGGAAACGAAGCATGGAATCGTTTGCACTGACACAGCAAAATAAAAGCAACTGGGTGTTTTCTTTGATAAAAGAACGGCAAATTTAAGCCATTTTAATCCCCGAAACAGTGGTTTCGCACGAAAACCGCGCGCGGAGGAAAGGTTTTAAATTAATTTTATGTAAAGACTCCTTGAAAGTTAAAAGATGGTGCCTCATTGTAAACCAATTATTACAACTGAAATGTACAAAGCATTCTGTCTAAACATACAAACCTAAGGTAATTGAAGAATTAAACGCTAGGAAGTTGACGCGAATTTCGATGAATTTTCGCACCAAGAAAACTTCAAAACGTACAGAACGCTAGGAACGTGAATTCGAAAAAAAATTACCATAGACAACGGGTTCTAAAGCTCTTTTACACACACGCTCCTTCGAGAATAAGGTTCGTCTCTGTCTTGGAACAAAGCTGATTAATTTGAAGCGTAGGGCACGAAGTGGATACTAGCTAGGTACAGTAAACCAAAATGAGTTCAGCTAATCCGTTGAAGAAACAATTTTTTTCCGGCGAGTTTGGTTACTGCGCCGGAGCATAAGAACGGCCGTGCAATTGATAAACACTGCGCAAACTATACAGCGAAGAACCAGAATAAAACCGAATACAACAATCATTGTATTATATAGGGAACACCAAATATTGCTGTATGACCGTCGGCACACAATTGTTTTAAGACAGCTTCTGACAGTTTTAAGCCGACGGAAAAAAATGCGTGAAAGTTGAGTTGCCTAAAGAGTTTGTTCCACAATTGCGCGCAGCAATATCGACAAAGGTACGAGTCTGTGGTTAATTAAAAGCGATAGAATTGCTCTCCAAAGAAAAAACGCTCCTGTTTGAGGTTATTATTTAAACAAGATATTCTTTGCTTGAGATTAACGATCGATAACATTGTATATACTGCTTGGTTCGACGCTACTTTTTCGGAAAGGTTCGCCTAATCTTTTCAAGTTTCCATCCCACATAGAACTAATCATTCACACAATATTACACGGAACGAAACAAATGATCTTATGCCGCGCGTCACTTGTAAAACAAATTCACTCGAGATAGCAGAGTCCAATGAGAACATGATAATAAGGATGTAAGCAGTGTTATCACACTGCCTTTGATAACTATGATTTTATAGCTACAATATGCAAACCTCCGGTAAAACTTCTCCAAATGGGCTATTATCCCACCACGGTGCCTAGAGTTTCGTCCTAGCCACTTACTAACGCGTTTAAAAATCCGTAATTTCAAGCCATCAGATGATGCTGGCAAGCGTCTCAAGAAAACCAAAGCCTTGAATACAAAATTACTGGACGCCAAAGCGATCGAAGGATCAACTGTTTTTGCAGATACAAAAGCTATTCAACTCGAGTAAAAGCACACGACGAAAAGAAAATTTCCCCAGAGGATAAAATGACCAAGCCTGTTGTCCTAGAATGGGATAGGAAACGTGATTGTAAGCCGAGGGAATAATTTCTAGGGAATACAATTTGCGAGAAAGTTTATCCAAGTAATTTATGACAAGAGTGATGCGAAAGCACGGATGAAAAGATTTTTCAGGTGGCTGTATTCTAAACGAAAATAAAGAAACTTTTTTACGTATGTTCGAACGAGCGCCTAGAGCACAATCGTATGTTAATTTGACAGCACCGATGTAGGACAATATAATACAAAAATTACGCTTTATCTTCTCAGGTCTTGTGTTTCTGAGGGTTAGAATGACGTTAAAAGTGCCAGATAAATCGTGCATAGGCCCAAGAGAATGCTACGCCCGCATACTGAAAACAAATCAACTTTTCTTAAGTTTGGGGTGAAAGGAAAGATTTAATCGGAAATTGAATAACATTTTGTTTTGGCTTCACACAGAGCAAGGTGTGGAAACAGCTCGCTTTTTCCTACGGAGATTTGGGCAAACGTTTACAAATCCCGCGCCAAAATGTCGAGGCGATTCTCGCCGACATTCGAACCTGCAAAGGAAAGTACAATCGCGGGGACCAACAAACGCGAAAATACGTTTATCTTGTGCGAAACAAGACAAAGCCGATCACAGATGTTAAAAACTAACGGAGAAACGTTGCACTAGTGAATCTTTATCTCAAACGCCAGATCTTAAGAGCGCGTTTAATTCCGGGCAGTAAACTTCCATTTTGCTGTTGTACGATAACTGACTCAACTCTTAACTCTGTCCACTAATTACAGTTTATTCCGTCAACTACTCGAGATTTTCTTGGGCACAGTGCGAACAAAGAAAACACAAAAATATTAAGTCTATCGACAAGGCAATGATAAGGATTGTATATACAAAACATGGACAGGCAGACTCAACAGATCTTTGCAGTGTCATTTCAGATGCAAAATATCTGGGTTTAATTGATAATCCACAGACGGATATTTGCTTCAATTCGATTCTTTGTCCCATAAAATTCAACTTGAAAATAAAATCAAAGTAGTTTGGAATACAAATGGATTTGGCTCATTCGCCGACTGAATTTCGTGGCTGCTCGGTCAAAGTTTTTAATACGGCATCTACGACTCAAATACAAAACACTTTAGCGTTGACTTTGAAATATGTGCTTTTAGCACGTTTCTAAGCGAATCTCTAAGTTATTATCCGCTAATAAAGGCGATGTTAATTGCGGTGAGCCTAGAAGACCTTTTAACTGAAGAGAAAAATTGATAACGTTGGCCAACGCTTGTCGTCTGTTTTGTCGCGTTGGAACCGCAAATTTGTCTGGCTGAAACAATCAGTCTCAACTGACTAAAAACCGAGAAACTTCACAAAAATGGTAAGGGAAAAATTACACTCAGCTAAGCAAATAGTGAAAAGCACTGATGATCGACAGTTCGCTGTTAATAAACTTTTCACGAAATTTAGTTTTTAATGAGTAATTTTCTCTACTGGTGAACTTATGCAAGAAGAAAAATATCCGCAAATTGAAGCTGACGATTGATCCGCCGATCGCGAAAGTGACATTCACTTGGAAAATTTGTTTTCATAAATTTCAAAGTGGACCTCGTAAACGAACGCGGCTGAGTACTTCACGGAGCAATAAATTAGTATGACTG
The DNA here is from genome assembly GCA_016490735.1 of Pachyseris speciosa. NCBI lineage: Eukaryota > Metazoa > Cnidaria > Anthozoa > Scleractinia > Pachyseridae > Pachyseris > Pachyseris speciosa. Next base: position 229,013 of record JAEMWC010000003.1, on the reverse strand, counting down.
CCTCGAGCATCTTGTATTTTCACAACCCACATTGAGACACTCGTTTTATGAAAGATTAATTGCCTGTCGCCAGCCAATATCAGACTCCAACCATGTGTTAACGATGTGATAAAAGCGTTGGGATTGAGTTTCACTCACATGTTAACTAATTTTACTTAACCACACAGGCCGCAACAAATCGTTAAAGCCAGACCTATGACCTCAACAGAAAATAACAATTTTCGGCGCTAAAAACATGATAGATGCAGTCACGTAGACTGCGCGCGGTAAGGCGGCTTCGAGGGATGCCAAACGCGCGAATACAGCGCGATTAAAGTGTGCTAAATTGAACTCGCGGGGAAAGAAAATTAGTTTTTGAGCTAAACGTACCAACAATGTACTCGCAGAACAATGCGCTGCAAGGAAAACTGCTTGATAGAAATCAAATTCGTGCATGATTGAAAGAGGACTTACTCAACACGTTGTCTTGATAGACGCCACGTGTTTCCCGCGCCAAACGCGGCCAGTTGCGCCAGCGACAACCAGCGATGATTCAACTCAACGCTGCGGTAGAAAATTAGGGTTCGAGGATCGTGGCGTATACGAGCGAGGACGAGCACTGCAAGACGCTTACGATTAGCGACAAATAATGACTAGATACCGGTTGGCACGACTGGGAAAGCCAAATCGCTTGATTTATTTCAAAGAAAGCACGATAAACAAGCTATTCAGTGATTAGAACGCGTGAGAAAGACACAAAGAGGGACTCGTCACCGCTCACAGCACCTGGGAGAATGCTACACAATAGCAAACCAGTTTTCATTATGGCCTACACGTGCGCGCGAAGTCTACACGCTCAAGGTACTGACACTGGTGCTTATCGCATGCATGTGAATAACGATATCGTGGTGTGCAAGTCATGACAATTTCACGAACTGTACAATTGTATCTCTAGTTCTAAAAAAAAAAGTTGGAATTTATGCGTTTTTATCTCACGATAAATAATAATCGTAGCGTGGAAGTGCTAAGTTGACGACCTGTACAATTGCATTTTTAGTTCTTAAAACATGCAAGGTCTGGAAAATTCGCAGGTTTTTCGCTTTTTTTTTTTACATTTAACAAGAATAAAATTTGCAAGCTCAAGTGTCTTGATATGTGTTTTTGTTTCACGGTAAATAAGAATTGTTGAGTGCAAAGTGAAGCGCATGTGTACGAAAACAAACGAAATGTAAGGTGTAAGAAAATTCCAGGTCCTTTGATAAGTGCTTTTATTCAGGACAAATGTGAAAGAACTTTTGGGCAGAAGTTATCGTAATGAGTTCACTGTTTGTGGAATAGCACCCTGAGCTATCAAAGAGAAATCAACATCCTGAGATACTGCCGCCAAAACCAACCCTTGCATGCTACAAGTTTGAAACATATTTGGTAGCCGGGGAGCAATATTTACGTCCATATCATAATGCGAAATGCAATCTCAAGGAAAAACAAGTACTTCTATTATTTTGGCAAATATGGCCAAAATATAATTTATTTTAAAAAGCAAAGATTTGCGATTGCGATCCGGCAGAGGAAAAGTCAAATGTTTAAATTCCCAGGCTGTCGGATGGGAAACCGTTTGCTCAAGGAACACTGCCGTCGGAAATCAACAGAAAAAACAACACCGCTACCAATTAGTTCTGCAGAAAACTAAACTAACTTAAGATACTTATGAACCGACTTTTCACTGAAACGATATTAGCGGAGCTAATTGAAATCTTAACACAATATTAGAAATTTCCACGCGGCGGGTCCAGATTATTAAACTCTCTCGACAAACATCATTGGATTAGAGCGGGCAGCTTTTTGATAAGTTGCGTTTGTTTTTTCCAGCCTGTCCGTTCGTGAGAAAGGACTGTCCACTTTATTAGCGCGAGTTAATTACCTTGGACGACATTTCTTGATTAAATGAAAAAATCAAAACTTGAACTCTATTTGGCTCTCAAAATTGAAGAAATCAAATTAACGTTCACGTTGAAATATTCACAAGACATTGCAAGTTTAATTTAGATTTGACATTCGCAAACCCGCCTTAAACTAAGGTTATTATAAAAAAATTCAAGTCGTAAAGTAAAAACCCCTCAGAATTAGACTTGGAAATAACAAAGTCTATTTCTAACATTTCTACATTCTGGGATAAACTTCAACAACAACAAAAAGATTTTGGTAAATAATTAACGATTTTTAAGGACGAAATCCTGCTAGGAAACGAATGCACCAGAGTTAAAAACATGCAAATCAAAGAAAACAAAAATGCAGCCCGATATTCTTAGTCAACGCAGAACGATTGATAAGATTGTGGGATATCACTGGATGAAAGGATTTATGTTGAAAATTTATCAATTTTGTTTTTCATTTTAATCCCTCGGGCTATATAAAAGCTTATACATTTTACACGCGGTCGGAAAAAAACCGATTCTGTCACAAACATGTTTAGAAAATACAATCGACGAAATTTCCCCCTTCACTGGTTCGGCTCTTTTAGTTTTATTTTATTAATTATCTTCTAAACCGAAATTAATCAACTTTGGTTTGACTCGAAATCACAAAAAGACGAAACAAAACTGAAAATAAAAGGTTGAAGAAGCCACGAAGAACGGGAAAACTTCGCTGCTGGAGCACAAAAATATAGAAGAACATTTCCCTGCCTTCAACATCTGTTCAAATAGCCACCAAAAACGGCTGCACGATGGAAAATGAAATTAGGAATCGTTAGTTGCCATCAAGGTTTTTTGTAATTAGTTCTTATAAGGTTTTGGGCTCTCCATCGCCAGAGACGCTCAACGAGGTTAAAAAGGATGACAAAAAGGAATTCGAAATAAAGAAATCCTCCGTAGATGTCCTACATGTTGCCAGGCGCTTTTTCAGTTACCATGGTTACACCGAAGGCCCTAGAAACGATATTCAAATTAGCCCTTAAAAATTATGGTCTTGAACAATAGCGGTCCTCGACAAGCAAGTTTCAAAGCACTCAAACCTACAATCCTGATTCAGAAAACGGAATCCTTAAGTGAGAGCTTTTCAAAACAGCTATCACTAAGCACTTCGTAAAGATGCTGTTCTCCTCATTGTTTCTTTGCAAAATGAAATTTGAATTTTTCTGGTTTCCAAATTTCGACTTAACAGCATTGCCGAAATGAGGGAAAAAAATTTTGCGCTTTCATTTGCAGGTTATTCGTCGGTCAACTGTGGGGTGTCCCCACAAAACAAGGAAACTAATCAACACTTAAATACGCAACACAACGACCCACAAGAGCGCAAGTGGGGGGTGCAGCGGAGATTTAAACTGTCGATAAGCTCCCGTCGTTATATTGTTTGGCCGTTCAGTACAGATTTTCTCGCACTCTAGAAACTCTGCTGTGGAGATAATTCAAATTGCGACGTTTCCTCATTCGAAATTACTTCGCTATCAACGTGATTTTAGAACGAATCTTGCCGCTTTCTTTGTAAAAGGCTAACGCTATGCTAATTTGATTTGGAGAACTAATAGCACAATTTGCCTGCTCCATCGCCTAAACTTTGATTGATACGCCTTGAATCGAGAAACGCAAAACCAATATTCCCCGCGAGACAGGACTGAATTGCTTCCCAAACGCCAGACGTTTCGAGAGCGCCATTTATTATAAGATTGCACTTCAGAAACTCGAACGCTAAGAGCTTCGCTTTTAAAAAGTTGGCCGATAATCGACTGTGACGTATGCGCTAGTTATTGCGCGCAAATTCAACGCAAATATAAGCTAGCCTTACCAGTACACGCGGAATTTCCTCTCATTAATGCCCGAAGAACATCCTTGCTTTTCAAGAGCTCTCTGTAAAACCGTACGTGCGAGACTAAACGGGCGAAATAAAACGCCTGAAAGGAAGACGCATCGTTTTTGACTGGCTGACGCAAAAGCATTCGCATTTCAAATAAACGAGAAAAGCTATTTTGTTGAAGATCACAAAATGCTTATTATGTTGTTTGATAGCGAATGACGTGCATTCACGAGAAGCATTGTGTGGCGTGTTTACTGGTAGACAATAATACTTTAACCTTCTTTATATCAAGTGAATGGATCTCAAAGAAAAACGACTACAAACATGCCCCTGCGAACAAAAGCAAGCCAGCTAATTGAAAGTTCCCGATATATAGTTGCTTTTGTTAGGAATAATGTTCGGTGCAGTTGAAAGACAACCGAACAAAGGAACGGATGAACAGGAAAAGAAGACTATCTGAAATAGTTATTGCATATTTGCTAATAGGCCGAGATCGAAATCTTCCCGTAATTTTTCTTTTTCCTCTAGGTGAGATCTATCGAGCCCTAAAAGCTTCATGCGACAATTAATACGATCTTCTATCCAAAGTTGACCAGTTTCCTACGATTTTTAAGATTGCTTTCCCTAAAATCAACGTTTTCCGCTGACAAGAAATTTCCTGAGGAGGTAATTTCGATTCAGCCGAGTCGTTTAACCGCACGGAAGAAACAAGAAAAAAGCCAAATTCTAAAAAGCTTTTAAGGTAATTTGCGACTCACTCGAGGAAGCTATCAACGTTGAATGCATCTGTGTTTGTTCAAATTTGTCACAAGATCGATATTTAAAAGTTTTAAAGTACGTCATATTTGCAAGTGGCAAACGATCTAAGCCTGAGTGTACATTGAAATATTAACTCATGAATATTTTTAAGATACTGCCGGATAATTGTCCGTAAGCAAAACTGACCTAGGCAATTGTCAAGGAAGTCTCATTTCATATTTTTACACCCAATATGACTTCAGTACCCAGTGAAATCCAACACGATATTTTTAAGGCCACGGCTATGAAGGCGAAAAACCCAATTCATGATCATTTGCGAACGGCAAGAGTCGCACAGGACCGTCAACACTTTTCAAACTTGTACGAGACTTTCTTAGAGGACTTTAAATCTGCGAATGTTTTGTGTGTTCGATGAAGATTTTTGGCCAATGTTGCCGCGATGTTATACCACGTTTAGTCCCACATCCAACACTGTTATATAACAATGTTTGATGGTTCTACAGCAGTGTCACATGTTTTAACGAGGATCAAGGCCTCAAACCCCATTCGTAACGTTCCACCCTCACTGCATAACACATCCCACACTGCAATTATTAATGATGATAATGGCGTGATTAATAATCATGGTAAGGGTGTGATGTTCCCCTGAGAAGGATGATATGCTAGTTGCTTGGCAACTGGCGAAAGGACAACTGAAAAGAAATTCAGAGTTCCAGGCAGGAATCAAACCTACGACCTCCGTAACACCGGTCGGATGCTCTAACAACTGAGCTACTGGAACCCCTAGTGAACCAGGTCGCTTATCTAGGTTCTTATACACATCCCACACTGGTTCAGGATACTGCAGAAAGAAAAGCGATGCTGGTCACTATTGAAGCTTAAGTTGATGGACATTGGTTTATGTAGTCTACTGCGCATAAGCCGTTTGGCTTCGTCGCATATCAGTACCACATGTGCGACGAGCCTTGAAGTTGGTTTCTTGGCAAAAAGCAATAAAAGATGTGACAGGCGCACTGTAAAAAGAATCAGAATCGAACACTAGACTTCTCGATTGCTGGAAACCGGGTGGCGATGTTCTGCACTGAGCTTTAGAAGGCTTAAATACGAAAGTCCACAATTGTACCTAACAGGGAACATGCACAGACTAAGAAGTTAGAACAACCTCATAGAAAAGAAAGAACAGCTCAGTAGCTTGTAGTTGAGCCTCTGTACTTGAAGACATTATTCACTTACTTGAAAGGTACAGAGAAGGAGCCCCCCACCCCACCCCTCAACCACCTTCCCCAGCCCTTGTCAAAAAATGTAAATAACTAGCAACATATGAAAGATCCCCCCCCTCCCCCCGCAGGAACGTTCAAACGTTATAACTTGGTAATGGATCTTTTCTTATTTTAGATAGGACGGGGTTTCGGAGTCTCTGAGGATGTTTCTCCCCTCCTAGTTCCACAATGATTGTGGCTTGAACCTTCTTTTGGTAACATTTCAGCCTTGCCTTTCTTATTCTTTTAAGTCTTAAGTCCTATTCAACGTAACAAATCTACGCCCTTTTCAAAAAGATTTTTTCAAAATCATTAAAATGTTGTTTATTATTAGAATACTGCGAATTAGAGCCCCAATGACGAAATTTCAAAGACAAAAACGTCTTCTAACGCAATATCTTAACACCAGGTAAAACAACAAACGAAGAACAACAATCTACTACAGGCTAGATTAGCTTGAACAAATTTAAATCTTGCTGGTTCTAAATAAAACTCCGAAAAAAAATCAGCTGATTTTTATGACGTGCTTTCTTTATAAATATAAATAGAGGAGAAAAGAACATAAAAAAAATATTGTTTTGGATTATGTTTGTGTAAAAATACAACTGCATGAATAGTTGGTTTGGGAAACAATTTTAAACATCATACTGTGAAAACAAGCGAAAGGAAATGACTTCATCCACTTGTGTGGGAAGCAACACTAAAAATATAAACTAAAAATATAAATGTTCTTGGTTAAGCTGACGCAAAAGGAAGCTAATCCAGGACGAGTCACGCAAGAAAGAAATCCATTTCACCTTGAGTGACACTACATCATATTTCACAACGAATATACATTTTCACAGGTAACTGTAAACAATTGGGCTCACCATCTGAAGCGATGAAAATAAAGATTAATATTTCACCGATACATTAATGGTTATTTTATTTCTCGAACGGGCGGTCGCGTTTACGTCATTCTATTGGAATGACCCACGCGTTTGACGTGAACCGGGATCCCACACAGGTTACGAACTTGGCGTTTTTCAAAAGAATACAGGCTTAATATGTTCCTTAATGTATTAAGTGTAAGGTTCATAATTCACAGTGTGAGCCAGAAGGTGAAAGAACCAGTGAATGGAATTATAGAACAAGCGAGTAGTTTTCCGTTTTGGTCATGAGCGGAAAGAAAGGTAGCAATTTAATAAACACACCGACGCAAACGAGAACTCGAACAACACCAAGAATGCATTGATAACTTTACATTTCACTGCTGGGCTACAAACCAATATAACTTCAAAAAATACTACAAATGCTTGAAGTTCTTTTAACTTTACTGTAGTGCAAGTTAAGATTGTATTTTCTATGTTCCTTTATTAGACGGAAAGAGCTGACCACAAAAATCTGAAAGAAAAAAAACCCCGGGGTCTAAGAAATATACACTGAGTTACAGCGCTGAGTAATTCTGAAATAACTCGCTCGGTGTTTCGTTGGAAAACATTGAGAAAGAGTTGAAAAAATTTATTCGGTCCCATGGTTCCCTTATTAAAGTCACACCCTGTTAAAGTCGACGAAATCAAAATTTCTTACTATTTTAGGTTGAAATAGCTAAACACCTGCATCCTCTGGGCAGCAATATCAGTAGGGCATAACAGCTAATAACTCTGCGGACAGTAACACAGGCTGACAAAACAGGCAATCCGTCCGATAAAGGCCCCGCAACCCTTCACACTTCACTCATAAGAAGCGTCCGAAGGAGAAAAGTGGTTCTGGCATCGAGTATCAAGATAAAATCCAAGGGTGTGAGCATTCCTTAAACCGTATTGCAGTACAATCTTCATTACTGATTCTGCATAATTTGGTTCTAACTCTAACGTGTAAAGACGAAATCCTAAGGAGTGACCATAATCAAATAGAAAAATGTTCATCGCGGATATTCCGATGTTTATCAATATCAGATGATTGCAGCATTAGACACCGAGGAAGGAAAATCCGCTGTCGGCAGGCACTTTTATATCATGTAAAAGTGCCGGCCTTATTTTTAACATGCAGAGAATGAAGAAAATTTGTCTTAACTGTGTATTTTAGGATGTGTGGCGTCTAAGCTTAGTCTGTTCGTGCCTATGCAGTGTTTACATATATTTAGCTGGTACCAATACAACATATTGATATATCGGCAACGCTTTCTGGTGGTTTACCTCCAGTGTAAAATAAACAGCACGTATACTGAAAAAAAATCACGATAAAATATTCACTAGAACAATACTGCAGTACTCTAATTCCCGAAATCAAACGAGCGATATTACAGCGCCTGAAAATCTGACACACGAACTACACACACACACTAAACTCAAAAAAGGTTCATGATAATCATTTTGACGGAGGAAAGGCAAAGTTTTCCAGGAACTTTCAGTTCTCATCTCAGCAGTTTAAACGCTCTTTTCCTTTCACGAATGAACGAAATGCCACGAAATGATTATATAAAAGACGGTCGTCAATATTTGCAGTTATTTACTGCACGCGCATTAAATATCTCAAGGTCGATGACACTTATCGAAAAAATAACACCCAATATTTCAGCAACCATGATCTTAGCCACAAGAGCGGGCAACCGTTTTTCGAGAAAAACAACTTGCTGTGAGTTCTTAAAAATAAAAAACAGGAACACTTTGAAAACGTTTGTAAGACATTATACTTGGTGTTTCAACCGATAAAACTCGCTGCTGTATGCAGAAAACAGAAAATAAGACCCAACTAACGCCTGTTCCATTTTGTACCAAAAAATGCACTTAATAATTGTTTTTGTTATTCACCGCACGTGCGTTAAATATTTCTAATTCGAAAGAATGACGCAGGTTGGACTATTAAAGCGTATATTACAGGAGTATTAAAGTGATATTTCACCGGCTGCTCGATTTGGCACAAATAACACCACACAACGGTCCGTTTTTAAGTACAACATCAGCGATAAATCACCGTTATCACAAGAGCGTGAAAACAATCCACTTAAAAAACGCACGCACACTATAATCACGCAAATTAAAATTGACAGAGTGAATGGACTTTAAATACAGGACTTGCATTAATTAACATTTAAATAAAGACTGCTTTATTGATTCACATTCCTAACCACGTTAATTCCGAAAGGCTATAAAACATTTTTAACTGCTCCAGTGAAAAGAAGTTATTGTCTAAAACACACAAAGAGGTTGACCTTTACAGTCTGAAAACCTTCAAAAGAGGATTCATGAATGTAAGCAAACACGCGCCATTGTGTTGCCTCGAAACAATTTAATAAAGTTTTTAAACAACTGCTGAGAGCTCACCCAAGAATAAAGACCACAATAGCACCGCAACATGCAGAATGGCTTAACAAAGGAAAAAACTGAGAGCAGTTTGAGCTTTTATAAGAGCGTGGAAAAAAACACCCAAAAAATGATATCAAAGCAATATGCTTTGAAAGAACTCTTAGGCCCGGTTCAAAAGTCGAACTTCTCATGTGCCGAACCTAATGCAAATGGGCGAAAACAATAGATTTTTCTCATTTGCATTTGATTCGGTACATGAGAAGTTCGACGTTTGAACCGGGCCTTAGTCATTATGCGAATACTTAATAAAATTCGGATGAATAGCGCATGCGCGAATGAATAGCAAAAAGAGACTGAGATCCAAACGCGAGGAGAAATTAAGAGCGATGCATCTGTTTTCATTTCAATACATTTTGAGAGTATTCCGCTGAAACGTAAGATTTGAAATCATTGCGTTGTACTTTAAAGTTCAGTTAAACTGGAATACGTGCCGCGAAAACCACTCTGTTAAAAAACTATCTCCCTTAACCCTTTCACTCCCAAGAGTGACTATCGTTTTTACTCTGTCTAACGCCAGACGATTTTACTCGTCAAAGGGAGACCCCTTGGGAGTGAAAGGGTTAAAGACCTCTCTAACATGAAATTTCTTTAGCGTTAATGCTCTCAAGTCATGCAAATAAGAAAAAATCTGTTTCAAATTCTTTAGACTGGGGGCAGTCGCTTTCTTCTCCTAATGAAAATGTAAAGCTTGTGGGATGTGGCTTGGAGTGACAAGAATACCTTACAAATTAATGTGTGTAGATAAGCTGAAAGCCACTCAGTGGGCACTAAGGCCACGTGGTAGCGGGCATTACCCCTTAAATCGGGCATTGGTAAAACCCGTGACGGTCAACACCCGTGACGGACAAAACGAGACGACCGTCACGGATACATCACGTGACCATCACGTGTTCGTTACGGCCAATTTTGTCCTTCACGGATGTTTGACCGTCCGGCACGGGTTTCACCAACGCCTATCTACCAAATAAAGATTGAGCATTAGCAGCCATGGACAGCTGTTTCGGCCTAATTAGGCCTCATCAGCATGGCATAGCTAATGCCCAGGCTCAAGTACCCACATATCATAAAACGAGCAGTGGGGTGTCGCTTGGAGGGACAAGCATATGTGTCTAGGTAAGCTGAAAGGCACTCATTGGGCACTAAGGCCACTAAGGTCTTCTCCTTGTTCTATAGTTCGCATTGGATCAATCTGTATTATTTTACCGTCACGTAGCGCCAACGATCTAAGGAAAAAAGCAAGACTGCTCGCCGTCTACGAATTCTTCGAACGCTAACACAAAGTAAGCCTTGAGGTCCTATTCTTCTATCGCACTCCATAATTTCTTCTGGCAACTATGGGCAAAATTCATCAAAACATCCAAGACAATTTTCCTGTAATTGTTACCTTTGTCCTGAGCTACAGTTTAAACCGAATTGTTCGGGAAAATGTGATGATGGCCACTCCTGTATATAGGGTTAGAACCAAATTGGCTCGAAAATCACATTTTCCCTAAAATGACCATTTACAATGAAGGCATCAAAACATTTGTGGCTTTTGAATAGAAGAACTGCAAGTTGCTCCTCGCATTGCGCAGGTTACAGAAGTTCCGTTAGGCTGGTTCAACGACGTTTTCTTTTTTGTACATATTGCGACCGCAAACGAGTTCAAATTATACAGAAATAACAACAACAATAATAATTACAGTAATAATGGAGTGGTTTCCAGTTTACCGTCGAAAGTAACTCCCGCTCTTTTTGGTAAACTCTGTGATAGGTTACCAAACTTCGCGCCATTTTCTCAACCAGTCAGAAACAAAACCAACTCAGTCGTGACTTGCTCGGAGGCAATTTCCCTTCTTCGGAAGCTGATTGGTCAGAGCAATTTCTTTGGTTTTGGTTTTACGACAGTCAACCTGAAAACCGCTCTACAAAAACAACAACAACAAACTGAAAACTAACCGGTTCTCTTTGGTGTTGTACTTCCAGTATCTCTTCCAGGTTTAAATGGACTTCTTGACTTGTTTTAGGGTCGCCTGAAATAGAGCCAAAGCAAGACAGCTTGATGACAAGACAATCGGCGAATTATTTGCGATAGCTTGCAATCACTTCGACCAATCGCGAAAACACAGGCAAGCTTTCGTAAATTATTCACAGCTAGCGTGTTCCAGACTCTCAGATGTTTAGGGCGAGCGAAACAAGGAGCGTAGAACGAAGAACGAGGGAAGAAAATCTAGCGTGGACTGGGGGGAGAAGGCGTTCTCGCGTGCTCGCCCAAAAAACATCTGAGACCCAGGAACGGCTAATTCACAGCACACCGTCAACACTTCACGGAAGGAAAGATGTGTACATCTCCAAGTTTAGCAATAACCTCAGTAATATGCTACGAATTACTCAACTTGTGGAATGGACGCCTATTTTGCCTTCAACAGATCAAGAGAAGGTTTGATGGAATATATATTTTAAGCCTAGTGACGAAAATGAAGTATTTTCTCTGTAAGTGACACAGCCAGACTCGGAACTCGGGTTTTCTGATAATGTTCATTTCCCTGACTTGTCCGAGGCAACCCTTTGTTTTCTCCTGGTTATGACTGATGCAGAAATACTAACGAAAAGTTGCACTACACAAGAAGACACATCATTGAGACGGTATTACCTCTGTTTTGAAGAAAAACTTGGTACACACCAGGCTCTGAGCAGGCGATTGTTACTGTCAAATCCGATTTTCTGCGAATAAAAAAATCAAAAGCAAAGTAAATGATACATTGGGACATGAGGGCAAATTATGTGTCGTTTAAGTCGCATTAAATGTGGTTCAGAAGTCATTAAGAGGTTGCTTAGAGTCACCTTTTTTCAGGTAATCTTTGGCTTTCGACGTGCATGACCACTCCTTCTTTTTCTAGTTGACAAAAGCTGAAGTCAATAGACGTTGATGCTGTACTTTCTGCGACAGAAACGTCCTGTACTGTTCTCTGGAATACAATCCAAAAACAGAGCTCGTTGATCAGAACCATACCATACTTACGAAGTATGCTTCATTGTGTGGGCAGACACATCAGAAACAAACGACAGAAAATACCTAAGGTTACTGTTAATGGCGACTGGATATTTTAGCAGTTTCGTCCAGCAGAAGGTACAACTGACAACGGTTGAAGCGTGAAAGCATGGTGGGGTATACACTTTATTCAAATATATAGGGAATGAAGAACAGTTACAAACTAGACTGATCCATAAATAGCACTAGCTAACCTAGGCGATCAGTCATTTTCATTTATAAAGAAATAGAAAGGAAAAAATGAAACATTACTTAATGTTACATGGGGATGTTATTGAAAACGTTCAAGGCGTTTGAAGCCTAACCAAAGCAAAACCACAATATACGAAGGTCCATTAATTGGACGTTTGAAAAAGATTCAAACGTTTTATTGAAGAATGTTGCACAGGAAGGACCATTCAGTGGGGAACACAAAGCTGGAGACACATCTAAAAGATTCTCTCCTCCAAGGACACACCAAGTTTACGTACGAGAAAACAAGGAAGATTAGCAATTCGTTTCTTCTTGGTTATTTGAGGTGAAGGGTGCGCCACATTAGGCACAAAACATTTCATCGCTACTGTGTCTGATCATCTCGTACGCAAAAGAAGGAAAATCTGCTCGGATATTAATTTAGTTAGCGAAATCGCCTTTTTATCTCTGGAAAAACGGAAGGCGCGGAGCAACATATGCCAAGAGGTCGCCTCTCCCCTTGAAGTGTAACTTAGTGTTAACATTTTCTCGCCAGAACTGGATTGAAAACAACTGTTTGGAACTACTCACCTTTGAAGAGGCTGTCACTGCTTTTGTTCTCACTGCATTCAAATATACTGTAAAAAAAAAAAAAGCCAAACAAACAAAACAAACGAAATGAATTGATAATAATTGTTCTCTCGATAAAGGTAAGTTTACTGTCACCCTCCTCTCCCTGGTAAAATCACACAGATTGGTAAAAAGAATTCACCCAAGCGAAATCCTTGGGCGATAAAGGCAGCAATAAAGTCATAGAAATCAATTCCCTTGTAGAAAGTTTTTGAAACAAACAAGCAGCTAGGCATAAAATCCCTGACTTTTCACTAACTTTCAGGTAGAATTGAGAATTTCCCTGACTATTCATTCACCATGGCAACCCTGTCTGTTTGTTTTCTGTCAGAGACAGAAAAGCAAAACAAACGAGACTACATTAAAACGTTTAGTGAGACAAGAAGATACCACGGCTACGTTTTATGTCTTTCTAAAGAATCTATTTCCTACTACACATTTTTACAGGGCACGGAATTTCCTTACGAGGCGGGGGGAAGTAAGTTAAAGGAAGCTTGTAACTTCTTTGGCATTTCATTATTTTAACATTTTTTTTTGCATGATACTGTTTTCCTCACAAAAAAAAACCCTGCTATGCCTTAGAACAAACCAGGAAGCGGCACAGTACCTCTGTAAACACACAACTGGTCCTTTAGGTACGACTCTTGCTTGCGCAATGTCTAAAATGAAAAAAGAAGAGAGCACGTTTTGAAGAAGCCCCTGACGGGGGGAGGAGAACTAAATACAGTTACAGTTACTGTTTTTAAGGGAACATCCACTCATGTAACAGCTGACTTTACATTGCTGAAAAAGTCTTTTAAATTAACCGCTAGAAGTCATATGTTAGAGTAACATATGGGCACAGCACAATGTTGCGCTTGTCAAAACATACGATCTTTTGTACTTAAATACTGAGCAAACATATGATGTCATCTAATCTCAAATGTAAAAATAAGTGATAATCACACCCTGTTTCGTTTGACACTGGAATATTGTTTCTGTGTTCTCGAACGAATTGGAAATCAAGTGGTATTTGCGACAGTAAAATCAATGAAGGTTCCCATCAGTTCTCATCTGTATGGCATCCTAGTCCAGTGAAGCGTTACCCTCAGAAGTTTTTGCTGATACCATGCACATGAATGCGTCAGGTCCCAATCGGTCAAAGAGCGGATAACTTCCCCAGATTGTTGGCGTTCACTGACAACACTGAGGGTGACGGGGGGGAGGCAAGGGAAAATTTTGCAGCACAATCAAGAGGAGGGTTAAGTCGTTCGTCTTGGGAAGCAACAACCATCACGCCACCATGACCACACCCACCCTCCCAGGTAACTAAAATAATGAAAGCTTTTTCTTTCAGACTTCACAGACCTGCAAGACATTTTGAAGACTCTTGACTTTTGGTGCCAGTTTGAAATACCGCATGAGTTTAGCCTGAACTTCCTGAAAGCAAAAGAATAAAAGAAAAGGCAAGATTCAATACAAAGAAACTTTTTAAAATTTACAAATACCTTTATAATTTTAAGTAATTCTAGAAACTGCAAGAGTTTGCGTGTTCCGGGCGCCTGTACGCCCTAGACGATCATCAACCGAAACCTTTACTGTACCAAATCAGTATGGAGTTCATTTGTCATCAAAGCAGCCAAGAAGAACTATTTCTTGAATAAATTACTTTTTCTATTCTTGAAGCAAACTATCGAATGGCTTATTCAGCCATTTCGTTTGTTTTGACAAACTTTATTCCCCAGTTTAGAACTGAGTTAATCGACTTCGTTAAAATTTCAACCCGAGTTTACCCATGAGCGAGCGCTAATCGCGCTTCAAAGATAAAACAGAACCCTGGTTTAGCGCTAATCGGCTCTGAAGAAACCGGAGCCTGACTAGAGCTCTTCCTATGTCACCATGAAAAATCGCTAAAACGGATTATGGTTTCTGTCTCGGAGAAAAAAACTTCATGTTTTTCTCTTGAGTATAGGGAAAACCTGTCCCTTAGAGTAACATGATCCTGGGGTGAAATATTCTCGTCTTGGGATTATTTCACCCTGTCTTCAACACTGGGATGAAATGTCATCCCCGGCTGGGATAAAATAGGACGAAAACTTCCAAGTAAGCAGTCTTCCCGAGGGATAAATATAGATAAGTCGATTTATCTGCAACAATTTCGCCCCGAAGCGAACTCTTTTCGGTCATCCCGGTATGAAACCACTGTATAACTGAGGAAAAAAAAAAACAGAACTTCATCCCGGGATGAACGCATCCCTGCTTTCAAGTAAAAGAAGCCTAAGTCTTAATTACAGCACTGTTTGGACATGCAGCATTCCCAACTCCAAGCTCTCAAAAGCCCTTCAAAACAACGAATTGTTTTTTTCCACATAAAGGAAAACGAACGTATTTCTTACTCAGTACATGCAAATCAAAACACCTGTTTAATTTCCTGGTAGAAGACTGGATCTCTGGAGAGCATGCCTTTTAATTCCGGATGGGCTTTGTATTTCTGGTAAATATAACCCGCGATTTTGGATTTTTGTTCTTCCAGTTTCCTGCGGTGTTCCTGTGTATGTCTGCCATATTTTTCCTCTTCACCGCTTTGACGACTGACAGGAACGAAATGTGCTCTGGTGACGACATCAAGAAGGGAACTTTCTTCCATCAGTTTGACATCCTAGAAAAGAAAAATGGAATATTTAACAAATTACAGTAGATACAAAAAAAACAACAACAACAACAACAACGAATGCGAATATGTAGAATTAAGGCCCGTTTACACAGGCGATTTCTGTCAAGCAACTCAATGCAATTTTTGTCGCGCTTAAAATCGCACGTGTAAACTAGATGCGATTTCAGTGCAATTTGTCGCTGCGATATCGCAGGGGTTTCGAACTTTCTCAAAACTTGATGCAATTTTGCAGCGATTTTTTTTATAAAACCGTGTTTCGTGAGTTGCATCTCAAATTGCGGTGTATCGCGGCAACAAATTGCATTAAAACTTCACTGAAATCGCTCTTGAAAACTGGGTACACCGCAACCTTAGCGCGACCAAAATTGCATCCAGTTGTGCGACAAACATCGCCTGTGTAAACGGGCCTTTTACAGAGAAAGTGCATCATAAAGATGACAACGAAATATACATTAATTAACTGAAAAAAAGGTAGATGAAAACGGTTGAAAGTTTAACTTGTTGAATTTAAATATCAGGAAAGAATAGAATAAGCTTACTCCATTTTTTGTTGTGGAATCGAAGCCTGTTCTTTCTTTGCAGCTACAAAACGTAATCGTTCGGATTCAAAAAGTTGCTTTCAAGTAATGTGTAAAATGTAACTGTGTTAGAAAGCGATATGTTAAGCCCCCATCTGAAAATGTATTGCATGTAAAGAAGGATTTTGGGAATTTTTGAGTAGTGCATTTTTAGCTGAAGTAATAAAAATATCCAAGGCTTTACTGGTATGTCAGTGGTATTTAACGGAAGATCCCATTGGGGGAAACGTTAGTCCTTGAGAAAACTTCGGGAATTCAACCTTGTCCACACTGCTGACAGGAACGGGCTGTCGCCACTCTCACCGCTTTATAAGCCAGAAGTATTAGAGAGCAGTAGATACAATCAAGGAGTCATCAAGCTACTGTGTACTTGAATGCCAGCCACTTAAAACAACTTACCATGGATAAAAGTTTGATGAACAGAGCTCGTAACTGTTCTTTTGTGCATCTCTGTTGCACAGGTGGAGTCTTGAATGTCAACACTTCTATGGAGTCACTCCTTAGCACTATACATAAATAAAACCACACCGACAATAATCTTTAAGCTTAAGCTACTTTTTATCTCTCTCCGTGCTGATTATAAACACAGTGGAAACGATTTAACGAACCTCTATATAACGAAGTCCTCGATACAACGAACTATATTCTTCAGACCGAGCTTTTAAAATGTGTGGAAAAGGACATCGATGTAACGAACCAATTTCCCTAGTCCCTTGGCATTTCGTTAAATCGAGCTTCCACTGTATGACGTTGAGGGCCGGTAGGTACATTGAAGAGAAGATCGTCATATTAAGATCTTTAAGTCCAAGGGATCAACTCTAGAGTTGCTGTTTTTGTTGTGTCATTTCCCTTAAACAGGAGCATAAATGGGTGTCACTCAGTACCAGTCAAATCCCCCAAAAAACTTAGGGACTAGTAACAGCTTCCCCCTTTACAGAGGTGTCTGTTTTAAAGGGAGTTCAGTACAGTAAAATGGCTGACCACTTTGGCACGCACCCAATTTACCACGTTCATTTCAGAGAGCTGTTCGCCTTCGAAACGTGTCTGTAAGGAGAGTTGACTGGGGGAAAATGTTGTTGAAACCTAACAGAATGTTGGAGGGACGCAACAAAACAACATCCGATTAAAACGGGGGAGGGGGGCGGGGGAGCAAAGAAAAAGTGCTGTAGCTAAAATGGTGCCACAGAAACCACAGCTATAAACAGCTGGAATCAAAATGTCTTTTGGATTATTTCTCCACTAAGTTGCACCCCTTAACTGTCTACCTTCCGGCTACCTGGCCATCAATGAAACTACACCCTTCGGTCTCTGCTTAACTGCCCCTGTCTCCCTCCCATCCACAAACCCTTTGCTGCACATGCCTTTGCTGTGGTCCCATCTGTTGGTGAGGGTCAAACTGATTGTTGCGTTCATACTGTAACTCAACTGCTTTGCAGGGGGTCCTAACTCATCCAAGATTATGTGCAGTGGGTCATCCTCAGTTAGGGCCTAAAAAGAAGGGCATCATTACAAAGTAAATGCAGGAAAGAGCCCCCTCAGGGATTCAAACCTTTGAAGCAGGTCATATGGCTATAGACTGTATTAGGAGCCAGTGGGTGGGGTTCTACTTTGTTGCTCCAGAATGGGACTTCCAAGATTATTTTGGCCGTTTTATTCACATACTTACCACTTTTCTTCGTTTCAAATGCCCCTGAGCGAAGCCTGGTTGTTCGTTCCAGTATCCTGGTTATCTAAATTACGCAGTTATGAAATGTGCAAAACCATATCAAACATGCACTCACCAGTTCTTCTTTGTGCTTGAGAATTAATTCATGAATTCTGTACATTTCGTTTGGGGTGATGCTTATTTTAATGTCCTTAGACAGTGATAAATATTGCTCTATCTACAAAGAAAAACACCAAAATTTAAGAAGCTCACATTGTGCTATAGAAAGCAACCAATTTATCAATTACTGAAGATAATAATCATAATAATAATAATAACCACTTTATTAAAGTCTCAAATCTTTCTAGGCGATAAAGTCTCAAAGTCTCATGGCAAAGTACAGCAACCATTAACCAGCCATAAAGTGAATTCTTGGGCTCTGACGGAATTGGTTGTTTAAGTTGCGAGTCCAATTATTAACATATTTAAACCAAGAAAAGGACATTACCTGCTGTGCGAGCCTATCTTAGCGACAGACTGCTTTAAACTGGAAATTTTTGATAAAGAAACCACTGTTGGCGAATTTTAGTCTAATTTGCCATTTTCGACATTGTGTGCATTTCTGGACATAAGTGCCTTATTTGGGTGAAAGCCTTGGTTGCTTGTTATTCTTTCAGGAAAACAAACGAATACACAAATGGTCCACAATTGTTCATGGTATAGGCATATATACACCTCTATATATATAGGGTAACCTAACAGAGAACGCGTTCAAGAACGTGATCTGAAAAAAACTAGAATGAATAATGAAGTGGCAAGAGAAACTGATGCAGAACGGGTATCGAACGGGGACAGGATGGAACAAGCACGTTCTCTAGAAAGTGTCCTAGAGAACTTCTCGGCTCAAGGATGTTTACATGTACCGTGTGAAGTTTACATTTATGTGTATAATGTGCATGTACACTTGCCATCTGGCCTGGTGACCTTGGCATTACTGGTTTTCGAAAAAGCCTTCCTAGGAACGGGTTCTAGTGAGAGAGTTCCAAGGAGTGCATTCTTTTGAATGGGTTCCAAGAACCTTGTTCTCTAAGAGAGTTCCAAGGAACGCGTTCTATGGAACCACAAGAGAACGGAGCTGGAAAAGATTCATAACAGGCATGGAACAGATACAGAACGGATAAGGGAATGGAACTTGAACGCATATCAAACGTGTTTCATTCAGTGTTCTATGTAAGCTTACTCCTGAGCGGTGTATGCATCATAAAAATGCTGTAACAAAGAGTCGATTCTAATAATTATCAAGTATGTTGCCTAATATGAAGTGAGGTTTTCACTCCATCTAGAGAAAGGTGGTTTGTCTAGCAAAAAAGAAATATGTATGTGAACAATTGCGGGGGAATAATAGAGTAGCATACTGACCTCTAACGTTTCATAGAAATCTGTTATTTTATTAAAATTAAATAATTTTGTGAGGAAATTCTGTAAAAGCAAAAAAGAAAAGATCATTAATAGAGGTGATCTACATGCACAAGTGTAATGTTGCTAGAGGTCACAACATAGACAAAGGCACACAAGGCTAAATAACGGCTCCACACAGCTTTCAAATACGACACCCTTTCAACAAAGGCATATTTTATTTTGGTAACAACATTCCAATTGACAATTCATGACTGAAAAATAACTTACTTATAAAAACCAAAAATGAACATTCTACTTATCCATCCAACCAAGTTAATAACCAGAAACCAAAACCCTGGGTCACCAACTAATGTAGGTCCTTTTTTGAAATTTTAATGAAACGTTACTATTCAGAGGAACTGGCAGTGCTTGACACTAATGCTAGTCCACTAGCTCAGAACTGGTAAAACTTCATGCTGGGTTAGTAAAAATATGCACTTACCAGCCTAGCCTGTTCCAGGCTCTCAGATATTTGGGGTGAGCGAAGAATGAGCGAAGAAAATTGCACGGGGACTGGGGGGGGGCCCCACTAAATTTTCTTCGCTCATTCTTGCATGCTCACCCAAATATCTGAGAACCTGGAACAGGCTACTACTAGCCCTTAGACTAGTCGGTTTAGTGGAAAAATAAATTTACTATGACCCTATAAATTTGGAACTCTACAAAATACTAAAACTCTGTAACTTATCTTTTTGTAGAAAGCTTCATCAGGGGATAGAAACGTATTTGAAGAAAGGAATCACTGTTAGGTACAAAATTTCCTTGAAGGCCTTGTGAAGGAGTATTGTTGCTGTGTGATTCTGAACTTACCTGTATTTCATTGACGTGTCTCATTGCAAATGGCTGCAATGGTTGCATGTGTTCCTCCTTGAAATAAGTGCCAACCACATGTCTGTTGGCCATGCTTTGTATGAGCTTTGCAATCTACAATGAACAAATAATTTTGTTACCACCAAAGGAAGAGCAAGATAAGGGTTTTCATTAAGAATTATAGTAGCAGTAAAATAATAGTAACAGGAGAAATATTATGAAAGATTATTATGAAAGAGCAAAGCTCTTTCAGGGAGGACAGAGCAAGGAAATTCAGCTGGAGAATTCTACTTAGTAGATAGAGAATTCTCTGATCTCTGATTCCTAATGAACACCCTGAAGATGCAAGAGGGGCTTTATTCTTAAATGAAACAAACCCCCTCATTTAGGCCATCTACTTACCATGGTTAAGTTTCTCCTTGCACACTGGCTGGGAGGTTTACTGACAAGCATGTAAGCTGGAACGAAGACAGTCAATAAAAAATGTTATTACTTAAAATGCACAATGCATTTCCCATTAAACATATTTGTAGGCTAAAATCCATAAAAAAAGCGCAAATAGTGGTAAGTTGGCAGAGGGAGAAGGAGTGTTGAGTTTGCTTACAGGTTTAACTTGAAGCCTGGTAAATAGGTTTTTGTAAATTTCCAGGCTTCATTCAGGCTATGTGGTATGAAAATACAAGTCAGTAGAGTGTGAGATCATACCTTTTGGTGTGACAATAGCTGGATTTAAGAATCTCAGCAGAAAAAATCCTCCAATAAGAGAATTAATGTTTGTGTCACCAACATCTGGGTACTTCTCCTATCAAGGACAAAATAATAATAATAACAATAATAATAATAATAATAATCTTTATTTATATAGCGTTATTTCTACTAACAATAAAGAAACCAATAACGCTTTACAATGATAATACGTATAAAATATCTGATAATAATACATGAAAATAATAGACAATAGTAATACCTAAAATATGCAAAAGACTATAATATGAATAGCTAATCAAGATAAATATTTACAAGAAAAATAATTCAACAAGAATAAGAGTTAAAATGCTTCTTAAAAAGAACGTTTAAAAAGAAATGTTTTGATCTGCTTCTTAAAGGTGCTTAAAGATTCAGTTTCTCTAATATTGTTAGGAAGGCTGTTCCATAACATAGGACCATTCACAGAAAAAGCTCTTCTTCCGTATGTCTTAAGGTTGTACCGTGGGACAACGAGGAGTCTTTTGGAGGAAGAGCGTAAAGACCTGGTCGGTTCATATTTAGTGATCATGTCAGATATATAGAGTGGCGCAATGCCGTGGTATGCCTTAAAAACCAGTACTAGGATCTTAAATTCAATTCTGACATCAACAGGCAACCAGTGGAGTTCTTTAACCCATTGGCACCCGTGCCGGCCAAAACCGGCCGTAAAAAACTCCCATGCTTCAAAACATTGCAACTTTCTCAATCACACGAATATTGCCTTAACTGTTAGTTGTGAGCACGAAATGGAATGCCCTTTAAATTTGGATATCCAATAAATGCAAGAAACGTAACGATTTTTACCAAATATGGCCTTTTGAGTTTGGACAAGAACGAAACTGACCGTTTTTAACATCAAAGAGAAACGACAAAAATGCCCCTTTTTGCCTTCATGTTTTTAAGGAAATCATCGCCGAAAAACCAAACCTCAACCATCATAATGAAATTCAGTCCTTTTTCTAGCTTAGAAATGACTTTTTTTTTTCATATTCTTCTCCCGAGCGTAGATACAGCCTTTTGTTCCAGTGCATTCGGGCCTTTCTGCCATTTTCAACATCTAGACCACATTGCATGCTGGGAAATGACGAGAATTTTTGACAGCAGCCATTCCTTCCCCCAATTCTTTCACATATAAAACTAAGTCGACAGCCACTCCGACCTACCGCCAAAAATTCCTGCTTGTGGTCATCTTCAGTACTCAGAAATTCCAAAATATGTGGCGGTTAGGTCGAGAAATTCATCAATAGTCGAGTCCCAAAGGTACTAAGTGTTCGACCGCCCAAATTCCCAGTTCGAATAACAAGCCAAATTCAACAACAAAGTACATCACCTTGCTCGATTCTTTGAGAAAGTGGACTCTTAGCTACCGTCACACTTAATGATGCTCATCAGGCAGCCGCTAAAGATGAAAAATGGCTGTAAATTTAGCAGAAATCGCAAGCAAACCGAACTTGGGCCATTGTTGTCGCTTCACAGATAAAAAAATAGCTACGTCAAAATGACGTTTTCAGAAACCTTGAGCCTCCAGTGGCTTAGGACAGCACCACTTTTCCCTGGTAGTTCAAATAAAGAGTCACGAATTGCTATTCATCGTTTATAGGTGGAAAATCACTCCGAAAATGTAAAAACCTCCGGTAGTCAATGGGTTAAGTATCGGAGTAATATGTTCAGTCTTCTGAGTGAATGATAGTAAATGGGCAGCAGAGTTCTGTACATATTGAAGTTTTTGAACGAGGTTTTGTGGCAGTCCGGATAATAGCAAATTACAATAATCAAGTCTAGAAGTCACAAACGCATGTATAAGTATTTCAAAGTGTTGATAAGATAGAAATCTCCTTATTGTCGCTAAATGTCGAAGTTGATAAAAGGCAGTCTTGCAGATGGAGCTAACATGTTTCTTCATCAGTAGCGTCTTGTCAAACCAGATTCCAATGTTTCTAACAGATTCAGAGGTTTTAATTAGTTCGGTGCCAGCATACACAGAATCCAGAGATGGAGACGGTCTGTGATGTGCATGAAGTATCAGCAGCTTTACAATACAAACAACACGATGCAATGCCTACATGTACATGCAGCTGGTAGCTCATATTTCCTGCTTTTTTCCAACCCTATGCTTTGAACATTTCCAGTGCTAAAACAGTTTTAAAAAAAAATGGTGACTTGGCTCTTCTGCCTCCAGAGGCCAAATGTTCGGTCTTCTTTAATATCCAGATAAATTCAAAAGTTTCTCTTGGTTTAATAACAAATAAAATTAATTCAAGTCAGGTGAGATTTTGGAGCAAACAGAAACCCAGTTCCAAATAATAAATTGAAAGACTGAGATAAGTCATCTTGGCCTGCTGGACCTCCCCCCCCCCCCCTCCACTCCCCTCGCAAGTCAGCTTCTGTTACTATGACAAGTGACCAAATAATTACATTACTTATTAAAAATTATTTTACCCTGACCTTTACTAAGGTGACAATGGTACTACAGAGCCATCTGATACCGTAGGGAACATCAAGGAGAGATCCAGTGATGGCCTTCACAAA
This sequence comes from Pachyseris speciosa, assembly GCA_016490735.1. NCBI lineage: Eukaryota > Metazoa > Cnidaria > Anthozoa > Scleractinia > Pachyseridae > Pachyseris > Pachyseris speciosa. The sequence continues at coordinate 205,625 of JAEMWC010000003.1, read as the reverse complement.
CTTTGATGTCATGTTCATAACCTTAGTAATACTTGGATTATGTTAAGGGCCAAACAAAATCCCTGTAAAACTAGTTCCAAAAGTACAAGCTCTTGTGTGTAAAGCAAGGTTTATAAATCTGTTGTCCAAACATTCATTTGCTTCTTCTTTATTTAGAATTGATTTGATTTAGTCTCCACAATTAGTAGAGCTTCTGTGCTTGGTTAGAAAGCATTGAGACTTAAATAATAAAGTGATTATTATTATTATTATTATTATTATAATTATTATTATTATTATTATTCAAAGGTGTAGGTAATACTTAATAATTATTTTATTTTAGCTGCTGAGTTTAAAAGGCATATTATATATGATTGTGTAGTACACACTGTTTTGCTGTTACTTTAAATTTCTAAATTATTTACATTAAGAAGTACATGTAAGACAAAAAGGATATGTTCTCGTATTGTTGTTTGAACAGCATAGTCATCCATAGCCTGAAAAAAGGAATTCAAATAAATTTTTCAAAAAATAATATTAAAGATTTCAGTGCTTAAACAGTGGGCAAAATCCTAACATAAGAGGTAGAGAATAATATTATTCCATTCTGTGAAACAGCACAAATTTCAAAGAAGTTGTTGTAGCATCTCTAATCACAAGGACTTTGAGGACTTGAAAAGTAAGAACCGCAGAGAAGACTGGACTTGGGGATCACATCAACGTGTGAATGGAATGTAACAAAAATGAACCATTTGAATAAAAAAACTCATTGCACAAATAGAATTAAAAAAACCATGATAAAATAATCAATCAAAATTGTAATGCTCATTTTATCATGTTTGAATGTAAATTTGCACATAATAAATTATAAATTATCATCATCATCATTATTAAAATTATTAATCAATACACAGGAACAGGATTTTAGGAGAAAGCCAAGGGAAACATTCAACATACTCGCTCCATCGTCACCTGTCCAGATGAGTCTGCAGATTTGCTATAAATTTCAGCATATACCTGCAAAAAACAATACATGATCATGGTTTGAAGCTACATGTATCCATGCAGTTCAGGGTTAAAAATGAACAATACGTGATCATGGTTTGAAGCTATCCATGCAGTTCAGGGTTAAAATTGACCAAATGTAATGCCAAGCAAAATGGTTCAATTATCCTGATAAGCCAATGGCACCCCTCCCTCTTCAGCACCTCCTTCCTTGTAAAGCACTTATTTGTACGAGCCCCTATTCCAAAAAGTGCCCCCTACACTACAACCACTAACATAACTAAAGATCGCAAGAAAAGCAGACATGAAGTACAGTGATGCCACTATGCCTGATCTTTAGTTTCCCTAACACCATTTTGCAGTTTGCCCAGCCACCACTTTCAAGGACAAAAATTGCTTCATCACCTACACATTCATTGATGATATTTGTTGCAGCAGGAAAATAATCTTCAGTTGATAGTCTGTGGCAGTTTTGCTGAAATCAAATATCTACTGACCAGTTAAGATCATTGAGAAGAATAGACAATCATGCAAATGTTGATACACTGTATCTGGTCATCGGGTGGGGGGGGGGGGGGGTGGAGGAGGGGATTTAAGTACTATTACCTTAAGTGGATTGATTTCAAGTACCAAATCTGTTTGCTCAACAACCTCATTGACAAGTTCTCCAAGAGTTGATTTGAGGTAGTCCTGACCAGGAGCTCTCCTGAAATTAGACAAAAAGAATAATTTATGGTATTAAATTAACAACATAAGAATAGTCCTCAACAGTAGGCAGCAGGAATCATTTCCCATACCCTGCTACATAAGTGGTGGATGCCCCAAAAAGGTGTAGGAAACCTTTACTGTACCTGTTTGGACACAATGTCATACAGGTACATGTTACCAAACTACAGTGTAAATATATGACACTGCATTTGCTACAAACTGCTGGAGATGGAATGATCACAGATATTTGTTATTACAACTGTAACTATGGCCCTTTGAACTCTTTTTTAAGCATACAGATGATGCAAAGTACTGATATTTCTAGTTTGCGTGCGAACATGCAGCTATTGTTGTTTCTTTGAGAGATAAATCGTTTCCTTGAACTTCTTTCGTTTCTTGATTCTAGACGCTCAATGCTCAATCCTTGATTCTCGCGTCTCAAAACGAGTTTCAAGGATGGAGTCAAAACTGTCAACTTACTATTGAGTGGTACTGTACCTTGTGTATGTTGTCATCATTCTTGTGATGGCAGTGTTAGCTCGTAGAAGGCCATTGAATGTCTCGGACTCAGCAACCTCATACTTCAAGGCCAACTAAGTGAGATAAAAAACAAAGATCTGTCATTCAAAACTGTCCATGCATGACCATAGTTCTCTGTAAAATTTTAACAGCACTGTCTTAGATTACAACTGTAGACAGTATTTCTTCAAGTTTCTTTCTTACTTTCACTGTTATGACATTGCCTAACATCAAAATCTCCCATTTACTGTAAAACTCCTCTGAGCACCAAAGAGTCCTTCTCTGTTGATGAGTGTCTTGCAGTAATTTGTATTTTAGGATTTGTGTAGCTCTACATGTACCTATTGTGCTTTCACTGGTATCCAGCTCATCTAGCTTGATGATATGGCATCTTTACATTGTAGATGCAGTATAAATCCCTGCTTATGGTGGTTACAGGGTATATATTGAAAGAGGTTGCAAGTACATTTATTTAACAGCTCTACTTCGATTTCCTGGGACCAGGATCGATGGTCCGGGAGAACCTTAATTAGCAAATCTGAAGCTACATGTTGTGGAATTACACAGTCTACCACACAGGCTTCAGGGCAATGTTGAAAATTACGCATCCAAGAGGCACTTGCCTGATTAATAGTCAAACATTAATAAATTAATTAAAATTTAATTAATATCACAACAAGAGTCATGAAGTCTGTTCAAAAAGTGGGCACCATATCTGTTGGCCCTGCAAACATCCCTAAGGGTAAACCAAATTACTATGACATGTTAAACACTTACAATGACCCCACTACATTTATGCCCAGTCATTAGGATTTGAATTTGAATTTTCAGTGTCTAGCAGAAAGATTCAAAGTGCAATCCCACCTGAAACATAGTGAGTAAGAGATGCTCCTCTCTTGCTTCGTACTGATTACCGTACAATGAAAACAAAACTGGTTGTAATAGGTCTGAAATATCAAAACATAAAATTATTGGCTACCAGCCTGTAATTAGCTATAATTATATAGTATGTCAAAAGTTACTTAATTAAATTTAGGGTGGGTTGTTTGGAACAAAAACAGCTGATTAATATTCATAATTTTGATTATCCGACCTCTCGATTATCCAGACTCTTTAATCCAGTCATGGCAAGTCCGGATGTCGAGGTTTCACTGTACAGTATATTCATTGCTCGTGCATGCACCTGTAACCAAAGTAAACTAACACTAATCTCACCATCAATCTCCTTAAGAGAAACAATTCTTGTAAGCTGTGCCACGTAGGAGGCCTCTGTTTGGAGAAGGAAAAACAGATTTCCATATTTCTGCAAAACAAAAAGAGAACACTAACAATCAATCAAGAAAGAAGTACATGATTGTACAAGTCACTTTACTATATAAATCAATATAGTTTTGGCCCATGGTCAAGTGTTCACTATGATACTATGATCAACTGTGAGCAGGGCTGTGCTCTAGCAGTGCCCACTAGCCCTTGGCAACTTACTTTTGCCTTTGGGCAACAAGGAAATCTTAGTTTTTGCACAAAATTAAAATGATGTGCACAACTTTTTCCCAAACATTTTTCTTAGTGAGCAGTCTTGGTAAGGGATGGTGATTCAGTATTTACAGTATAACCATACTACCATAGATTTTCTTAAATCTAGCTTCACATGTTGTTACAACAGCAAAAAGAAAAAATAGGTCCGCAATGCATACATGTGTGACTTACGAAATTTAGCTGCTAAACTATTAGTATGTATCTGGTCTCTTATCAAGTTTCTATAAGTAGAGCTAATATTTGATTACGGTTTGATTGTTTTCCATGTTGTTCCTGTCAATCAATAAAACAAGATAACTAGCATACAATAGGCAATTTCTGAGTTCCTGAAATCCTCATTTTCAAGATGAGGGTTATTGGTCAATCTTTGTTATGGAAAAGTCTCATTTTCACAACAAAGGTTGCACATGTAGCGTTGCCGGGTTGAAAGTGAGGATTTAAGGAACTAAAAAACTCAGCATCATCTCCCATAGTGGCCTGATAGATTCAGTCATGATTTTGTTTATGAAACCAAATGGAATTGAGTTCTGAAGTTAGTTGGTTGAACATCTTTTCCAAGGCAAGTGATGCGAAATTAACTCTAGGGAAGCATGTCATATGAATTTTTTTGCATTTTGTGTGCCATTACATGAGCACAAAACTTTAAAGAAGGGCCACGACATTCAGCAAATGATGTAACCTACACTAGAAGCCACTGGGAGCTTGATTTGATTTTTAAAATGTACAACTAATTTTGGACAATACATACATGTAAGGTAGCATAACACTGAGCCTAGGATTTGCTGTTCATTAGGCCACAAAAGTTCTACTTTCAGTTGGTTGAGACCAAAACATTTACGATTGTATTTGGGTTTTGTGGGACTGTATTTTAAATAAAGAACACAGACAAAATTGGAGGTAACCCTTGTAGAACCAATCATATTTTAAGCCTATGTTTATACTATTTTTTAACTATGTTAAACTATTTTGTTGCTATGTTTTGCTTGAAACCATCTATTTTTATTATTGCTATGTTGCCAAATACATAAAATAGTCCATGGTATTTAAAGCATATCTCTCAACTATGCGAAAGCGGCATAACTTCAAAGAAGGTGTGATGTTTCAAGCTCCAATGGAAACCTTTGCCTTTCTAAATCAAAATCGCGATTTTCGATGTGTGATATTTCACAGCATCCTCTTGCGATTGAACTACTTGGTGAGCCTTCGTGGCGTTTCTTTTTATGGAAATTTCACTAGACTTTGCTGTTGAGTGTGCTGTTGAGTTTCTTCCATGAGTCAGTTTGACGTTCAAGTTCATCTGAAGTTCTGCATCGATCAAGGTACGTTTAAAGCTTTATAAACTTCTTATTAAGCTTAGTTGTTGAGCGATTTGCAAGTTTCCACTGGAATGGCTGTTTAAACACGTGAGAACTTTTAGAAGATCAGCTAGCCTGACATTTATCGTGTGGCATGGATTGCTCGCTACTCCTCGCTGATTTCTAAGATTAATTAAGATTTATATAAACTTATAGGTCTACGTTGGAACTTTTTTTGATAACCACGTACAGGTATCCAAAACATTTCGGATCATTCTCAAACAGTAAAACAATTCAGCAGATCAAGGTTGGCCACTGCACTATATGACAAGTTATTGGCATGGAGTGACACATAGAAAGCTATTTTCTTTAAATAACCCATTGACTACCGGAGGTTTTTACATTTTTGGAGTGATTTTCCACCTATAAACGATGAATAGCAATTCGTGACTCTTTATTTGAACTACCAGGGAAGAGTGGTGCTGTCCTAAGGCACTGGAGGCTCAAGGTTTCTGAAAACGTCATTTTGATGTAGCTATTTTTTATCCGTGAAGCGACAACAATGGCCCAAATTCGGTTTGCTTGCGATTTCTGCTAAATTTACAGCCATTTTTCATCTTTAGCGGCTGCCTGATGAGCATCATTAAGCGTGACGGTAGCTAAGAGTCCACTTTCTCAAAGAATCGAGCAAGGTGATGTACTTTGTTGTTGAATTTGGCTTGTTACTCGACGAACTGGGAATTTGGCCGGTCGAACACTTAGTACCTTTGGGACTCGACTATTGATGAATTTCTCGACCTACCGCCACATATTTTGGAATTTCTGAGTACTGAAGATGACCACAAGCAGCAATTTTTGGCAGTAGGTCGGAGTGGCTGTAGACTTAGTTTATATGTGAGAGAATTGGGAGAAGGAACGGGTGCTGTCAAAAATTCTCGTCATTTCCCAGCATGCAATGTGGTCTAGATGTTGAAAATGGCGGAAAGGCCCGAATGCACTGGAACAAAAGGCTGTATCTACGCTCGTTTTCTTACTTCTCACCTAAGCTACGGAATACACTGCCTAACTCTATCCGTACAAGTGCATTTACTGATTTTAAGAGGGAAATCCAGGGCCGTATCTTTGTGTAATCGCTTTCGCTTATCTTCACTTTTGCTGTTTAAATTTCTAATGATATGTAATATATACTTGTAAATACTGTGTATTTTAGTTGTCTTGTATAGATATATTATACTTTCTTTTTATGTTTTCTCGAAGATATTAGCTCTTGCAAGCTACACTGAAATTCGAGAGAAAATAAAGTTTATGTATGTATGTACGTATGTATGTATGTATGAACAAAAAAAGTCATTTCTAAGCTAGAAAAAGGACTGAATTTCGTTATGATGGTTGAAGTTTGGTTTTTCGGCGATGATTTTCTTAAAAAACATGAAGACAAAAAGGGGCATTTTTGTCGTTTCTCTTTGACGTTAAAAACGGTCAGTTTCATTCTTGTCCAAACTCAAAAGGCCATATTTGGTAAAAATCACTACGTTTCTTGCATTTATTGGATATCCAAATTTAAAGGGCATTCCATTTCGTGCTCACAACTAACAGTTAAGGCAATATTCGTGCGATTGAGAAAGTTGCAATGTTTTGAAGCATGGGAGTTTTTTATGGCCGGTTTTGGCCGGCACGGGTGCCAATGGGTTAATGTTTTCACCATATGCATATCAAAGAAGTTGAGTGTGTTGGAGAGCTGTTGTTTTCTGGCTGCCTTAAATATGGCATACCTCTTATTCTTTCCTGGTTTTGATACAGATAATAGGGAATGATTTCTACACAGCCCCATTCATTAACTTAACTATACATGCATTAAGCATTAAGCAGACCTTGAGGTTGAACCCTCATTCACCAAGAGTCTACTAAAAACAGGGTATCAGTACATGTCCCTACACTATTATCTTTTAAGACCCATAAACATGTTTATTGAACTTTTGAGTCGTGATGGTGGCCCATTTCACCTTGCAGCGTTTTTTTTTTTTTTTTTTTTTGACAAAGGTGACACCCCCATCTTCTTGAAAAGAAAACTGCTAATAATTTTTATTTATAAACCTTTGCGACCTATCGGATAATTTTTGGTACTTCCATGCAAGGTTCTAATATTGACTGATTTTTTTTTTCAGGGACAAAAGATGGTGAAGGAAAAGGATAACCCTTCGTTTTTTTTTTAAACCAGGTTTTAGGCTTCCATTGTAATTTATTTTGTAGAACTTTTTTCTCCATAGTTTTTTCTGAACAAGATTTATAAAATATTTCTTTGGAATGAATTGCATAAAATAAAGTATTTTGAATTTCGTTGATATGGTTCTTGGTCTACTGTTGTTGACTGTGGTTCAATACTCAGCTGGACTTTTTTTGGCTCGAATCTCCAGTTATTTCTTCCTATGTCAATGCTATGTAAATGACATTTAAAATCTATGTAAACTCTACCAATGCCCATGTTTTAAAGGCTATTTATAATGCACGTTATATCTATTTTAAAGCTATTTAATTCCTGTTTTAGCTGGAGGTAGTGTCAAGTTTCTTACTTCTTTCTATGTCAATGCTATGTTAATTATATTTTGAACCTATTCAAACTCCATTGATGCCCATGATATATGTTAAATCTATTTTACAGCCATTTAAATACTATTTTATTCTATTTCATTTCACAATCCATGACTACTTATTTTAATGCTATTTGAAGTCTATTTCCTTTGCTTGTAAAAACTACTTGGTTAGTAATGCTAAACAGTAAACAGAACAAAAAGCCTGCACTCTTAAACTCAATCAAATCGAAAAATTCTGGTTTCACTGGAAACAACATTCCATTTTTAGCTCCACATGGTAGTATTTTGCCTTTTTTCAAATGTTCATAACAGGAACAGATCCATTCTAGGTTATCAATGCTTCTTTTATTTATAATTAGCAAATATTGTCTAGCAATCGGGTCCGTGGGTTTGACAGTCTTAACTTTTCAGCCATTATATCACTATGTCTACACCACAATACAAAATTCGGTAAACCAAAACACTACTTCACTCCATATTTTGTATTGTCCAACAACTTGTTCCAATGTTGGTAAGCTTAACCCATTGGCGCCCGTGCCGGCCAAAACCGGCCACACAAGACTCCCATGCTTCAAAACCTTGCAACTTTCTCAATTGCATGAATATTGCCTTAACTGTCAGTTGTGAGCACGAAATGGAATGTCCTTTAAATTTGGATATCCAATAAACGCAAGAAACGTAGCGATTTTTACCAAAGATGGCTGTTCCTTCCGTCTACAGCCACTCCAACCTACCGCCAAAAATTCATGCTTGTGGTCATCTCCAGTGCTCACAAATTCCAAAATATGTGGCGGTAGGTCGAGAAATTCATCAATAGTCGAGTCCCAAAGGTACTAAGTGTCCGACCGACCAAATTCCCAGTTCGTCGAGTAACAAGCCAAATTCGACAACAAAGTACATCACCTTGCTCGATTCTTTGAGAAAGTGGACTCTTAGCTACCGTCACACTTAATGATGCTCATCCAGCAGCCACTTAAGATGAAAAATGGTTGCTAACTTAGAAAAAATCACAAGCAAACCGAACTTGGGGCGTCCTTGTAGCTCCACAGATTAAAAATAGCTACGTCAGAATGACGTTTTCAGAAACCTTGAGCCTCCAGTGCCTTAGGACAGCACCACTTTTCCATGGGAGTTTCAATAAACATTTCAAAAGGAAAATTAACGATAAAAACGTTACATGACGTTTCGACGACCTCATGTCATCATTGTTGAATGTGGATACATTAACCTAATTGACACTACATATATACAGAAATAGGAGTGTATGTGAATGATAAGAATGCGAATAATGAAATAACATCGCGAGAGTCCAGTGTTCACTCAAAGAGTTTCGTGTGAATAGAGTCACTTTGGGTGTTTAGCTTCAGTCTTTTCTTCTTAATCAAGAGCATTTCAAAAATTAAACACTCTAGTTTGCTCCAGCATTTCTTAAGAATTTTAAAATTCTCACGCAGGTTCGACGGCCTTAAATTATGCTCGTGCTCGAAGTGTTTCCTGATTACAGAATGTTTATGTTCCTCAACACGCTGATGGAGGTGGCGGCACGTGTAACCAATATAATTTGTATCACACAAATCACATTTGAATTCGTAGACTACGCACTGCTGATTCACTAAGGGAGGCTTTAATTCCGTAACTCTTAGCTCGTCAATGATCTTTCTACTGATAAAAATTGGTTGTAGATCATGGTTGATCTTTCTTCCAAGGTCACGAAGTCGACTGCGAACCACGTCAGCAGAATTTTTATCTTTGAAAGGGATAGTGATCCGTAGGGGGCTGTCCGATGGCGTGTGACTCGGTTCTGGAGGGCGCTGAAAGCTGTTGATAGTTGCGTCGATAAGCTTCTCAGGATATTTCAATTTCAAAAATATCCCTTTCAAGTTCTTACATTCTTGAGAAAAGAAGTCTGGTGTTGATGACAAACGTTTTGCACAATCTAACATAGTTCTTAAAAGTGATCGTTTATACCTGTTATCAACGTGACTTTGGTAGTGTGGAAGAAGACCTTTGTTGGTCTGTTTTCTGTACACACGTTTCAAGGCGGTGGTCAGTCTTGATGATTTCGATGCCAATGAACAGCAAGTGATTGTTAATGGCTGCCTCCATTGTGAAATTGATGGAGGGATGGGCTTCATTGAGAGTCGTAAGTAAGGCAGTGGCGTGGGATTGTTCACGTACTAAGGCAAGCGTGTCATCTACGTACCTCTTATAGAAACTCGGAAGCTTGTTCTCGCGTGCGAGTTTTTCTTCAATGGAGCACATGAATGCGTTTGCCATGAGAGGACCTAATGGTGATCCCATTGCGACGCCGTCAATTTGTTCGTAAAGTTTCCCGCTGAACTGGAAGAGCTGGTCTTGGACTATGTTAGATCGTGCAAAACGTTTGTCATCAACACCAGACTTCTTTTCTCAAGAATGTAAGAGCTTGAAAGGGATATTTTTGAAATTGAAATATCCTGAGAAGCTTATCGACGCAACTATCAACAACTTTCAGCGCCTCCAGAACCGAGTCACACGCCATCGGACAGCCCCCTACGGATCACTATCCCTTTCAAAGATAAAAAATCTGCCGACATGGTTCGCAGTCGACTTCGTGACCTCGGAAGAAAGATCAACCATGATCTACAACCAATTTTTATCAGTAGAAAGATCATTGACGAGCTAAGAGTTACGGAATTAAAGCCTCCCTTAGTGAATCAGCAGTGCGTAGTCTACGAATTCAAATGTGATTTGTGTGATACAAATTATATCGGTTACACGTGCCGCCACCTCCATCAGCGTGTTGAGGAACATAAACATTCTGTAATCGGGAAACACTTCGAGCACGAGCATAATTTAAGGCCGTCGAACCTGCGTGAGAATTTTAAAATTGTTAAGAAGTGCCGGAGCAAACTAGAGTGTTTAATTTTTGAAATGCTCTTGATTAAGAAGAAAAGACCGAAGCTAAACACCCAAAGTGACTCTATTCGCGCGAAACTCTTTGTGTGAACACTGGACTCTTGCGATGTTATTTCATTATTCGCATTCTTATCATTCACATACACACCTATTTCTGTATATATGTAGTGTCAATTAGGTTAATGTATCCACATTCGACAATGATGACATGAGGTCGTTGAAACGTCATGTAACGTTTTTATCGTTAATTTTCCTTTTGAAATGTTTTTCTAAATCGATCTTTATCAGAAGTTTCAATAAAGAGTCACAAAATGCTATGGATCGTTTATAGGTGGAAAATCGCTCCGAAAACGTAAAAACAGCTGGGCGCCAATGGGTTAAATAAAAGACATTCATGTAAAACATCATTAGCATTTACCATTATATTTCAAACACAATCTTTGAAATGCGACAAAGCATCTTTTCTTTTAAGGAAATTGTCATGAGAGCTGATTTTTGATCGGTATTGTTCAACAGAGATTCCCAATTCACTTACTTCTGATGAAATCGTGGGCTAGCAAACTCTTGTCAACTGCGTGTGGATGGTTCGTCCAATTTAACATTAACAGCAACAGCATTGCAAGGACAACACAAGGACAGCAGAGTCTCTTTTGCTTCCAAGTAATTTTAGAGACTTTCAGAGGCTTTCAAATACTTTCAGACACTTTCTGATATTCTCAGATGTTCTCAAGCAGGTCTACTGAACAGATTCAAGCCGTAAATATAAGTTAACTGTTGTCTTGCGAGAGTCAATAAATGACTCCGAAGATTCAATGTGGCGCAAAGTTAAGGTCCAGACCGTGAAATGTTGGCCAGTGAGAGTACAAATCCTTGCTGTAATCCACACTAAGAAGACAAGCTGACTGTAGGAAAGTTGGTTTGTGAAATCTAAGCAACAGAGATGAATGAATAACAAAATGGCCACTTTCAAAGCTTGAGGTATAAAACAGGTCAAATTTCTTAACAGTACTGTGGTAAACTAGACCCCGTGACAGGCGCAGCCTCGACTCTTGTGGACAAATAAATTTTCCAATCATGCCATAGTGTGGCTACACACTTCATGTAAGCCACACAAAAAAGAGAGAAAAAAAGAAACTTGTTTTGAAGGGTTTTTTCTTGTCATGTAGTCCAGTGTTGAAGTGATGCACACAAGGTGCTATAGTACAGCTCGCAGATAATCAAACCAAAATATATGCAAAAAGCGTGCATACAACAGCGGCATTAATTTCAGGCCTTATTAATGGGGGGGGGGGGCATATTGGAGAGGGGGGCTTAATAGAGAGGTTGGGGGGTTTTCTAATCTTTGAACACACTGTTTTTGTGTTAAATAGTTTCTGCATAAATCTAGATCTCAAACAATTGCAGTAAAACTTTATTATTTAATACCGAGAAGGAAACAGTATTGTGTATTTTATTGTAAATTTTTTTTTAAAACAAACCAACTGGGTTGCATAAAGTGTATTTCGTAAGAGGAAATAGGAGGGAATAATTACAAAATCTTGTGTCTCAAAAGGGGGGCTTATTACAAAAACCAACTCCCAAATGGAGGGCTTATTAGAGAGGGGGTTTAAAAGAGACAGGGGGCTTAATAGAGAATCAAAGGTATACAGAATGAATTCAGATTTTCTTAGCAAAACTAGTGAAAAATGTAGGTACCTCTTGCTGTTTATCATCACTATGTCCAACCTCTGCAAGTGAAGAAAAATACAAACATAATTTACTTGGTAAACATCATCATCACCATCATCTTAACTTACAATATCATTTAATATATACAGCATATTATGAACAGCTCTGAATTATGGGAAAACATGATAAAGCATTGACACAATTGGGTCCTCTATACAACTTTAGAGGGTGATTTTTGTCAGGTTCATGACAAACATTTAGCAACAAGAAATTCTCAAAGAATTTGTAAGCGGCCTTGTTGACCATCCGAGCCAGATCAATACATTGGATATAGTTCCAGTCGATCGTAATTCAATGTTTTTTGAGGTTTGCATGATCGACAGACGATTCGTGACTCCGAATGATAAAGACGTTTAAATTTCGATGTGCTATATACGGAATGTTTACTGGCTTAGTCGTTTAGTGCGTTCTCTTCGTACTGTAGCAGTGCGGCCTTTGGTTCATTTCCCCACGTTATCAAGTTTTTTTCTTTGATCTGTTTTTTTTTTCTATTCCTTTTCACTTGATTTTCTTTTTCCTTTTGTCATCGCTTAAATTGTAAGCTGGTTTTGCAATTTAACACGGAAAAATGGAAAACCGATTCTATGGATATTCACTACTCGAAATACCAACACCAACTTCCGATTAAGCTTGACAAAACACTGGCACTTCGATTTAACAGTTTGAAAGAAAGCGAAGAATTTGGTATAAACCGGCGTCTTAGATCCGTTGACCAGTTTCTCGAAGATAACCGATATCTCCAACAGTGAAAAGAAAAGCTACGTTCAAACAACCGGTATTGCACCATCACTAGTACTTAGTCCACCACTCGGTCAATACTTGTTTAGCATCAAAAACCGGGTCAAGAAACGCTCTAATAAATTTGTTTCCTATAAGAGGTACGTTGGAGGAATTCAATTCTGACTAAACATTTCTTTTAGAAAGGCTTTCGCAATTTCTTACTCTGACCCCTAAATAAATATTTTTGTGCAAGAGCCTTTGAATTTGCGTGAATTAGTCAACCGTGAACTAACACGAAACATCGCTTCGTATTCTATGGCCCTTCTTTTTCTTAACAATAACAAACAGTTCAATCTTGAAATACACAATAGTTTGCTCTCTCTTGTGGTGTAAAAGTTAATCCTTAACAAGAAAATACAACGTGAGTACGATACTTTTCAAGTTCGGGTAAAGTTGTATACCAACCTGTATACCGGAAACGCATTTAAAGCCGTGGTCGTATGCTGAAAATTGTTACTCACTCGTAGAGAAATGGCAGTTTTATTTTACGGTCAACGCAAAAATGGTTTCGGAATTCGAATAGCACAAAGATATAAAAATTATTGTAAAGCGATAAGTATAAAGCGAGATACAAATTTTTATGCACCCAACAAATTTCACTGAAAAATTTAATGAGATGTTTGAGGTTAACACGTCCAAAAATAACTCGTTTTGAATATTTAATAAGCTGTTTGCGGTTTAGCTACACATGAAAGTATAAAAGTTAGCTATTCGTAACGAATTGTTACACCTGAAGAATATAACGGGTAAAAAAATGTTATCTATCTGTCTAACGTGTATTCGGCGTTGAACAAATTAATTTTGAAGATCTTTAATATTCTTTGCGTGTTTTGTGCGGTTTGGTTTATCAAGCTATAACTTAATTTTTCTTGCGATTCAGTCAAACTGATATGTTGCTGAAAACCGATCAAAAGAAACGCTTTCAATTAAATTCCTTTGCTATGAAATGTATATTGAAGTAATTCAATTCCGGCTAAACATTTCTTTTGCAAAGGCTTTAACGATTCGTGACTTTGGTGACCACTCACGTTAATTATTACAAAATTCTCTAGTGATTCAAGGTAACTGGTGAGCAAGTGGCGCAATCGGATAAGGTGCAGACTATGGGCGATGAGATCTGAGGGTTGCGCGTTCCAAGTCCTGTCACCGGAGAGTGAACAGTTTATTTATTTACTTGTCATTGTTTCTTCCTCTGGCCGAGAGGGGTACGGGGTAAGTGACGGACGAAACGACGAGAAAAAAAAAAAAAAAAACGGGTAATGCAAGAAGCGGCTCGTCGCTAAGCGATAGCCGCTTAATAATATTGAAGGGTGTTCTGCAAAAGCGGGGTATATCGCTTTCTTGCCATAAAATCCAAAATATCTCTAAACTCACTCTGCTTTGGCATATAGACTAGAAATGTTGTCAGAAATGAAGTTCTGTACTTATTTTGCGATTAGAAAGCTAGGATCTGAAGGATTAGCTTATGACTTTTCCCAAAAACTCAAGAAACAGAAACAAAAGGATCTGATGCATGATTGATTTCTTTTGTTTGAGTTGGTCCAGTTCTAGAAGTCACACGCTAATTTCCTGAATCCAGGCCTTTAAATCACATAATAAGTGCATAATTTCAGGCTGTATGCCAAAATAGAGTGAATTTAGAGAGATTTGGATTTTAAGGCAACAAAGTGATATACGCCTCTTTTGTGGAACACCCTTCAATTGATCAAGCTTAAGGTTAATTATGTTGTTAAAGCCTTTTAAGTATCAGGAACTGATGTTATGTCCACATGCACATTGCCAGTCTGACCAGTATTTTTCCCGCCACATGGTTTCCCTTATATATTTTTTAGTAATACAATAATATTCAAGTGTAGGCCTGTATGTAAAAAGCTCTGTTTTTTCTGCAAATTGTCATACATGATGGTTTGATATAAAACCTGTCAATAAAAATTTATTCTATCTCAAAATATTATTAATAATATATATATTTCACAAATCAGACCTGCAAAAATGCAAGAAACAAACTCTATGACATTCAACCATCCATAAACACTGCAGCATATCTAACGGCCACAGCTCCAATGATTCTGACCTTGATGTATGATATAACATCATTAAAGGTTGTCTAGACAAAGATGTCATTTCCACAACTGATATAATTAAGCGGCCATCGCTATGGCGACGAGCTGCTTCTTGTATTACCTGTTTTTTTTTTTCTCGTCGTTTCATCCGTCACTTGCCTCGTACCCCTCTCGGCCAGAGGAAGAAACAATGACAAGTAAATAAATAAACTATTTTAATCTCCGGCAATGGGACATGCGACCCTCAGATCTCAACGCCCATAGTCTGCACCTTATCCGATTGGGCCACTTGCTCATCAGTTACCTTTGCCAGTGAATTTTGTAATAATTAATGTGAGTGGTCACCAAACTCACGAATCGTTAAAGCCTTTGCAAAAGAAATGTTTAGTCGGAATTGGATTACTTCAATATACATTTCATAGCAAAGGAATTAAATTGAGAGTGTTTCTTTTGATCGGTTTTCAGTAACATATTGAAAAGGTTTGAGAATCGCTAGAAAAATTGAGAAGTTATAGCTTGATAAACCAAACCGCACAAAACACACAAAGAATATTAAAGATCTCTGAAAATAATACACTTAAGACAGATAGATAACAATTTTTTATCTGTTATATTCTTCAGGTGTATCAATTCGTTACGAATTAGCTAACTTTTATACCTTTATGCGTAGCTAAACCGCAAACAGCTTATTAAATATTCAAAACGAGTTATTTTTGGACATGCTAAAATTAGTGTAAGCTCAAACATCTCATTAAATATTCAAACAAGTTTTTTTCAGTGAAATTTGTTGGGTGCGTAAAAATTTGTATCTTGCTTTATACTTATCACTTTACAAAAATTTTTATATCTTTGGAAAGGTAAATCAATGTGCTATTCGAATTTCGAAACCTTGTTTGCATTTACCGTAAAATAAAACTGCCATTTCTCTTCGAGTGAGTAGCAATTTAGCATACGGCCATGACTTTAAATGCGTTTCCGGTATACATTTTGGTATACAACTTTACCAACTTGAAAAGTATCGAACTCATGTTGTATTTTCTCGTTAAGGATTAACTTTTACACCACAGGAGAGAGCAAACTATTGTGTATTTCAAGATTAAACTGTTCATTATTGTTAAGAAAAAGAAGGGCCATAAAAAAGGAAGCGATGTTTCGTGTTAGTTCACGGTTGACTAATTCACGCAAATTGAAAGGCTCTTGCACAAAAATATTTATTTAGGGGTCAGAGTAAGAAATCGCGAAAGCCTTTCTAAAAGAAATGTTTAGTCAGAATTGAATTACTCCAACGTACCTCTTTTAGGAAACGAATTTATTTGAGCGTTCCTTTTGACCTGGTTTTGATACTAAACAAGTATTGACCGAGTGGTGGACTAAGTACTAGTGATGGTGCAATACCGGAAGTGAAACCAACCACACAGCTCTTTTTGATTGTGTGGCGTTGTTTGTGAGTAGCTTTTCTTTTCACTGTTGGAGATATCGGTTATCTTCAAGAAACTGGTCAACAGATCTAAGACGCCTGTTTATACCAAATTCTTCACTTTCTTTCAAATTGTCAAACAGATCGAAGTGCCAGGCAGTGTTTTGTCAAGCTTCACTGGAAGTTGGCGTTGGTTTTTGAATATCCATAGAATCGGTTCATCATTTTTCTGTGTTAAATTGCAAAATCAGCTTACAAAAAGGAAAAAGAAAATCAAGTGAAAAAGGAATAGAAAAAAAAAACAGATCAAAGAAAAAAGACTTGCCTACGTGGGGAATAGAACCACGGACTGCACTATTTCCATTCGAAGAGAACGCACTAAACCATTAAGCCAGCAAACATTCCATATATACCCAACTGAAATTTAAACGTCTTAATCATTCGGAGTCACGAATCGTCTGTCATGCAAACTTCAACAAACATTGAATTACGATCGACTGGAACTATATCCTATGCATTGATCTGGCTCGGATGGTCAAAAAGGCCGCTTACAAATTCTTTGAGAATTTCATGTTTGGAAATGTGAAGCAATTTTGGCATCTCTCCTTTTATCACTATCAACTGTGGGTTTTCTTTGTCATTTTTGTTTGTTTTTCCGTCAGAGTTATCGCTGGAAGGCTTGATTTCTGCCACTTATGAACTCAGCTGGTTAATGGAGGAGATTAAAACTGTCGGTCATTAAAGGTACCCAAATTCGTGTTTATAATAATAATAATAATAATAATAATAATAATGATATTTATCCAGGGAACCCACTCGCCTTGGCGGTTTTCAGTGGGGCCCTGCAAATTATAATTTACAAAAATAGAAATTAATATTACAATAAAAAACTGATTAAAAAGCTAAAAACAATAACTAAATAGGTCATTATTTACCAAGTTATGAGCTTTTAAGTTTGGCCTTAAAAAAGGACATCGATTCGCTACTTTTAACATTATTGTCTAAATTGTTCCAGTCTTTAGAGGCTTGAAATATGAACGTTTGTCTGCCCCAGTTGCCCCAGTTTATAAGACTATTAAAAATTTAAGCTCCTTTCATGAAACTGAAAAGTTAGTGTTCAGCTTCAGAACATTCTGCCATCAGCTGTAAAAAATGAGAACACTTTCTCCAGACTTCTTTTTGAAGGTGTGTCCGGTAGATATCTGTAACACGGAAGTTTATTTTCTCCCAATCTCCGGACAGACCGAGCGGACAGAGCAACTAGCTACTTTAACACAGCTGCCTTCCAGAAAGAGTAATACATCTCCGTGGCCATTTTACGGAGAGAAATGGGCAAAGGATGCAATAAATTGCCAGTGCGAATACATCAAAGAGAATCAGTCTATCCTCCCGGTTGGAATTACTCGGCCGCTAATTAAAGGGTCGAGACACGAAAAGAGAGGTTTTATCTTTTTTGAGGATTATGCGAATGTTCGTTTTCCATTTTAGAATTTTACTCACTAATCAGCTTCTTTGGAAAGCTGGAAGAAAAGACACAAGTAAGGTCATGTTGGTTTATGCTGAATATCAAGATCAAATAATTACGTTTCCCGCGGGGAAAGGAAATTCACCACATTCTTCTTCATATTACAATACGGATAAACATCATCGATGAATACAGCGACGTCGTTGGCTTATTTCGTTTTGTAGGCAACGATTCCACAGATAGTAAGCTTATGCCAAATCGCATGAAAATCTAAACGAATTGCAGAACAGATTAGGTGCTAAATGGCAAAAGTTCAACTCAATTTTAATACCAAGTCACGAATCCCCCTGCAGGAACACAAGCTCAATATATACTCCATCAAAATAAAATATTCATGCATGGATTTAGGGTATAATATCACCTTACCATATTTTCTTTCTAACTCGATAAAATTGTCCGACGATTCCTAAAAAAAATGCAAAACAGAAAAAAATATTAGAGTGGTAATATTGACCTAGAAGTACCGTGTAAATGATGTTGTTCTCTCATTGTAAAGGTTCGACCATCAAAATTATGACAAGTACAGACGAAACATAGTGTAGTCTACCTCTACGGCTTTCTTGTAGGCTATTAGAAGGCCAATACGCTGATCGAAGAGTCGAACCTCCCTTTCCAATTCATAGTTAGTTTTGCTTAGGTCTGAAATCTGGTCTTTGAGGGCTTTTATTTGCCTGTGAACTGAGAGAAAATGAAACGCACATCAGCCGTAAGCTCGCACGTGCGAAATGAAAGCGATGAAAAACTCCCAGCTCCAAATCGCCACTGAATAAGCATGATTGAATCCAATAGATTTTCCCATACATGAGGTGTGCTGAGGTTTTTCCTCTTCCAATAACACCGTTAGATCCTCCACGGCAGCCATGACAAAGTGGATAAATCGAATATTCAACTGAGCTCCTTAGCCAAAGCCTGTTTGTGAAATGAGCATGCTGTAGTCGACGAAATAAGCTGGACACGCCAAAACGACCCCAAATTACCACGCATCGTTGACAATTCAAGATCAAATCTTTTGGTATTTTATCGACGACAACACCGCGAGATCGGTTCCTGTCGAAAAATGCTTCAAAATTACGCAAAATGCGGTCGGAAACACTCTTCTGAGAACATCCATCCCACAGGATGTTCGCATGATTCGTTTCTGTTTTGGCACATGACTAAAACCTGAATTCTGATTGGTTAAACTGTTGTTTTCTGACAGCTCCGTAAAATTTACCACTTCCTGTTACTTCGCTCGGGGGCGGGAAAAATAGATCTGCTTGAAATTCCGACACATGTGAGAATTCCTGAGTGTTTTACACTTGTTGTATTGCGGAAAAACGTAATTTGTAATCACCTATTTTCAAAAATACTGCTGTGCAGTACACAACATATGGCTAAAACAATAAATGTCTTTGTTTTGTTTCGGTTTTGGAGCCCGCTCCAACTTCCGGCGAAAAACAAGTGCATTTTAAAGGAAAATGACATAATAATAATAATAATAATAATAATAATAATAATAATAATAATAATAATAATAATAATAATAATAATAGAATATTTAAACAGGATAAAACCATCAGTACAAATAATACTGTTATCAAAGGGGTCCTGCGGCAAATACTAAAAATGTAAAAAATGTAAAATATACAAGTGGAAAATACAGCTGTAAAAAGCGATACTATAAAAAAACTAGAAATAAAAATGTTCGTTGACTTTTTGCCTAAATAAGACTCTGGCGTTCAGTTTCCGGATCTCTAACGGCAAACTGTTGTGAATAAGAGCACCTAAAAAAGAGCACCTAAAAAAAGAGCACCTAATAAAAGAAAACTTTGTCATCGTTGCTCTGGTAACCTCAGATAAGATCGCCCCCAGTCAGTGATATATTTACGTCTAATTTTGACGTCTTTATGTTCCTTTTTTCGGCGTTATTAAAACTGTTAAAAATATTTAGGTTTTATAATTTATCATTGTCAAATTTAATCATTTGGTGCTACCCATTTTAATCAATTTAAATAAGATGAAGTTTCTTTGATTTGGAAAAAAATAAATGTCTAAACTACTCCCCGAGAATATTCACTTTATTAGGGTAGGTGGAGCCCATATATACCGAGAGTCGTTAACTGAATTTTTCTTCAGGCTTCTAACTTTCCAAGGGCTTTGAGTGGACACTCTGATTGTACTTGCCAGTTTATAATTCCATGTCTTCCCAGTTATTTCGTGTTTTTAGTCCTTTGTCTTTGTCGTGGACACGCCTGCGCCTTAACAGGCGATGGTCACCATATAGCTAATTTTCCCAAGCCGTTTCGGCTTGCGTTTGGGACGATTACAAGTAGTTTACTGGAATATTGAACAGAAAGGGAAGAAAAGTTATTTCCGGAATGCCTTAAACACTTACTGGGATTGGACAGAATGTTGCATTAGTGATTGATTGCATCTTCCCAGGAGTAGCACAAAATGAAGACATGGGACTGAGTAGTCTAAATATCGATTTACATGTACATAGACGGAAGTATTTTACCAAGTAGCACGTCCGATAGAAGATGTGATGTGAAGATGTGAAGATGTGATGTTTAGATGTAATGTGAAGATGTGAAGATTTTCTCAAGGTGATTATGAAACGAAAATTTACACCGTAATGGAAAAGAAAAGAAGAATGAAAAAAGCAACTGAAAGTTAAGAACTTTTCCGCCTACTTATAAACCTACTACAACTACAATATTGCAGGACTAACATCAAATATTTTTCCGTTTTTACCAAGGACCTAAATTTTACAACTCCTTAAATACCAAGATCGTCAACTCGTCCTCCCCTTTCTCCTTTGAAAAAGCACTTAAGGCGTTTGTTTGTAATCATTAGTAATTTAACGTAAACGTTTTTAAGTATTAACATTTTTTGCAGCTTGTAACCTTCCATTTGATATATTGTAATTGCATTCGTCGTCGTGTTCTTCTTCTTTAATTTCATCTTGTAAAACAATAACTGAGGAGGCCCGTGAATTAACATAAACTACATAGTTTCCTTTAGGCCTCCTCGCCATTGTTACCTCTATTCTTTCTTTCTTTTTTGTTTTCATGATAATAATGTTATTTGTGGAGTGGCAAATTAAAAATAAAAATAATAAAATAGAAAAGATTACCACTTGGAGCACTTAGGTTTAATCACGTTCTCCAAATGTTGTGACTGGAAACTGGAGAAGAGGCTTGGGAACTGTTCACATATACGCCCACCTTTTTGCTCTGACATGTTCAGCAGGCAGTGTGACGTCACTAATCCGTCTTATATTACAGGAAATCAGGATCTAGGAAATGTTTGGAAATTTCCTTCCTATCTTACAGCCAAATTTGTATGTTCTCACTTCTCCTCCGTTGTGTTTTTATTTACTTTTTTTATTTTCGTATTGTTGTCATCAACTGTCCGCGAGTCTTGCGACTACGCAACTGCGAAAAACGAAAAATAAATAAAAACAAACAAACAAACAAACAAACGCAATATGCCAATCAGAAGCCGTTGTAAGATGAAATTTATTAACCTCCGCTGGATAAGTATTAAAAGATTACACAAGTTACAAAAAAACAACAACAACAGACAGTGTTTAATGAAAGCAACCCGTGCCAAAGTGATATCAAAGTGAAAACGTGATTAGAAGTGAAATTACGGATGCTCATAACGTGACCCCTTCGAATATTAAGTCATTCTTCACTTCCTAAACGGCTTCTTCAGATCATTTTTCAAGCACGTGCTACAAAAATAAACTGTTAATTCAGCACCGTTGGTTTCCGTTTCTTGCTTAAGGTGTGTTTTGGCTGAGAGCCTTTTGAAAGCTCTGTTGAAGACACGCTGTGTTGCTGATCATAAGACGGGGTAGGTTGATTGGATTATGCTTGCGGAAACGTCACGTTTTAATAGTTTATTGGCCACTACAATGGTTTGTCGCAAGTGCTGAAATAGTTACAGAAAGTGTGCCAAGTGTGCCAAGGGAAGATTAAAAACATATATATGCCACGGAACTAAGTGTAGATGGACAAGGAGCAATTTTCTTGGACCAAATAAATTTGGCTAGTGCTTCGCGCCATGAGCAACAGTACCCAAGTGTCAGCTTCGATTTTCATCGATTCTTTAGCTTTTAGACAGCGGATGCCGAAATCAGAGACTACTCGCAGTCGATTCAGCTTTCGATCAAATTAACTAAAAAAGAAAAAGAAAAAAAAAAAACAAGGAAAGAACGCAAATTCGATGTGATCTACCATTGCGTAATAAGCTATAAAGGTACCATTTTGAGAAAATGTGTTAAACGCGAAAATGTATTCAATATTGCAAGACTGGCAGATCAACAGGAAATTGAGTATGGGGCGCTGTTTCTGGATTTATTCACTATTTAGCATAAATTGTGCCACTTTTTCTCATTATTTAAAAAGGTTGTGATTTATAGATATAACCAATTGTGGACACTGCTCGGAAAGTGGTAATTTGAAGTAACGAAATTTTTGTCATTTACATGTACATGGTGGAGTGATAACGCCGAGCGACCACGCCGAGAGGTGTCACATGAGCTATTGAACTGGGAACCGTTTTTCAGCGGAACCTGCGGAACTTACCACAAATTCTTTGCTTAGAAGTAATGATCATTAATAAAAAAAAGTTCACATAATTTGCTTTTAGGGCCTTTCTCCGATTGGACCCAGTTTGGTCACTGCGTTTGTTTATAACCAGAAGCGTTTTTTAGCGAAGTGTTGCGGCCTACTTCAGGAAACACCTCGCAAACTGGGGTTTAACGAGATCAACTTTTTGTAACCCACTTGTCAGTTCTGTACAACTTCCTTGACTTTTTGCTCCGAACGAAATAAACAAAATAGCCCACGTATCCACTTCTTCTAGCAAAGACGTTTGGTCCGATTTGCCATGATGTTACTTATGTTAAAAATAAAATAAAATAAAATAAAATAAATTAAAATAATAATAATAATAATAATAATAATAATAATAATAATAATAATAATAATAATAATAATAAACTGGGGGAGGGGCTTGGTCATCGAATTCGTTTTGGAGATAAATAGCAAGGTTGAACACACACAGCGACTCATAATTGGGTTCCACAAATTCTCGACAGTTTAAGACCCTAAAATCGCAAATATAATTGGAGTGTTTATAAGGCGGGTCGGTCAAAATTTACGGCCTCAATGTAGCCGAAAAGTGTTTAAAGCAACAAAATAAAGCAAACTGTCAGAAAACGTATTGTATTAATTATACCAGTTCCGGCTTGTCAAGCCCATATTTTTCCCTCTTATCGCGATTGTTGGCAGCTCGGCAACCATGCAAATTCGGATGATTTTATATCTCGTAGGAAGTAGGCTGGATTGCTTACGGTTCATGATTGAAAATGTTTTCTACTAGCCTTGCATATTTTCCTGGATTTATTTTCATCACTTTATTTGAACCCTCTTAAAGCCTCACTGATGGTCAGATGGCGGGTTCGTCAATACCTCTACGCGATGAATATTGTGCATCAGTTTAGCAGCGAAAATGCGAATTCCGCTTCCACCCAGAGATGATTGCCTTACAGTAAATCTGTGTTTTGTTATGCGTTGTAAGTTAGGGTGTCTACAAACAATGACAGACACTGCACTTTTGATTTCCATTTACTAATCTACAGTTGTGCTGTTTGATTTGCGGTTAGCCGCCATCTTCCGTTCACAGAGAAAATTGTTATTGCACGGTTTCATCGCAGTGAAAGCGAGAATGCCGCTCCCATCCAACGTAAAACTTGACGTCGCCAAACAGTCTGGGCTTATTGATACCTGAACTGGAGAGGTGGGGTGTGTGGCAGGGAGGGGAAGGGTGGTTACTGGGAAGAAGTGTGTCACACAAGCCCTCAGTGAAACCGCTTTTCGTCTGTTTTGGTCCTCCACTTCTCTGTCTGTGACTTGAGGTGAAACGAAATACATTGTCCCTAGCCTGATCACTGCAACCTGATACAAGGTTCAAGCTGGATGAGGTGCAGAAAATATCATTATGATAACAAGCCTGCGTAGCAAGCGTTCCTGTTCGAACATATTTTACTGCATTCTGGCCGCATGAAAGTTGGGACGAGAGTCCCCCCCCCCCCGGGGAGAGGGGTGGTATTTGAAGTGGGGGCTCGTCCCAGTTTCACGCGGCCAGGAGGCTAACATAGTCGAAAACGTCTGTCTGATGAGAACCCTACTTTTAACCTGATTTTAAGACCATACCCAACCCCTGTAGGGTACATTCTGATCTGAGACTATTCGCCGGGTTTATAGCCGAGACTGAGTTACTAACAGAGTCCGATCGCTACCGTAAATGAAAATTCACGCAAACCAGGCCGAAAACGTACCCTGTATCAATAACAGCTTGTCGCTGATTGAGCATGCATTCCTTCCATATCGGTATGCTCAAACTGACGATATACGGTGGTTATTGACAAAAGGACGTATTAAATCCTTTGCAAATTATCTATGGTTAAAATTAGACCACACATGCTCTCAGTACATTACGGCATCTGTTTTTGGATTGTCTGAGTAATTATCAAGGAATTATCAACTAATGACAAAGCGTGGGAAAGGTTATCTGGGCGGCTACAGCTTGACTTCTAAATGCCGCTATAGACGTTTTTTGCTTTAGTGGTTAGGGGATTAGGATTGGGCTTGGAATCTTCTAAATTCGCTGTATTTGGCACGCAAGACCCAGATTAATTGGGCTGGGTCAGGGTGGCTGGGTCATTTTCCCTTTAATCCGTTTTCGTTGCAAACCGATGGAAATCTCGGAGGAAGGGAGGTTTACGAAAACACTCACCAAGAATTTTGCCGATGGAGTACTAGCTTAGGCCGAGGGAGGGAAACGGAGATTTAAGAAAAACCTTGAACAAAGTAGGGGAGAATGATAAGTTTCATACAAAAGCGTTCTGTCAAGTTTTTAATTATAACTGTATGCTTCAATATATGGAATAGGTTACGTTTGGGGATGACTTGCGAGACCCAGCGTGGTTTTAAACAGTAAAAACGTTTTGGAAAAGAGCAACGAAGATGTATAATTTTTTTACGTAGTTGTCAACTGAAATAGAACGCAAATTTCTAGAACGAGAACACAGTTTGAAAACTCGTGAGAGGAAGTACAAAATTTGATCCTTTATCAGAAATAAATACCGTAATGATTCGATTTAGCGCCTTCCTTCCAATAAGCGCCCCCTTTCGAATAAGCGCCCCCTTCAAATGTGTTTTTGTTAATAAGCGCCCCTATTCTTATATTATAATATTACAGCGTCGTCAGAGTACGGATACGTATCAACCGAGGTTCATCTTCCTTTAACTGCTCCCAAACGTACGGTAATGCTGCATTAAAAAAAACAGTGGTCTTCGTCTGAGTTTCTCAACTATTATGTCTATGTGAGTGTATAATTCCTTCAAGCGAATGATCTCTTCTTCGAATTTTGTGGCTATTGCTCGGGTGGTCGTTCTGGTCATGAAGGATGCAGGGACATACACTGTCGAAGCTATCGGCGTAGAAATAGATTAAAATTCCCTCACGTTAACTGAACATTCACCGTATATTTGTTACCATTACAGTTTCTGTTATTGTTCCTTTTTTTTAAATAAATATTGCTGAAGTTTTGTTTTGAACATTCGGTTGTTTCTCAAAAAGAAATAACCGCCCTGTCCCGAATAAGCGCCCACCTTGAGGTACCAAAAGTAAATAAGCGCCCCGGGCGCTAAATCGAATCATTACGGTACATAAAACCGCGGCCACACGAGCGATTTCTTGCTTGCGATGGTGATGCGATTTTTTTTTAATTGTCGCGTCACCAGCGTGCATTAAAAATCACCCGTGTAGCCACCCTCGTACAGGTGATGCGACGGCTCAAAAAATCGCAGAAAAAGATTCGCGAAAAATTAAACTCATTCAATTTCTCGCGATTTTTTCTTGCGACTTTTTACCTGTTGCGTTGCCAGTTCAAGGGTGGCTACACTTGCGATTTTCATCGCGCGCTGGTGACGCGACAAAATTGAAAAAATCGCATCACCGGCGCGAGCGAAAAATCGCTTGTGTAGCCGCGGCTTAAGAATTACATATGCAGCTCAATTTGTATTTGCCGAACGACCGCTGAAGTCGCCTGCGTTCGCTAAACGGTCGGGAGCCATTTGGGATTTTTAAGAGAGCCAAAAGAGACCGGAGAGGGATTTATCTCACTGAACCACTATTCTTGAACCCTGCAGCTTACCGTCGGACCAATATTTTCTAAACTTTGGAGACTCACGGGGGGGGGGGGGGGGGGGTAGATAGATAGATAGATGGATAGTTTATTTATATAAAACGTCGCAGCCAATAGGCTCAATTATGTCCCTTAATATTTACAATAATAAAATTATGATAAACTATAATAATAATAACAATAATAATTACAATTGAAAACCTATCACTAGTTAAAATTCACAAAATTTTTCAAAAGACCTAGGCTTTAAAACTATTTACAAGATGGCATTGTGCATTAAAAAAGGTGTTCTTAGCCCTCTTTGTGTTAAATTTGATGTTAAAAGTTCTTGGGTTTCTTAGTGAGTACGTAGTGCTGAACTGAGGTGGTAATAGCTAATGCCGGCGATGGTTTTTGTCTTCGAAAATATTGTCGAAAAGAGACTTACAGAGGTCTTGATGATGATCAGCTAACCTACTTAGGCCTGCCTGCACTAACACCTCATTATAACTCACGTATGGATAGATAATTGATAACGCTCTTTTTTGAACCCGTTCGAGATCGTTAATTAAGTAAAGTGGAAGGGACGAATAAAATACTTGGACGGCATAGTCACACACTGACCTAACACAGCTCGTATAGAAAGTAACAAGATCACTCTTAGGGACATGGGCACGCTTTAATTGTAAGAGGAGGGGAGGAGGGGAGGAGGGGAGGAGGGGAGGAGGGGAGGAGCGGGGGTGGGGGTACTCCCAGAAAAATTTGGTGGGGGGTGTACGACCCGTGTCCTGAAACCCTTACCGGCTATTTCAGACCAAAATCTTCGATTTCCCTACCCTATTTCAGACCTGATCAAAAATTCAATACCCTATTTCAGACCTATTTTACGGACACGGTTGGCGTAAACATAATTTGAGAAGGACGTTTGTTGATGGTCTTATCGCCTAATGATGAAAACGTAGCTGCTTCTTAAAAAATACCCAATTCAAGTCTAGAGTGCTCAAACCGTACCCTATTTCAGACCAAAATGGTCAAAATGGATACCCTATTTCAGACCAAGGCGGCTAAAAAACCATACCCTTTGGGGCCGCACATACCTATATAGCCTAAATAAGACAGTAACCCCTCCCCTGGGCTGAGGTCACGAGAATGTGACGGTTCGGAATGAAACTTTTACTAATCAGTCTCAAAGTCCTATAAAATCAGTTATAAACACAGACTCCATCATACTGATGTACATCGACACTGAGATTTACTCGACTTCGAATCCTTGCTAAAGATAAAGATAGGAAGTTGTCTGGCCTTGCGCAACATCACGGACGGCAGTGACAAAGAAAACGTCACTTATAAAACAAATTCGCTTATTGACCTTATTTGCCGAGCTGCTCTGTGCCGATTATTCTAACCCTTGTCCAGTGTAAACTCAGGGTCAATATTGATTTAATCTAAGCTCAGAAACAGAAAGAAAAGTTCATCGCGGTGTCATTGCTCTTGAACTTCGTCGAGCCAACATTTCTCTACAGAGGACGTCAAAGAAATGAACCAAAAATTTTTAACTTGCGTTCAGATTCGTTATTCTGCTTTCTAATCCTTTTGGGTTTTCAACACGCGTTCTGGTTGTCACGGTTTCTGTTTTAAGCTATAGGGACCACTCGCTCGCCCCAATCCCGTAGCTTTTGACCGTGCTCCATTAATCGAGGCAAAAATCCTCTCTGTGTTGCCCAAATGAAGAGCCTGTATGCAGGATAAAGCGCGTACGCATGCACAGTGACATGTAACAATACATGATCGATTTCACCATATTTTTAAGTGTGCCGATCATTCAAATTGCGATTTACATTTTCCCTTCTTCATTGAAGAAAAAAACCGACTTGCTTGTAAATTCTATGGACTAGAGAAAATGTCATATTACACTAGTAACTTTGCACGATGGAGGTTCCTGAGTGGATGACCACGCCCTCCCCCCTCCCCAATTGCATTGGAGGACTTGGGGGACTGGCACTAACACATGATATCTCTCTTTGCTGCACAGCTCCGTAAACTGGGTGACTGTTCTTCTAACTTTCTCGGTTTCAGCGGTCCGATTTGTTTAGTTACCTTTTTTATTACGAAAAATACTCTTGACGTACCATTTTCTCTGTTCAGGCTACCCTGTCACCGTAAAATTCGTGCATACAAGACGTAGGACACTCTGCGCTCGAATCAACATGGCGCTGGAGGAAGTCTCGAGTGCAAAATGCTTTGGTGGTTTCCAGAAGGTTTTCAAGCATCACAGGTATGTTCTTTATGTCAATGTACAGTCTGTGTTGTATTTTTGGCCTTGCTCCTCTTCCTTCTATTCTGTTATGGACAGAAGCCTTCACTTTAGCACACTTGAGCGTGGAGATGCCACCTCTAAGCTGTGGCCCCTTGCTAGATAAATATGGACATCCCTCTCTTTCTATCGCGGTCATTCGGTCGCTTGAAAAAAACAAACAAACAAACAAAGAAAGAAAAGAAACAGGAAAAAAAAGGACAAGGTAATAAGTTGCTAGCTTCTACCTATGACTTTTAAACATGGACTGAGTGTATAGAGAAGACGTTCTTTCTTTCTCCCTTGTTTGTGACCATGGATACAGGCTTATTTCGAAGGTGCATGTGCATATTCCCTTGAGTGTGATCTAAATCGCACTTGAGAATGTATCTGTTCAATGGGAAAAAAGGAAATTATAAATTATCTAGGGTGTTGTATGACATTGTACAAACTGTCATGATGTTTCAATCATTAGGATTGGTCAGGTGGGGGTGGGGGAGAATATTTTTATTTTATGAATCCAATTAGCAAGCAGCTGAATCCGGTTAGCTTGCATGATTCAGTCTGATTACCAAACATTTGTATTTGACTCTTGTTTTCAGCTCAGAGCTGAAGTGTGACATGAATTTTGCGGTTTATGTCCCTCCTCATGCAGCATCAGGGAAAGTGCCTGTTCTGTATTGGCTATCAGGTGAGTGCTTTGAATAATTCAGCCACACCACGGTGACTGTAACCATGATATGAAATATCCTTCTCAGGACGACACTTACCTGGACGATCGTACTTCACTTAGATATGACATGATTTCTGGGTTCAAACCATTTACAATTTGAAATCTAATCATTTTTTGGCTAGCTTATGTATTTGTCTGACATATTTCTCTAAAGAAGACAGGTCATATGAGTATGAAAAAATTTCCTCAAAGTTAATCTGGAAGTTTCAAAGAACTTGTTTTGCTATAAGTCAAAATACCTATATTGTGGTAACCATTTAATTCCCTATGTCTCTGTATAATAAAATCTTATTTAATTTTAGGGCTAACATGCACAGAACAGAATTTCATCACAAAAGCTGGTGCACAGCGCACTGCAGCAGAACAGGGTATTCTGATTGTGGCACCAGATACCAGCCCACGTAAGTTAATCTTTTTTTGTGAAAGTTGACCATGTTTTATGTATTTGGTTTGAGTCTTGTAATATTATTGCTTTTCTTTATAGTTTGGTCATTTACTGCATGTTACAGAAACTCTCCCTTTGTTTGATTTTTGTCGTTTTTCACAAAAATTTTGAAAACTTAAAACTTGAGGAGGTGTGGCCTGATAATTGGGTGTTTATTGTGTCAAACTCCAATGGCCTGAAAGGGTTTGAAAATTGTTCAGGGACTCGGTTGGTAACTGCTAGTCAAAAACATTTTGTTTCACATGGATAATATATATATAGCCCCTATGCCACCCCCCCCCCCTCCCTCCCCAAAAACGACTAACAACTACAGCAACAACAACTTTATTTATAATTTGTTAAATGCCCATATTACAAAATTATTGTCCACCCTAATGTGGCAGAGCTAATCGAGATGGGTGGAACTATAACATAGGTACATAATACATATTTAACTTATTATCTAATGGAATTAAAATAATGTTATTGATGTAAACAGTATTGTTGGGAGACAACATTAGATATTATTACTATTAATTAGAATATATATATATATATATATATATATATATATATATATATATATATAGACAAGGTTAATTTGGGAACAGAAATCATCAACTAAGTAATTAAGTGAAAATGTGGCTCAGCCAGGAATCGAACCTGGGTCTCCAGATTACCGGTCGGATGCCTTAACCACTAGGCCACTGAACCAACCACACTGGGTTGACACATATTTTTACTGTACAACACATACACAGTGTGGCCTTATTTTTATGGTAAGGTCCTAGGAGACAATTTCACACATTTTCTGCAACCAGGATCACGTCACTACTCCCGGATCGATCAGCGATGCAAGGCCAAATCCCCCTGGAAATTAATTAAGTACAGTAAGGTAGGGAGGGGATATATTAGCAACTGATTGCCTTAATTACTTAGGATCACCAGCCTATTCCCGTTTGGATGGCGATTCATTAGCGATTTCTGAGAAATACGAACAGACAAGGTTAATTTGGGAACAGAAATCATCAACTAAGTAATTAAGTGAAAATGTGGCTCAGCCAGGAATCGAACCTGGGTCTCCAGATTACCGGTCGGATGCCTTAACCACTAGGCCACTGAACCAACCACACTGGGTTGACACATATTTTTACTGTACAACACATACACAGTGTGGCCTTATTTTTATGGTAAGGTCCTAGGAGACAATTTCACACATTTTCTGCAACCAGGATCACGTCACTACTCCCGGATCGATCAGCGATGCAAGGCCAAATCCCCCTGGAAATTAATTAAGTACAGTAAGGTAGGGAGGGGATATATTAGCAACTGATTGCCTTAATTACTTAGGATCACCAGCCTATTCCCGTTTGGATGGCAATTCATTAGCGATTTCTGAGAAATACAAACAGACAAGGTTAATTTGGGAACAGAAATCATCAACTAAGTAATTAAGTGAAAATGTGGCTCAGCCAGGAATCGAACCTGGGTCTCCAGATTACCGGTCGGATGCCTTAACCACTAGGCCACTGAACCAACCACACTGGGTTGACACATATTTTTACTGTACAACACATACACAGTGTGGCCTTATTTTTATGGTAAGGTCCTAGGAGACAATTTCACACATTTTCTGCAACCAGGATCACGTCACTTCTCCCGGATCGATCAGCGATGCAAGGCCAAATCCCCCTGGAAATTAATTAAGTACAGTAAGGTAGGGAGGGATATATTAGCAACTGATTGCCTTAATTACTTAGGATCACCAGCCTATTCCCGTTTGGATGGCGATTCATTAGCGATTTCTGAGAAATACAAACAGACAAGGTTAATTTGGGAACAGAAATCATCAACTAAGTAATTAAGTGAAAATGTGGCTCAGCCAGGAATCGAACCTGGGTCTTAATTAATTAATTTCCAGGGGGATTTGGCCTTGCATCGCTGATCGATCCGGGAGTAGTGACGTGATCCTGGTTGCAGAAAATGTGTGAAATTGTCTCCTAGGACCTTACCATAAAAATAAGGCCACACTGTGTATGTGTTGTACAGTAAAAATATGTGTCAACCCAGTGTGGTTGGTTCAGTGGCCTAGTGGTTAAGGCATCCGACCGGTAATCTGGAGACCCAGGTTCGATTCCTGGCTGAGCCACATTTTCACTTAATTACTTAGTTGATGATTTCTGTTCCCAAATTAACCTTGTCTGTTTGTATTTCTCAGAAATCGCTAATGAATCGCCATCCAAACGGGAATAGGCTGGTGATCCTAAGTAATTAAGGCAATCAGTTGCTAATATATCCCCTCCCTACCTTACTGTACTTATATATATATATATATATATATATATATATATATATATATATATATATATATATATATATATATATATATATATATAGAAAGAAAGTATGTAGAGGTGGACTAGATCAAACACATATATTTGCTACTCCGAGTTTCATGCTTCTCTCGAAACAATCATCAGGCCACTGCCCGAGAATAACGAATACATACAAGATATACACATTTGAAAAGTAGGAACAATACCTTCTAGCGTGACGTGTCAAGATACAATTGGTTTAAGCAAATACAGTATTCAATAGAAATTTTTTCGAATGTCTACAGATTGATGTCAGTTCATTTCTGTTGTTGAGGGTAGCCATTTCCGGTTTACAAAAGTGGCTACAAGCATAAATTGTCTTACATCGACAGAACCAGCGAAGCACCAAGAGCTAACCGAAAGCGCCACGCTAGAAGGTATTGTTCCTACTTTTCAAATGTGTATATCTTGTATGTATTCGTTATTCTCGGGCAGTTGCCTGATGATTGTTTTGAGAGAAGCGTGAAACTCGGAGTAACAAATATATGTGTTTGATCTAGTCCACCTCCACATACTTTCTTTCTATACAAAGCTCTGGTTTATCCATTGAGCACTTTTATAGCAGATGAAGAGTTCAATTTTTCCTCTACTAGTTATATAAACACGAGGAAGACTACAAGGATTACAAAATTAATATCAAAACTTGACTTTTTGAATGATGTTTCGGGTATCAAGATAAGAGTCATCTAAAGCCAACAACAACAACAACAACAACAATCTTTATTTGTACTCATTCTTGCAACGAAAAAAAATTATTTGACAATGAAAAATTAAAGGTAAAAGTTTAGAGTAAAAGGTAAAAGTGTTCTTTTTATTTTCCTCACAAAGAAGACTATGCAAAGTCTTCTGCCTATCAATCAAGTGCAACTATAGATATTCAAAATGGCTGATTGCAAGGTGTTCAGGCTCATTTGGGCATGCTCTTATGTTATTATCACTCTCCTTCTTTTTGAGTGAAATGTGGATGGGACAGGTGTGAAGTACTTTTTGTCAGGGACCGCAGAGACCTTTTTAAGTGGTAGGGCTAAAACATCCCAAGCCCCTCCCCCTCCGCAATCTCTGTTTGTTTCCCTACCAATTATGGTTCAAGATATCTGACTTTAAATTCAAAGTATTGTAACAGCAGTCAACAGATCCTTATTTTTTGCATCTTGGTCAGGCCTGTGAGTTGCACTTCCTTAACACATTAGGTAGACTTAATACACTTCAAGCTTCAAGGTGGCCTCCATGGCCAGGCCAATAGAGCTTAGAGCAGCTTTCATAGCATGAAGTGTATTACTTCTATAAAATGCTGTTAAGTTTCAAAACATGTAATTCAGTTCGGCAACTGCAAGATGTTGTTTTTAATAAACACTTTATTATTAAGTAACTTAAGGATTATTTCTCCCTCCTCCCCCAGACGGTATGGTAGTCAATTACAGGGCTATCCCTAGGTTTGCATTATGTAACATATTGTAAGCCACTGAGATGTAATTGTCAGGTAGTAGGTTTTGCTTTCACATAAAAGAGATAAGCTGCTGCAATATATTTTTACATAACCTTATAATTTGTCATTATTACAGGGTCATGTGGAATAGAGGGTGAAGATGACAGTTATGATTTTGGTACTGGTGCAGGGTTTTATATCGATGCAACTGAGGAGAAATGGAAGACAAATTACAGAATGTTCTCTTACATTACAAAAGAGGTTAGCGCTTTTACAAATGTGGTATGCACTTAACCTGATATTTCCTAAATTACTGGAAATGAAAACTCTTTCTCAGTTAAGCTTGCCAAAACTTTTGTATCAACTGGAGTGGTGTTGAAATTGACCTTTCAACTGAAGCAGGTTGCGGCCCTGGAGGCTAGGGTACTATAATTAATTAATGAACTGTCAGGATATGGAATAGCCTTGCTGATGATGTTGCTGGCAGTTTCTCATACTCTGGGCCAGGCCAAAGAACCTACAACCAGAAGGACCCTTGGCCTTTGTTTTGTCAATATTTTATTCTCAAACAGCAATGAACCTCAGATTGGTCTTCCAGTGGACTTCATTTTTTTCTGTCCTGATGGGTATTGTTTACCTTTCATAAATTATATACAAAAACCGAACAAACAAATAAGTCAATGAACACCTTTAAATGCCCTGCATTGCTTTTGAACCAGAGTCCTTCTGGCTGTAGGTTCTTTGGCCTGGGTGTGTCATGGTTGAGGAGCTCAACGGTCTCATTTCAGTCAAACCTTGATTATTTGGTCCTGGATTATCTGGACTTTTCGATTATCCAGACCATTTTTTCTGGTCCCATTGCTTTCATGAATATTAATAAGGTTTGATGAAGATTCCTAAAATGCTATTCTTTTGAATTCTTTTTAATTTAGGTATTGCAAAGTGTGTCTGAAACAGCTTTGTTTTTCTTTCAAACATGGAATTTCTAAGCGCTGGCACGCGTTGTATAATACGCAGTGCATTCAACTGAGTTCTGATTGGCTGAGACTTGTTTTGTTGTGAAGTGAAGTTTTGGTTTCCTAATTAGCTCATTTTTAAATCATTAATATTCATATTTTTGGTCATCCCGACTCTTGATTATCTGGAATATTCACTCCAGTCCGTTGGTCTGTAATCCTAGTAGTTAAGCAAACTACCAAGTAGCAAGAAACATTTGCAGGTTTTAATTTTGCTGATTTTGTGGATAGGGCAATCTGCAAAAGTAAAAACCTGTTGAAGAAAATGCAGCAAAAATTTACTCCCTTCAGTCCAATAAAGAACTATTTTAATGTAACCTTCTGTTACTGGAGAACTATTAACTTTGAGTTTTAATAGAAAACAGCAACAAAACTTAACGGTGCATGGTATGTGAATACTATACATGTCAATATACAGAAATCAGTGAAATGTCTTTAAGTATGCCGCAGAAATTTCAGCCATCTTGGCTGAAATTTAAGAAGCCCAATGCAAAGCTTCTTATCATAACATGATTGCAAGTCACCATGCAAACTGATAATTCAGTGTGAAAATAGTAGCCACACTGTGTATAAGAAATGAAAAATGAACCTCAGTTATCATTTTTAAACAAGTTTTTTTTTATTATCAATTTAAGAGAAAAAGCCCCCTTTATGCTGCTGGGTTCTCATATATTTCTGTTCTCATTTTATTGTAGTAAATATTATTTTAGTCATAACATACTGTTCAGCTTCCAGCTTTGATCCAAAGTAACTTTCCAGTTGTGCCAGATCAACAGTCAGTGCTTGGACACAGGTGAGAAACTCAACTATGTACATAATTTTTCATATATTTTTCATCTGTAAACAGTTGCAATTTTTGTGTTACTGCTAAAAATTATGTGAATAAACAATAGATGGTTCTCTGATTTAGTATGTACACTAAACTTTTGCTTTTTCACTGTCTTTTCTTTGTTGCTTTCAGCATGGGTGGTCATGGAGCTTTAATTTGTTTCCTCAAAAACCCAGGGCTTTATAAGGTAAGTAATAGTAATAGTAATAGTAATAGTAATAGTAATAGTAATAGTAATAGTAATAGTAATAGTAATAGTAATAGTAATAGTAATAGTAATAGTAATAGTAATAGTAATAAATG
>JAEMWC010000003.1:125000-165000 GCA_016490735.1 Pachyseris speciosa | reverse complement strand
CGCTACGTTCGGTGCGTACGTAAAATATTTTCTCGTGCGGCCCTCCCACTCTGTCAATAAAAGCATAACATGGTTGACGTAGAGTAGCACGACAGGCTAACATTTGCACAGCTGAAATAATAGGACTATTTAAAATCTGTTGTCTCTTTCTAAGGCGTCATCGAACGAAACTGGCTTCCTTTATGCTCTTTAATGTTAGGAGTATGATGCTACTGAACTGGTGAAAAACTACGATGGACCAATACCGGATATACTAGTCGATCAGGTAGATCAATACTTCCGTCACAGTTTGAAGGGGTTATGTCATGGGTAAATTTATGTTTTTGGTCACAATTTAGGTGAAATCAAGACTGAGAACAATTTCAGTTGCACACAAATTGATCTCAGAGCTACAAGAGAAAGACATAGTTAATTCTTGAAACGAGAGCAAAGCATAATCGGTTTATAATGGTTCTTATCGGACACGACGGCTGAAACTTGAGAAACAGCGGCCCTCTTTTTTTCAACTTGAAATCCGTTTCCATTCTGACCATCGGTAGCCAAGGGCCAGTGTTTATTATTTCACTGCACTAGAATAGTAGTATTGAGCAAAACTGGAGCGTTATGTTGGTTTCTTATCGCTGGAAACATGTCTTATGTCTTGTAAATAGAGACCTTTATAGATTTGACCACGAAGACGAGATTAAGGACGAGTACGTCTTTTGGTTCGCGTGATTTACATCATCACTTTGTGCATCAAAACTGTTTCTAAAATCTCCTTTTCTGTTATTAAGCCATAGGGCAGAGTGAGGGATCTGGGGAGGTAACTGGTATGAAGTTTGAAAGTTGTACTCGGCCTTGATCTCGTACTCGTACCAGGGCTCGTCCTGAAATCTATAGTCCCCTAATTAAATGAAGAATGATCCTCGCAGTTTTAAACGCAATTTATGCAATTGCGCAAAGAAGCCAGAAAACAAATCAAATGAAGAATGATCCTTGCAGTTGTAAATGCAATTTATGCAATTGCGCAAATTGCACCCACAATTGACCTGCTCCCAACGTCAGTGGCTTCATAGCTCAGTTGGTTAGAGCATCGCACCGGTAATCGCGAGGTCACGGGTTCAAACCCCGTTGAAGTCCTGAATTTTTTTTTCAGGCTTCTTTGCGCAATTGCATAAATTGCGTTTACAACTGCGAGGATAATTCTTCATTTGATTTCATTTCCGCAGTTCATATATGATTCATTTCACAAGTCCCCTAATTAATACCAAAAATTCGTGACATAGCCCCTTTTACAAGTTTGATGAACACAACTGAATTTCACAAACATTAACAAACTGCTATACACAATATCCTTTTAAGGCCTCCAACTCTGTTAAAAAGAACTTCGTTGACGTTATTGTTTCACCAGATAGGTCACTTGTGTGTCAAGCTATAACCGAGTCATTTCCTAAAGTGGGAAGAAGACGGGGCCGAGAATGCAAATCACTGCGAAACTACGTTTTAATTCACGCAAGTTTTAAGTTGAAATTGCGGCAATATTTCAGTGCAGTATTCCAGAGTCATAGTTATGTAGACACTGCGCATGACTCTGCGTGATTGTGACTATGGAATAGACTTCTTGAAATATTGTATCTTGCGTGTGAACTAAAACTTTACAATGATTTCCATTCTCGGCCTCGCGTTCCACTTACTTTACTCCAAAATGTCGGATGGCTCAGGTTCTTCTTTTAGTTATTTCCCGACGTTGTGACACTTGAAATTGTCGCAATATTTGTTTACATGCGACCAATGCACCTGGTTTACACCTGCCAAATGACGTCGCAGCGGTTACGCGAAAAATATGGCTGTGTAGCGCGGAAAAGGTTGCTATCTAAAAGCGCACGTGTAAATATCTTGTTCAGTCAATGTAATAGACTGTTTTTTTATTTTATTTTAGGGCACCGATGATCAATTCTACCCATCCCAACTGCTTCCGGAAAACTTCGTGGAGGCTTGTAGATCAAAGAACGTTCCTGTCACCTTACGAATGCAGGAGGTATAACACACACATGCTCTTTCGATTCCCTTAATTTGAACTGCCCATTTTTCGCGCAGTCTGAGCGCAACTCTCTCAATGCAACAAACCACAGAAGGCCTTTGTTTTCTAGGGTGGTGGGGAATTTGCGCCGCTACAAGACCTACAGTGGGTATTTTCTAGATAGGCGCAGTATCGTAGTAGATGAAGTGCGCCTAAGGAATACTGAACTGAAACAATCAAACAGACTGTAATGATACGCATGGTTGTAAATACTGATCTCTTTAATATACTGATGGCATCAAAGAACTGACCAATCATCATTAAACAAGTCACGGCAATTTTCTTGACGTTGTAGGCTACCATAGCAACTGTATAAGATGTTAAAAATTCCCCTATTTTTAGCTTCAAATGACGAGCTCGGTAACCAACTCCAAGAATAGTGTGAGCTCTAAGTATGGCTGACTTAACCAGAAGTTCAAAAATAATTGTCGGTAGTCACTTGTGAGGATAACTAAGCGCTTGGTACGGGATTTAGTTCTGGCTTGATCACTGTCTTAACTTCTGATTCGAATTTATTTCGTTCCACAGGGTTACGATCACAGCTACTACTTCATTTCTTCTTTCATAGAGGATCATGTTAAACATCACGCGCGGTACCTGAAAGCTTGAGCAACGAGATGTAGCGTCAGGCTGCATCGTCTCTTGGCAATCGCGCACTCAATTAGAAATAAAGCAAAATCAAATTTTATCGAAAACTGTGTGTGATTGATTTTGTTTCATTTCTCTTCAGAGACAAAACGCTATTGTCACTTCTTATACCTGGACTTTATTGAAATAGTGGGTTACTATCCAATCAGAGTAACACGAGTAATTAGCGATGCAAGCAATGTAAACATGCTCTAAGGAAAGACAAATAAACTGCTGAACGCTGATCAAACATCGTTAAATGGCTTTGTCATGTAGAAAATGAATAAAATAGAAAAAGGAACGTTTGACGAGCGTGATCGCCTCATGACATCAAAATGATGTGTTGTAGAAAAAGGCAACTAGCTCGATATCCCTTTATATGTTACGTTTCAAAAGTAAATATTACGCATTCAAGCCAGAAACATTTCTGCTGCTCAAGGAAGGGTGCGAAAATCAAACAACAACGAAAGTAGCGCGTTTGTACTGTCTGCCTGGCTGTCTACAAGGATTTTTTGTAGGTAAGATAGGTGATAGATTTTATCTCGTTTATGTTTAACAGTTTACACGATATCCTGAAGTAATATTTTAGCAGAATTCCTATAGCGTTCATGTTTGTTTTTCTCGGTCGTGTTTCGAGCTTCAAAACCCCAACACATCTCTTATTTTGGAAAGAAAATGTTCTGCACGTGGCGCCATTTCAAGAAGTTTCAAGCGTTCTTCGAAAACATGGATCAGATGAATTTTCAATCGGAATTTACCGTATCGATACTTTATTCTGACGTATTTGCTATGAATACTGAGGTTTTTTCCCACCATCTGAGTCGTGCAATGCAATCATAAAACCAGTTAACCTCGAGAGGGCAGCACTGTAGGATCTCGTATACAATAGAACTGTGGATCTCGAATTAGATCCAGTTGCAACCAGACGGTACTGCAAGAAAGGACCGCGCAACGCCACAAATCGAATGACCTGGCTTATAATTAATGTTTCACGTACACGCTCACCTCCTCTGGCTAAGGAAACTGAGTACATTTCAATAACATAGCTTTCGCTTG
Organism: Pachyseris speciosa; assembly: GCA_016490735.1. Taxonomy (NCBI): domain Eukaryota; kingdom Metazoa; phylum Cnidaria; class Anthozoa; order Scleractinia; family Pachyseridae; genus Pachyseris; species Pachyseris speciosa. The sequence goes on along the minus strand of JAEMWC010000003.1, from coordinate 161,258 downwards.
ATTGGCCACAACGATTTTAACTTAGTAAGCCTTAAAGAACCATCTTTTCGATAATATCACTACAAGCAGTAATAAGGGAGGTGTTGTTTAATAGATTTCCCTTGAATTGTCTCGGGATCCAGTTTCTGCTATAGTTTGCCATCTCATGCAAGCCTACTGAAAACAGCAGCATAGCAGCTAAAATCGAATGGCCACACGAGTTTCACTTTAGTTCCGAGTTAACGTTTCAGCCACTCGTTGCACTGGAGCTCAGTGAAACACCATTCTTACGGTAAGGGTCTAACTCGCATGCCACCAGGTACACTCCATAAGAAACAAGTTGCGGAAAGTACTGTTGAATAGCTCTAATTTTCAATTACGTTTTTAAATAAAGTTTTAACCTCAAAAGATCGAATTACTTTCAAGCGTTTATTCTTATAATATAAATTAACTAACATTTTCTATCTCTTGCCTCTTGTTTGCGATCATCACTGACGCATCGGGAATGAACGTAAAAGGTGTTTTCATTTACGCAAACTTTCCACGCTCAAGCTATCGTGAAGTGTTTGAGTTTCTATTACGTAACGCGCATATTGAAACAAGGTTTTTGTAAGCCTCAATAGACAGTAATGCCAAACTCTTAACTCTGTAAGTTGGCATATATATGCGCGAAACAGCGTCAAAAACAATCTCAACTAACTTACGACAGCTTGATCGCAAACAGTTTGTGCAAATGAAAACACCCTCCCTTATCATTCATTCCCGATGAGTCGTCGATCAGTAATCGCAAACAAGACACAAGAGATGGGACAATTAAAAACATCTTGCAATTACGTATTGTGTGGGAGATTCGCAGCGCACTCGCGGGGAAAAAATGGCCTGGAAATAAAATCGCAAACTATTTGCGATCAATCGACTCGACAAATTTTTAATACAGTTGAACGTGGTTAATAGTACTAAGGACACCAAAGAGACACGCAAAATCAAGCCGTCCGTACTAGTACCCGTTCCGTCTTAAGCGGGCTCTCAGAATAAACGTTGTGGACACGTCTTATCAATAAAAAAGCTTCAGAACAATGTTTGATGTCTTCACTGTAACTTAAATTCAAACCGAAGAAACTTCACGCTCATTCAAATTGTCTCATTGGCGCACTAAAAGTAATATTCTCTTAATGTTTCAAACGCGACAACGTACGTACTCGTTTAAAAATAGCTGGTTCGTGTCTTTTTTCTGCGCCGCTGACATTTCCAATATTAGCGTTCATTTTTTAAACAGCGTACGATATCTTCAATTAGCACATAATTGTGAGAAATGAACATAGAGTACTATACAGCGTACTGATAACCGGTGTCCGTATTAAAAGAAAGGTTAATTTAGCTTTGTATATATCAGAGTGTGTCACTCGGGTTAGGGGAAAAGTGTCCGTTGTCCATATTAACCCATGTCCGTATTAAGGGGGCTATAATATAAGAGAAAAGATATGAGCTATTCGTCTGGACAAACTAAAGTCTCCGTCAGTTAGTGCATGCGTGTCCGTAAGTAGAGGGGGTGCCGGCATTGCAAGTGACACCTTGACGCTTCACTGGGTAAATTTTCGCGCCTTTTCGTGCCCTAGACGCAACGATGTCAGGGTGCGTAAAGTAAACTAGGCATATACTTCACATGAAGTATATGCTGCAAACTATGTATATGGCAAAAACAATCGCCTAGAGTTCGAGTGATTTGCGATAGAGCTATCACATACCGTTTGAGACTGTTTGCGAAGTTGTCACGCGCGTTTGGATCGAAACCAGGCTTAAATGGAAACGCCTTTCACGTTGACTTCATTCGCGATGAGTTGCCGATGACATTAAAACGCAAATACAGAACAGTTTGCGACTGCCGGTTTGCGATGCTATTACGCACATGTGGAAATCAGGCTTTACCGTATAACCTCTATCGCAAAGGTTTCAAAAAAGCATTTTAAAGTTTACTTCAGTTATAATAGAAAATTATTCAAGAAGAACAAGCTGTACAGGTCTATACTTGGGTTTCATCAAATGATAAAAAAAAGTTTGCATGTATGGATATTATTTAGGAGCAATGGAGTTCAACGAGACGGCAAGTAAAAAGAAACTGACTTGAGATCGATTTGTACAATGCAGAAGATGATTATCGAGAGGAGAATTTTCCAAAAATTGCCAGATGTGTTCGCCATGTTGGTGTCCGGCGAAAGTCACAACTGATGAAAATTATTCAGTTTATCTCATGAAAATTGCCCCCTATAAAATGCAAATTATCGCGCGATAAATTATAAATCACACGATAATATATTGCGCGATGATAACTTGTACGGTACCCTGACAGGCCAACACAATTCTATCCACGTTCGATTGCTTGCCAGATTAGAGTTTGGTTCGAATGAGTATATCGTTAAGGGGATTGCCTCTTTTGTATCAAGCAATGGATGGATCTTTAAATAACTTTTTAAGCAATGGTCAGTTTTGTTGCATGAATTTAAATGACGGACGATATTGTGCAGGAAATAGGCAATAGTCGCGAGCTTTCTTTTATGTTTTTGTTGGAATGGCTAGGTTTCTATCGCTGAGAAGGTTACCGAAACCAAAGTATCGGCATGTCCTCTCTCAATGAAATGTGTTTTAAGTGTGAGATTGCAATGTTTAACGTTGTTTCTGTGGAGTTTGTTCGGGGAGGTCGTGACTGCTTCCCCTAGTTGAAGTACGTGTACAGCAGCTTGAGAATTGTTATGTTTTGCGAATCTTTTACTATTGGTTCATGCTTTAGCGAGTGTATAACGAGTCATGATTCAACATCAGAGAGGCGTAAGACTAGTTGCTGGTGGCGCAGCCGAGAGCAACTATTAGCTAACTGATGCTCTAGCTTCTAACTGTATTTTACTGAATCGGTCATGCCGCACTCACTCAGCACTAAATTATACTTTTATATTATCCTTCGAGGTGGTCTCTCCTTTAAGCCTTGTGGTTTCCTGAGGTCTCCTCGCCACTAACGTAGGTGTATTACTTGTAAATATTATGAAAAGGCAAATAAATGGAAATGGAACTACATTGTACACAATCCGTCGTTAAGGGTTTTATACTTTTGTACGGTTTTTCTACTAACGTGATCGTGAATTATCAGCATTTTCCGAATAAATCTTTAAGCATTTGAACCAGAATTATTAACGTTTGAAGGTTACTACAGATTGTTTTTTTCAGTGTTTCCGGACCCAGTTCGAAAAGCTTCTGCATGAAACTCATTTCAACTCGGCGGCCCCGCCGCTGGTTGTTCTGTTCTCACGTCGCTGTTCTTGTTTCCTCCCGGTGCTAAGACTCTAATCTCACAGATAAATTAGGTCAATAATCTTCTTGGTCGACTGGTGTGCTTAATTATTTTTTCCAGTTTCTTGGCCGAAAATGTTTCTTTTTCTTTTTTATCATGCAAGGCCGACCGCGCGAGGCATAAATTTATCTCAGGTGAAAATGAAAATGAACGTGTCACGGGCCACTGCACAGGCAACCAGCAGGCCCAACTATCCTTAAGAATTGGCACTTTTACAATAACATCATACTTGAAAATTGAAAAGTAAAGCGAAAATAATATATATTTTTACTGATTCAAACGTTAAGAATTGTTCCTCTTCGGGGTTCCACGAGTTTGAACAAATTACTATTTCAACGCGCTGTACTGCTGAAGTAAAGTATTATATGCAGTCGGCATGAAAATTTCCTTGCATTGAAGATTTGTCTCACCGGTGTGTTTAAGTTATATCACATAACTATAAACCAGCACTGAAGTGCGTCTCTCTTGTGAATTCTTCCACACTCATGTTATGCGGCATGAAATTATTTAATTCCCCACCCACCGCTCCCTCGCGTTCTGAGGCTTAACCGGATAAACACTAAAAAAAATTACACTAGCCTGCATTGGCTCTTCATTTGGGCAATTAATTAAGAGAGGTTTTTTACCTTGATTTTGCTTTCGAATGGTGTGCGGTCAAAAGCTAAGGGATTAGCCTGCGAAGCAGTCGACTCCTTGAGCAAGCAAGCGGACGAACGAACGTGACACTGGGGTGAGCACCCCGGCCCCCTTCCCGCTTCTTCTTCTTCGCTTCTTCCCAGTGTCACGCTCGTTCGCCCGCTTGCTTGCTCGATCTCCCAGCACAGCGTTTGGCAAGGAATCGACTGCTTCGCAGGCTATTCTTGGGCTCAATCTTTGATTTGGTAGATTTAATGTGTAATGCCCGCTACTATGAGGCCTTAGTGACCTTTGAGTGGCTTCAGGGGAGATCACATTAATTTGTGAGACATCCTTGTCACTCCAGCAACATCCCACAAGCTTACATTTTGACTGCTTGTTTTATTGATATGTGGGTACTTGAGCCTGAGCATTAGCTATGCCATGCTGATGAGGCCTAACAAGCCCGAAACAGCTGTCCATGGCTGCTAATGCTTGGGCTCAATCTTTGATTTGGTAGATTCAAGGGCAGTAATGCCCGCTACCGTGTGGCCTTAGTGCCCTTAGAGTGGCTTCAGCTTACCGGATCACATTAATTTGTGAGGTATCCTTGTCACTCCAGCCACATCCCACAAGCTTTACATTATGGCCACCAAGCAGTTTGGTGGCCGATTGGTATCAGCCACCCCCCATTACAAATCCTGGATCCGCCCCAGACCAAGGGATGCTTTCGACCGCGCGCCATTAATCGAGGCAAAAACCTCTCTGAGTTGCCCAAATACCAGTTTGGGTTTAGAAGAAGACCATTCTACTGAGCTTGCTATTCTAGAAATAACCGACATTCTTAAAACCTCAATTAGCAACAATCTCATTACATGCGGGGTCTTTCTATATTTCTCCAAAGCCTTCGATACTGTCAACCATGAGATACTGCTAAGGAAATTACATAAATATGGAGTATGTGGAAAACCTCTAGATTGGTTCACAAGTTACCTTACTAACAGAAATCAATATGTGAAACTAGGTAATGTTGAATCTAATTTTCTCCAGATTGTTTGTGGAGTTCCTCAACCCTTGGACCACTATTATTTCTTCTTTACATAAATGATCTTGCAAACTCTTCAGATATGCTTTCCTTCGACTTTTTGCTGATGATGCTAATATCTTCTATGCCACTAAAACATCAAAAGATCTTGAGGCAGTTATGAACTCAGAACTTCAGAAAGTAATTAACTATTGCAATCTCAATAAGTTGTCTATTAACATGAGGAAAACAAACTTTATGATAATAACATCTCCACAGAAGCCAACTAATACACAATATTAATATTTTAAACATTGAACGCAAAACTAGTATCACTGAATATGTAGGCATTTATTTATATGAGCATTTGAACTGGAAAACTCAAATAGCACATGATAAGGCAAACTGACTAAAAACTTTGGAATCCTCTACCAACTACGGAATTACCTGAATTTAAAGATGTTAAGACAACTGTATTATGCACTTATTTACCGTTATCTCAATTAAATAAGATCAGTACTAAGCAAAATAAATGCATCCGTAGTAATTTTTTTGCAAACAAACAAGAGCCCTCTTTCCCATATTACCAAATCCTTGAAATTTTAAAATTTGAAAATGTTGTTAGATTCAAAATCTGCTCACTGGCATTTAAATTATACAACAATCCATCAACTGTTCCAGCAATCTTCCATAATTTTTTAACACCTACGACAACTGTCCACTCCTATAACACCAGAAATTCCGCCAAGCTTAATAGACCTTTTTAGCTTGTAGATTTTGTTTTCCCATTATAGACCACGTGATGTTACCCTAGAAACTGTTTCTTTGAAATTTCGCCTTATTCACGTGCATATGTAGGCATAATTTATGAAAAGACAAAAGGCAAATCCCCTTGGGAAGATCACATGGTCTACATTGGGAAAACAAAATCTACAAGCTAAAAGGTCTAGATTTTGTTTTCCCATTGTAGACCACGTGATGTTACCCTAGAGAACTGTTTCTTTGAAATCTCGCCTTATTCACGTGCATATGTAGGCATAATTTATGAAAAGACAAAAGGCAAATCCCCTTGGAAGATCACATGGTCTACATTTAGAAAACAAAATCGACAAGCTAAAAAGGTCTATTTCCACCGACCACAAGTTAGAACTAGCATAGGCAAATTTTACTTTTAAGTACTCTGCTTCTGTCATGTGGGAAACTGTCCCCCTTGGCACTGAAAAAAAAGCAAAAATATTTAACAAGTTTAAGAAACTTTATAAGGCCCACCTGATCTCTTGTCAATCAAATAATATATGTTCTGTTTAATGATCAAATGTATCGTATGTAACTATCTAATAATAATAATAGAGTTAAAAATAATAATAATATTTGTATGTTATATTTTTATCTTTGTTGTCGCTGCTGTTGTTGCTGCTGCTGTGTTGTTCTTTTCTTTTTGTTTTGTTTGTTGTTGTTGTTGGTTGTTTGTTTGTATGTTTTATTTTTGTTTTCTTTTGCTAAGCTTGTCCTGTTTAGATGTCTCGCTTGGTTCATTATATCTCTAACATACCTTAATTTATATACATGAAATTTTCTCCTGTGCATTAGTCCTAGGCTCTACAAACATTTCCTATATTTCCTACTATATTCCAATAAAGCTCAGTGTCATTTCTTCGTTTACTTAAAATTAGGTGGTGGTCAACTAGAAAGCCTTCGCTACTTTGACACCACACACATTGTATAACCTGTACTGTAATTATTTTATCTTGTAATCATCTGTAGTAACTAAACTTTTCTTTCTATGTTAATTTTATGTAAATAGTGTGAAATAAATGAACCATGAACCATGAACCATGAAAGAGCCTGTGCGGCAAGCTATAAAGACAATAAAGATGTAAACGTTGCTTTTGTCCGAAGAAATTTGATTTAATGAATACAGACAAGACTTCAGTGGTTCTTAACCCTTACTCAGTTTTTTTCTCTTATAAGTTATCCGATAAATCAGCAATGAACTTCATTCCAATTGTATTGTAATCTGAAGGCCAGCTTCTGCTTGTCATACTGTTCATGCGACTAAACAGCAACGTGTGCTCTGTGTAATTTTTCCCTCTTTGGTAACCGAAGCACTGTAACAGCTCCTTTATTTATCGTCTTCATCCAACGAGGCGTGCGTTTTTCCTGCATTGTTTTGCAAACTTTATAAAACAAAACGTTACATTTTCAGAACATTTATAACATTTATGCTTATCTCCACTTTGTTTTGATGTAGCTCGATTTTCTCAAGACGTGCAAATACCACGTGACCTCAAGGTCATCTTTTCCCGCCAAAAGGTAACCGCCGCTTTGTTTCAGTGAGCGTTGTTTGTCGTTCGCTTTTGTTTTTATTGAGAATTTTAAAGGGTTTTTCACGCTTTTATTTGCATCTCTTTAAACATCCAAAATGCCGGGAAATAATTTCTAACTGACGAAATAAGAAAGAGAAACGAGTATCCTTCGATGAAAAGGTCTGACTTGGTCGAATTGAGGCCAAGAATACGTTGCAAGAAATATCACCCGATTTTGGATCACAAAGGAAGATTTGCTCAAGTTTGTGGAAGGTAAGGAACTTTTTACCTTTTATACTTTATAAAAAATAGGGATTGAAAGCCATCTTTGTTTCTCTGCTATATTTTTAAACGTGTAATTGAAGATTTTCCTCAAGCCGTGACAGTAGAAGCAGCGACTCTTGAAAGAGCGTCGCGATTTCACACCTTTGCCAATAGGCTGACGTTTGCATTTTGTTGATGATTAATTTTTTACTATTGAGAGCAACAATTATCAAGTAAATTTTTCTCGGCTGTCTTGTAACTGTAAAGTATTTGGAGAATAATTAGTTCCTTTCCCTGATTTTGACCCCGGGTTGTGTAACACTTGTTCAAATGCCAAATGTTAAGTTAATTGTAAGCTTATAACCCTTCGGCCTTCGGGTACAACGAAAGTTTTGAAGTTTTCTTCAAAACTTATTCCACTTTCTAATCCTTGGAAAGCTTGGGTTGGCACTTAATTATATTTCTTTTATTATAATACAGCATGTCATTTTTTCTTCTGTGAAAGCAATGCTGAGAAAAGAATAGATTTTGAGGGTCACAGTTTAGAGATTTCAATATGGAGGGTGGTCGTTTGTGAAAATTTTAGATGTGTAAAATTGTCGGTCAGTTGTTGCTAGGTTATACAGTAGTCCCTGCATCAGATCATGTTGTGTGGTCATCTGGGAAGAAACATAGCAATTGTTTACATTATTTCTATACTGGGGTGGGTACCTGACCCATGTTTGGGTATACTAATAGGGGTGCCACTGGGGGTTTGAAACCCTGATCCTGTTTAGGACAAAAATAACCCCAAATACCTACCCTTTTTAGGACACGCCTTTCTATTTCAAGAGCACAATAGTGCTCATATCTAGTCCTGAAAATGATCTAATGTTGACTGTTGACATTCTAATTACAACCGGATAAATGTCTGCGATTTTGGATTGCTTATAATACTCACTGACAGTCTCACTTGCTTGAAATTATTACCCTGTTCAGGGCAGAGGGGCCAAAAACCATACCCTATCCAGTGGCACATCCCCATATAGGTAATAATAAGGAGTGCCCACCCTAGGATTTCTACATACTCAGTTGAAACTCATTTCACTCATAAATGGGTGACACTAGTTGTTATATTACATGTAAGCAGTGCTCATACAGTCTACAGGTATTGGCTGATAATAGTACTTTGTAGCAGTAAAAAGTTACAGGAAATTCATTACTCTCTGTAACGCCTGAAAAAGTGTTTCAACTGTACGTGCCACAATCACTGTGAAAGTTGAAATAAATTATTTCTACTTTTTGTAATAATAATGTTATGGGATAGTGCAGCATGTTTTTCAGTCATTATTTAATAGATAATTACTGAGGCTTGCAGCATTATTGGATATAATGCAGGCAGCTGAGGCTGCAGGCTGAAGCTGCGTGCATTATATTCAATAATGCTGCGAGCTGAAGTAATTATCTATTATAATTACTGATCGTCATCCAAACCCATTGTTTTCTGCCTGCAATTATATCACCGAATGCCACCCCCCTTTTGTAATGTTTGGAAAACAATAAATCAAGCAATTAATGTCATTGAATAGATATTTATATTCAACGTAACAGTTACATAAGCTATTGTTTTCATGAGTGACACGTACATGCGAAAAATGCAATCCACAGAAACGAGTAATAAACTGTCTGTTTGTCAAGGTAGATGTCGATTTGCATATTACTCGACAAACATCACAGTTGTTTGTGAAAGTCAACTTATTGTTTGCAACGATGGCGGAAAGCCGCTCAGAAAGCAGTTTGGAAGGAGATTTTCCTAACGCAAAAAAAAAACATTTAATGTAAATTCAGAGGAATATGATGGTAGGTACTTACTTTTGGTCATTGTTATTATGTTGGCTTAGTGTAGTTGTACTAATCAGATCTTCTGACCGTTGTTCAGGAATGGGTGTGTCGTCGAGTGAAGCAGGTGGAAAATGTTCAATTGAGAATTTTGCGAATAGTGAAGGTGTACATTATTTAAACTGCTGAAACCACTGCCGAAACCAGAATTGAAATATCTGCTATACATGTGATGGAAATTGGTAATTAGGAATCCTCTTTGTATTAAAGGTAATTTTTGTGGTGTTTTTGGTTGATTGTAGGGTAAAAAATATGGGGACCGCTTCACTAGTGGACGTGTGACATGTAAGGCATGCTGTATTATTAAAACACACAGCATCATTAAAACACACTGCATTATTTTTAATAATGCAGCATGTTTTAGTTTTAATAATGCTGCATGCCAATTTAGTACATGCTAACATTACTCCCTGATAATTTCCCTGCCACCAAAAACGACCGCATTTGGTGATATAATGCAGGCAGAAAACAATGGGTTTGGATGATGATCAGTAATAATTATATAGTGCAGTGGCTATGCTTTTCCTGCAACATTTCTGGCAGCACTTCAACACAATATTTTTGGCCACTGTGAGACATTACCTGGTGTAACACTTACCTTAGAAAAATGCTGTATTAGCATCCTATCCAAACATACAGTAGTAATTATTCCTTTACATTACAGAAAACAGAGTTAAGCTTGGGAATCAATAATGGGTTACCTTTTTACCCTACAAAGTTTTGTGAATTTCTTGTGAATGCTGTTGTAACATTTAAGTGCTACTATGACGAAATTCGCATCTTTCCTATGTAAGCCATTTTAAAGTATAAACAAATAGTCTGGATGACAAGAAGAATACTGTTTACTATTTTTAAATATCTCTTTTTGTTCCAGAGATATTCAAGTTTTTAAAATATGCAAATTAGCTAAGTGATGATGTCATATACTCAACCAAATTTTTATCAAATATGATGAAAAAGATAACTCAGCCAGTTTGTATCACAAATGTTTGATTCTTGGCAGAATGATTCTACTAGATATGCTTCACAATGTGAGCTTATCAGCATTGTTACCATGGCAACATAGTGGGTACCAGACCTCCCTGATGTTAAGGGCTTTCTTGGCTGCCATTGGTGTTCTTTTTTGATATTTGCAGATGGTGCCTCATCTGCATGATCCAGCAAGCATATAGATATGTTAGGTCAAGTTTGTGGCCTTGTTAAATGTTTTTGCGAGCTGAAAATCACTAAAATATTGAAATCAGGTTGGGGGGACTGGACAAGAATGAGTTGCCATGAGAACTGAAACTTTTGTAGCTATGCAAAAGAAGAAGAAGAACTATCAGCCTACCAAGTTTCAATGCTCTCTGCTGAAAATTGACCGAGATAACTCTATTTGTATACTTGATGTTACACTGGGTTGATACTATGACATCATCAGTAATCTCATTTACATATTTTGCACACTTTTTAAACTTGAATATGTTCGGAACCAATGAAGATATTTACAAACGGTAAGAGTAATTTTTCACTGGCTGAGTGAAATGAAATAAGTGAAAAATGTTTTTCTCACACACTGCTGGGACCTGGGTATAGGTCATGTGACCTATGGGGTCATGGCGGTCAGCTTGACATAGGTACCTACCAGCGGTGTGTGAGAAACAGCGTTTTAAATCTTTCCTTGAATTCTATGTGATAAACTTAAACATTCAAGGGGTAAAAATTTGATCATAGTAGCACTTTAACGAGGGACCAGACTTCTTGCTCTACACTGTATAAGTGATGTCATTGGGTTCAGTGACTTAAGGAGGAGGAGCATACATTATAAGATACTTTTGATAACTTATAAAATTTTGCACAGTTATACGCCTAAGTACCTTTCAGACCTAATTAGCATTCAACAGCCTTCTTGCTATAGCTTAAGACGTAATGACAATGGCCCCTTGCTTGACAGACCATTTGCAAAAACAAAGAAAACAATGGGTGACAGAGCATTTCAGATAGCTGCTCCCCTTTAATGGGAAGCAAGGAACTTAGAATCTTTTAAGACTATAATTAGAACATTTTTATACAAGGAATCATTTCAGTTATCTTAGTAATTTTCTTTTATCCATTAGTATTTTAGAAGTTATTTTACAGTGGTTATTATTATATGTTGATTTTTAATGTAAATAGTTTGCAAGCTTTATTGAAAGATTTGTAAGATTTATATTAGAGGTGTAAGTTTAGTTATTAAGTTTATGTATACATGTGTACTATTGTGATGCGCTTTTGAATAAAAATTATTGTATAGAAAAGGCGCAAAATATTTAATAAATATTATTACTATTATCTTTTAAGTCATGTCTAAGTGAGAATGCCTGAACAATTCTGCCCAGAATTACACACAGAAGAGCAAATAATTTCCCCATAAAAACTCAAGATAAATCAGTAAAATGTGGCTTTCCCATGGACCTTATCACTGGTCTTAAATTGAGTCTTAAACTTTCAGCACAAACGTTTTTCATGGCGAGGAACAAAAAAATGATATTGGAAGCAATGGGACTGGGACTGGGACACAAAATAAAAAGCCATACTGGCTGTTGTTTTTCTCATTCAAATTTTGAATTTTGCACATGCCCAATGTAGAATTTGACAGAAATTGCCCTACACAGAAAGAAAGGCCTATATTTTGTACTGCAAATTGTGCTTTTGATAATTTACTACAGTTTGATTTAATGGCTGGGAACAAATACCATTTGCCTCTTCCCCAAACCTGCTAGGAGGCAATGGGTTAATAATTATTGAAGTTTTTCTATTTATTGAAAAACTGATTTTTCTGTGTCATCATGATGCCATTGTCAAGCTGACGTTGAAAAGAAACTAAGTCTTATTATGCGAGACTAGTATGGTTCACTAAATTAACATAATAATTATTATAAACAATGACAAAAAATTACACAAATGCTTTTGCTCGTTTTGAGTTTGACTACATGTTAAGACCAGGTTTTAAGGTCTTAAAAGACGAAACATTGTTTTTTTCTGGTTAGTTTTTACACAAGAGTATGTATAAAAAACGTTTTTAATTGACTTATAAATCACCTATTTATTGAGGGGATGAGTGATCTCTGCCCATGGATTGATCAGTGCAACAAAATGTAATGATGTCCCTGCAAAAGGATGTTTTGGCAGGCTGCAAACTGTGATCATAAAATGATCCATAGAAGCAAGCCTTTAATTAGGTACTTGTCCCATTTGCTTGAAAATGGAAAGTATGGTGGTTCAAACACTCAGAGTTTAACCCGGTTTCTGTGACGTGTAGCGACTAGGAGAATAGCATATAGATATGTATCACATCTCATACTGTATGGCATTATGGCTTGGGACACCAGTCATTGTAGAGGTATAAGGGCTAGTGATTATGTGCAAATTGTCCCGCTGAATTACTGTGTTCAACCCTTAGCAATGCTTTGCAAGATGGTTCCCTTTATATTACTTTGTCCATGGTTTTCAATGCAGTGCCTACAGCATGGAATACTTCAGTTGACACATCTTTTTATTTTTATACCTCATTTTAATTCAGTGGAACTGTACATTGTAGGAGGGACAACACTAACTGCCAGCCTGGACAAGCATGGATTTAATGAGTCACAGTGTTGCTTCTGATAATGACTTTGTGAATCAGTTTGGGGGTGTGGCTTATGATCATGATAGCCTGCCAAAAATTGCAGCTGTATACACTTGTACAGCTGAAATGCCCACTTCAACTATTACACAAGGAGAAGCTCCAAACCTTCCATTAATGGCACAGCTCCATTCAAAAATTTGTTGTTCTATGAACATTGGGATGAGAGGGATACCCCAGACCACACAAAATACAGACAGCTTCAAAATATGGACAAGTGTTAAGGATAATTCAGATGCCAAAGGCTCAAAAGTAAGTTTCTGCTTTACTTCTTTTGTAAAAAGTACTGACATAATAATTAACTTAAAAAAAGTTAACTCCTTTAATGTATGGTACATTATTTACCAAGAGTTAACCTGTCTGTCAGCTCAAAACGTGTACATGTATCAGGACAGGTTGTGAGGATCCTTAATGGCTTAAAATGGTGCTGTTTTTCCTTTTCCTTCTCCCTTCATTTTTGTCGCCTGCTGTCTGCCATTTACTGGTTACACAATTTATGCCTTTCTTAGTAACACTGTTTGGCATGACATGTATTGCACTAGCAACTGTAAACCACATTCCAAAGTCCATGAATTTTCACGGTCCAGTCCAGAGAAAGCAACGCTGGCTTATAATGTTGTTTTTCAGTGATTTGGGACTGTTTATTTTGTTGCAAAAAGAACTAAACTACAAACAGTAACCATGAAAAACTTTAAATAAAACATTGCACGGGATTGCACACGATTTGAAAAATTGTTATGCGCACCAGTAAAGAGTATTTTCGTGAACAGAGAAAGTGAGGTTACAATGTCTTATAACTTCTGTACTGCATCCAGCTTCACATGCGTGACAACCACATTTCTTGTGGGGGTTCTTCAATAAACTTACCACAAGGAAGCCAGTGATTCCTCTGAACATAATAGGCTAATTTAGCAACAGAACGGGAATGTGATTTGAGGACGCGAGAGCGCGCGGAAAAAACTGAACACAACTTCCTGTGCTCATTGGTCAAGTGGGTTTTTAGATCTGCGTGCGCCGTTGTCAGGAAGTCCCCGTTGTCTTTGCTAAATCAGCCTAATAAATAAACTACGTGACCTTCTTAAAAAGTTATGAGAATACGATGACACGCGGTTGTTTCGCGTACTTTATGGATCAAACTGTAATGCTGAAAGTGGAAAGGATGCTGCGTCATAATAGAACGTAAAACCGAAGGTCTTCAGAACCCTTCAGCGAGAGTGCGACGCAGGGCACACAGAAACAAATTGGACGAATTTATGAGCTGTGTTCAACGGCAAAGTTAATAATTTTTTAACGAAACACCAACGACACTGTGTATTATATTTTAGAGAGATTCAAGTCCGTTTTTGTATTGTTTTCCTCTTTGTCAGCTTGGAAACAGGTTCTCTCAATCATCTGCTGGTTTGGAAAATGTTAATCCAAGTGACCTTCAGAGATATAATACCGTAAACGCAAACTTCGCTGCAAGAGGACTTTTAAGAACTCTTTTGCAAGAACATAGCCTTAAACCTGCAGCAGGTGACATGGAATACCAGTCAAACATTAAGCAGACTCTTTGGGGGAGGGATCTAGCAAACTTGTTCCCAATGGAGAACTTTCATTTTCACAAGAGCTCAGAAGCTATCACAGAAGCGTTGCCTATTGATGGCAGATTGAGGTGTTGTGGTTTTAAGTCACCTGGTAATAACTTATCAGAGGCCCACGTGAGTGCAAACAGAAACTTGGAAATCTTTGACTGGTCCACCACTGGTGTTGGAGCAGATTTGTCAATAGGTCATGCAAACTTTTCACATCAGACAAACAGCACTTCTCAGCTGTTTAACACAAAGTCTCTGGTTCCAGCTGGTGAGGGAGACCACCTGCTAAAAGAAGCCACAAATTTTAACAACAGTTCCAATAAGGCACCAACTTCGGCTTCACATCTTAATTCGCTTGGCAGTGTTTTGCGGGTGGCTCACAATCATTTAACATGATGGATGTAAGACCTCGGAAACGACCACGGAAGTCAATTCCTAGGAAGATTGATCAAAAATGGCAAAATTCATGTCGCGGTTCCCCAAATACTGACAGTGAGGGAACAGCAAGAAGTGCTGATGAAATACCCTCTTTATCACCAGAAGAGTTTGTAACTCCTTCTGAATCACCCGCTAAATGTGTACCAGTAAGTTCTTCAACTACAGATCAAGCCCGAGATCTGATGAGGAGTCGTCTGGTGGGACCAAGGTGCTTTTCAGGAGGACTGCAGGTAAGGTTTTCGTTAATAGGAAGCTTAAGCAACGACGACGGCAACGGCAAGGAGAACTCTACAAAACGATTGCTTTGGTGAGCAAAAATATTCGCTCTGCACATGCGTTTCGCATTTTGATGCATTTCTCTGCCGTCCTCTGTAAAACAACAATGAGAAATGACAGAATTCAAGGTTTTGTGGAGAATGTGAGAGCATGGCAGTATTTTTTCTTTCTTATTCTTTTCTTCAACGCCGGTCACAGTAGTTTAATTCCTGGATAGTTCTTCGCCCACAGTTTACAAGTTATAAACAAATTGGAATATTCGCGAAAGAGTTATAAAAACGAGAAGTTATATTTTGAAATGATGTTTCCGTTTCCGTTGCCGTCGTCGATGTTTAAACTCCCTATTTGCTCCCATAAACTGAGACCCAGGTTTAAACTACTATGTAATCATGCGGGAAAAAGGAAAGTGAATTGTAAGTTTTGCAATCAAATGCATAACAATTGATTTGTCTTGGACAAAAATTATTTCCAGACTAACTCCCGAAACGTCTATTGTTCTGTATATCGTGACGTTTAAGCCTACGACTGATAGGCCGGCATGAGGTCTGAAAATCAGCTTGAATGTTTTAAAAGCAAGGACATAGCGGAGAAAAATCTGGTTGGAAGAGAGCTTAAATGAAGTATGAATTGTGTGAACTGTATTTGTACTTATGCACGTACATCCTTTCTCAGGTTAAGATTACGGTGTCAAGTGAGGATAAAATTAACAGCCATAGCCACAATTTTTTAGTTCTCAGGGCAGTGAAAACGTGGAAGTTTTATTATTTGTTCCATCTTGCATTTCAGGCGTTTGGTCAGTATCCCCATTACATTCATGCGAAGAAGAGAATAATGAGCTTCAAGAAACATTGAACAAAGAATTAACACAGAGCCGGGATTCCACATATGGTGTACAACCACCTTTTGGATCTGGTTGCAATACTCAAGGCGGGAGTGTTCACGTTTTCAGTAACCGCCGTATAGCACCCCTTGTGCCTTATGATCCCTTGGTGCAACCCCACAATGTAGAACCCTGTTGGTCTCCTGCGTTAGATCGAGAAGCACGCATCAAGGAACTCCTCAGCAGACAAGAAAAGCTCCTTACAGAGATGCGTCAGAAAAAGAGCGGCAACTGAAAATGTTATCTCATTCATACTCTGAAGTAATAATAATAATAATAATTGTTGATTTTACCTGGAAGCCAGAGCGACGCTCATTCAGTTTTTCACACAGCGATATCGACGAAACAAGTGAGAGTCAGTGTTTCGGTATGTTACCTCGAGGCAATACAGCATTTTTACACCATTTTTGGTTGAAGTCAGCTGGTTTTACGGTGTGATGCGGTAACTCTAGCCTTCTGTAAAACGCAAAAATACGTGACATAGCGACTACCAGAAGTATAACGGCAGATAGTGTGTCAAATACACTGGATTCAGATGTAGTTTAGGGTCTTTGTTTGTTTGCTCGCCTAGCAATTACAGTCTTCCATACCAGAGGACTTAATGTACACGCATTCTGTCGTTACTTTGACAAGCCATCTGCTGTTAGTAGCACTCGTCGGAAACGTGAGGTTCATGTTGAAACGATACGTGGTCTTGAGTACAAGAAACTGAGCGCAGCGCAGGAATTAAAGGCAGCTTAGCCTAATAGTAACAAATTTGTGCTGCCTTTGAGAAGACAAGCAGCCAGACATCAGTATGAGTAAAGTATATTGGAGTTATATTATTCAAATGCCTATAACGGCACAGCGGTTTTGAATGAGTCGCACTGAAACACGATGTGGAATGCGAATGGATAAGCTTAATGGGGGTTAAAGCTATCACGAACTCCCTAGAATGCTCCGTATTTACACACCAAATGGCGCCATGAAGAGAAGTTATTTTGTTCAGCAACGTTCCTGATGAGAACTGTGGGTTGAGTCAACGTTGGATCTTATCTAAAAGAGGTACTCCCGTTCATTCGACTGAAATACCACATATAAGAAGAGGGCATAGACGTGATATAGAGATGCACTATTTGTGTTTTGAATTTACCAAGTCTTCCAGTTATATTACTGCTGATGACTTTCCGTCCAAACAAGCTGCATCATTGACTTACCAAAAATGGGCTTACAGCTTGTCCTTTAGGGATGCGAAACAGCCGTGACTGATATGTCTTCCGTCCAGAAACAAGGTTTGTGTCTTCAGTTAAGTGGACTTTTTAAATTTGGAATTTCTTAAATTTCTGCGAAGCTGTCAGTGGATTTATATTTTGTAAGCTGATTCACAAAGCGCCATTCAGCTAGTTTTAGCAATCTTCCCACTGCAAGAAATTGTAATGTACTGTGTTTTGTTTGTTAACACGAGAGTAAATAAACCACGTTTTTTTGAAAGGGATTTAGACCACTTATTTTTTCACGGACGTTCGCAGCTCGTACAGTAGTCAGATTCGTAAGGCGTTTTGTTTACCGGGAGAATTACCGGGATTGGGAGTGGTTTAGAGAGCTTTTCTTCCAAACTCCTGCTTCGTTGTCTTTTAATTGAAGGCAAAACAGTGTGCTGGCTGTCTATATGTAAACGTTATGCCGTGGTGGACTGTGTTAACATTTTGTAATGTCTTGAGTGTTTCCAGGTTACGTTAACTAGATCATACTTTATTAATGGTTTGCATCTGAAATCAAGTCATAGGGCAATGGCTTTCACCAAGATTGTTGAAACGCCTTCTCAGGACTACGATCGCGCTTTGCAAAGAAGATAAGACCATGTCTACTGATTTCCCAAAAGTTACAATAGTTTTATTTCCGTCAAATCTTTTACGATTCATCCTTTTAATCTAATGTGTACATTCGTTAAGATCCTTTCCGCCTTATCATTTTTAATTTATTGTGAGTATTCGTTAAGATATAGTTTCTTTTAAAAGTATGAATTATGCCACTTTTAACAAATTAATTATGAAGGTAGATGCTACGCTACCATGCGGACAGTCTATTAAGGTTGCCCAAAGCCACGTAAAAAAAATTTTAAATAAAAGAAATGACCGTTATTTCCCCTCGGCAGTATTTATAGCACACAAAGGCTAGTGGGGCTGAGCAAATACGTGGAACAAATAATTCAAATAAACATAACTTTAACAGGTTAAGAATCCCAACTGGGAGGAGGCAAACCAGTTGGCTATTTACAAGTGTGGGGAGTGGGACTTCAACCCGGGGCGTCCGCATTACAAGTCCAGCGCTCTAACCGCTCGGCCACCCTGTAGCCTCGTACTTAGGGCCTGATTACATGGCGAATTTCAGCCAGGCTGAAATTTCAGCCCGGCTTCCAGAACAAATGTTAAAACTGAGAGGTTTCTGATTACAAGAAGAGAATTTCAGCCCGGGTTGAGGGCTGAAGAACCTCATGTAATCGCATTCAATATTCAGCCGGGCCGTAAAGTGAGTTTGGGCATGGGCAGCGATGGTGTTTAAGACGCCATTTGATTTTACCCGGGCTGAGATTCGCAATGTAATAATATGCATGAAAAAATTATTTAACTCTGATTGGCTGAAAAAGCAGTGCAGTTTTGCTGTAACACAGTGCAAAATCGTGTAACATCAGTACAAAGTTGCAAAGACAGTGCAATTACAATGTATTAACAATATAAATTTGAATTAGCCAATCAAATCGTAGCTGCTTCAATAGCAACACGTTCGCAGTAAGTTTGCCGAGCTGCGTTAAAATTGAAAATGAAAACCAATGGCTGGCGTTTTGAGCAGGATTTCTTTCGCAACCGCAACAACAACTAACAGAGTAGCTGAATTAAAACAGCTCTAAAAACGAGAAATGTCCAGGCTGAAATTCGCCATGTAATCAGGGCCCTAAAATCTCTTAAATACTTAAAGGAAGTAGTCGGATCTGAAGTGAACAACTACGAGTTATAAAAACACGTGTAAAGAAAACTATAGACAAAGATTTTTTTTAGTTTTATTTTATTAGTTGAGAGAATACGAAGATCAAGACAAATTACAGTCACAATTACTCAACAGTACTTACACTACACACTACTGTTGTGCTTACATTACAGTATCCACATGACAGTATCATTTCATTAGCTAAAGAATTTACGAAAAATGTTCACCTGCAGTTACTTATTAATTTAACATGCACAGTATTACCGACGGCAGCACATGCACATAACTATACGCAACGCACTATCTAATCAATCCGTCTACATGTATATTTAAAGTATTTTATGATTAGGAAGAGTGTTACACGCTAAGCCCTTCCAAAGGATATTTCTGGTTGAGATTTGCTATAAAGTCGAACATTGAAATTTCATTACGCAATAACTTGTTGTTGTATAAATAGTATTTGGCATACAGAGGGTGAAGTTGAGCTTTTTAACAAAATGCGATTCTGTATTTTTACTAACAGTTTTCTACCAAATAATATTTCCATCTGTGAGAAGCGTAAGGAGATAGCATTTTCATTATTGAACTATTTTATAACTTCCGAAAAGAATTGTTTAGTCAAAGTACAATTTTGGAAAGAGTGAATTATTGAGTCATTCATTTGGAAATATTCTCAAAGCATATTGTCTTTATTTATAAAAGCATATAGTCTTGTATACCATATATGAACAGCTCCTTTTTGGAAACTATCGTTCTATGTAGGAGTTTAAAGTAGAATTCTCTTAGCTTATTATCTTTGCATATGCTTTTAATATCGCCAAAATACGACTGTAGAGGGATTTGGTCTACTTGTAAGTATCGAGCCCATTTTGTGTTTGCCTTGAGTTCGATTTTCTCATTGTTGATGAATAAACGATAATAATCTTTAAAATTCATTGCAATGAGATTTATAGAGATTTCTGTGGAGAGTGGAACATGCATTCTAACAAGAAATTTGTTTTATCTATTGTGGTTACCCTCGCCTTCTCCAGGAGATGACTAGGGATTGCGGATATAACTTGCAGATAGACAAGAAAATTACACTTTACATGGTATTTCTCTATGAATTCTGGGTACCGCAGAAATTTACCATCCACATTCAAAAGGTCTTGGATAAGGTAAACGCCTTTGTCAAACCAATTTCTATAGAAGATAGTGGATCCATCCAATAGAATCTCTTTGTTATTAAATAAGACGCATTCCTGACTTGAAGAATCTTTGATTGATTTATAAAACAGGGGTAATTTAATCCGCGCCAGAAACTTTTGGTCGTAATTACATCTTAGCTAAAAATTGAGACCGCGGCTCCGTCTTTTTTATCAATTGCTTGCAAAGTGATGTTCCAATCACCACCTACAATAACGCTGTCAACATCCGTGTTGGACATAAGGTATGTACTTAAATCATGCAGAAATTCGTGCTGTTGGTTTTGGTCATTTGGGGCATAGACGTTACACAAAGAAAATTTGCTTTCATTTAAATTTACGTCAACTGAGACAATTCTTTCATTCTGGTCTTTGTGTGAATTTTCAAAAGAGTAGTTCAAAGAAGGATTTATTAAGTCAAACACCTTTACTATGTATAGATCCATGTGAAAAGAAAATAACACCTCCCCATTTGCTTCTCCAAATAGCTTCGTCGTTAGGCTCCGAATAAGTTTCCTGTAAAAAAAAAGGCTTCACAATTTTGATCTTTTAGAAAACAAAAAATACTTCTCCTCTTCACCCGGTTCCTTAATCCCCTATGTTTAAAGTTATAACATTAAATTTATCCCGCGCTCCCATGATTATCTACCTTCACAAAATAATGTCGCCTTAGGTGTAACGAGAAAGCTTTTTAAAATTACTTTGAAATATGTAGATCGGAAAAACACATAAACAAACACATAACACACGCAATCCATCACACATTCATAAAACGAAACTAGTTGCATGCAGATCTTTTATCTGAGTTTTGGCTCTTCTTTTCCGTCCTCGGCTGAAAGTTCTAAATATAAAGAGATTGCATTTCTTGGCATCTCTTCATAAAGCTCAATTAAAAGAAAAATCAAAGATTATTTAAATCGTCTTCGCAATAAATTCTAATCGGTGCACCTTCTGGGGAGGTTTGTACATAAATCTTACCATCTAAAGTCCAGGCACTTTGTAGCAGATTGTCTTCCTTCAGTTGGTTTGCCTTCTTCATGATGTTTTTCCAGTAAGGAGTAAGCTTTTCGTTGAAGAAAATGCCCTTGGATTTCGCGTTAGCCGCAGAAGAAAGACCAGGGAACATATCGCTTAGCTTGATCTTTTTCAGTTCGGTACGCTTCTGTAAAGTTGCGTCTCTTCTTGTGACTGATGAATTTCACTGATACTTTTTGGCTTGTTCTTGCCGGTAGACAATTTATGCGATATGTCAATATCTCCAGGCGATATAGGAACTTGGAGTTGTTCACCGAGTTTGATAATCACTTCCTCGGTCGAGGTGTAAATTTCTTCTGAAATTCCATGAATTTCCAAAGAGTTTTTGCGCGTGTATTGTTCAAGGTTGTCTTGTTGGTCGTATAGTTCGTTGATTTCATCTCGTTCTGCTACTTTCTTCTTCAAGCTTTCAAGCGACATATTTAGCTGGTTGAATGCTTTTTCTGCTCTTTTTAGAGTTTCTTTTAAGGCGTTGATTTCGGTTGACTGTTTATTAAACGAGGTTTTCAACTCCCGAATATCGTCCGCCATATTTCTGCTTTCTGCGCGCATTTCTTCAAGGGTTTGCTGGACATTTTGAAGCAGCTGCACAATCTCATTTTCTTCGATTATAAGGTAAAGATTACTGACTTTAGGTGGCCCTTGTTTATTAAGTATTAGTCAGGGATAGAACACGCTGGGGGAACAGTTCACGTGCTCCCTTAATTTAATTCCAATGGCCCTCTTCAGAGGATTCTTTACTGGACATTTCTGGTTTGCGCTGTCTTTGTCATCCTCTGCACATCCGTCGCTGATCGAGAGTGGTTTTACGGTAGGTGTGATCCGGTTTCTCGCACAAGCTTTTCCTCAGTACACAGTCGGGTTTAGTGGCTCTTGGGTGTTGTCGGTGAGGAGGTGGATAGTTGCAACTCTGCATGGACCGTTGAACTTGGAACTTTTGTGATGAATATCCGGAATTTTGTTCTCTAATGAAATATTGTAAGTCGGTTGTCTTTGTTGTTCGTCTGATTCCCTACCGCTGCTTGCCGTTGATGATGAACCATGCAGAAAATTATTCCACACCTTCGTTTTGGTTGAGTTAAGCGTTTTGGTTCCGCACATACCTTTGCGAAGGGTGTTTTCCTCGGTACGTGGCACGACTGAATGCACAGCCGCAATTCTGGGAAGACCATTATGGTCAAAAGCATACCCACCATAATATTCATCTGCAACGGAACGTTCTTGCCTTTGTTTATTTGCCATAACGCTGTCTTGCGGTGAAAGTGATAGTAGTGGAGTTATTTAATTTGGTTCTGGGCGTTTCTGAGAAGCGTTCCTTCATTACTGACTTGGTGACTTACAGGCGAGTCGCCTTGGATTGGTAACTCTGAATTGCTTGTCCATTCATCTCGTAAGAATTTATTGTTCTTGGTAGTCATGTTTTTGAGTCTGTTAAACATTGCTGTCCGCCC
Source organism: Pachyseris speciosa (assembly GCA_016490735.1). Lineage (NCBI taxonomy): Eukaryota > Metazoa > Cnidaria > Anthozoa > Scleractinia > Pachyseridae > Pachyseris > Pachyseris speciosa. The sequence goes on along the minus strand of JAEMWC010000003.1, from coordinate 138,407 downwards.
AATCATAGCTTCTTTGCGGTGCAGTGCGTGATTTCACAACACCCATTTAACACTTTCTTTAATACGTGGATAGTCCAGTTTGTAAGGCCATACTTTCCTCCGTTGCCTCGTCCTCGGTTTTTTATTTCTCATAGTTTTTCTTCAGAGTTCGGTAACGCGGTGCCTGCATGAATGTGAATTTCAAGTGCCTCGTCAATGCTTCTTTTTTCTGTCTTGGTTATCCTTGTTGTAGACAGACGAGGAAGTCTCTGCTGGATTTCTCGTTCATGTGGTGTACCATGATACGGTGAACGCCCCATTCCAAGGAGGTTAGGGAAGAAAGGTGAATTGGTTTGTATTCCAGTGGGCTGGCTTTCTTTGTCATTGTGTCTCGTGATGCGCTTGATGTGTCTCCTTTAACCGCTGTGATTAAGCCGGGAGGTCATCACAGTGACAGATCACACACATGAATGGCCATGAGGGGATTGCCTCGTCAAGTACCCGTTCATGGCTTCTGTTGGTTGCAACTCTGGTTGTGGACACGAGCAAGTGTTCCTCGCCGTGATGCATGTACGTGCATTGTAGTGGGTGCAAAGTGGAAGCACGTCCTGTTCCTGTGATCCGTTCATTAAGTGTGATCTACATGATTCACTGAATGGGAAGCGTGCTCCGCTGACGACCGAAAGGTTGAAATCTAAATAAATTAAAAAAAAAAAAAAACATGAACTTGCGATGCGTTAAGAATAGAATCGCGGCAATGCACATTTGCCGTGAACGCTTGTATTAAAAAATTAGAGCTTCAAAGACTTTCCTCCTTGAGAAAGCTCTTTTATTGTTCTAATGCAGTTTGTTGGTGTCAATGAATGTTTGAATTTAATTTTGAAAAAATATATGTTAACACGGGTTCCGTCATTGTCAACTTGTTTACATTTGCGCCAGGTGATGGATCGCTCATCAAATTGTTCACGGTTTTTTGTTCTTGCAGCTGGTAAGTATTTAAAGATTTGTTATTTTATATAGTGTATAAACAGTTCTTTGATTCGGAGGTCTATAGATGTTAAATCAGCACGAATACTCTACTCTATGCTTCCTCTTTCCTTGATATAATATCGTAGCTCGTAAATATACGTTTACTTATACGAGCAGAGAGACAGAATATACGAGCAGAGAAGACAATGTTTATGCTTCCATTTTCCTTGATATAATATCGTGATATACTTTTTACTTGGCTTTGTTAGCAAGCAAGAAGAAGAGGACAATGACCTTATGGATTCTTTACGTGAGATCTTGTTTGGTGACTCATCTTACGGGGACTTTCATTTTTGACCGTGCCATTACCAGTAGAGTGGAGAGTATGATCAAAAATTGTGAAACTGGCTAGAATGGAAAGTGGTGGTGGTGGTTAGGGGAGAGAATAGTGGCCCTTTGACGCAAACTGACGCAAAAAGTAAAAATGTCAAAAATGGTGAAAAAGTCTCGATATACCCATAAAAGGTGATTGAAACGATCGAGAGACCAATAACTTACAAGGATTTTCCCATGTTTTGGTGGGAGTCGTAGGAATGTCGTTAAATGGTGACGATTCACAGGCAAGGCCAACTGTGGAGTATTTAGAAGAAAGACACATCCCCAGTGGCGGTTCTTGGACTGCAATTAAGGGAAACAAATTAATACACCAATTAGACGTAAGAGTATAACAAGACAGTAAAAGCCTCAGAAGTTGAAGTCAAGTTACGTTTTGGACAGGAACCTCGTCGTATTCACGCTGAATGACTTCGCAACCAAAAAGGATTATGCGTGGTATTTGGTGACTCAAAGTCTTTCTACGAGTCCCCTGTGGGGAAGATTTTAGTACTCGTGCCTGATGACTTTGCTCTTGTTACAACATTCCAGCCTCATGACGCCCAACTTCAACTTTGTTTTCAAAGGAGAACTGTGCCTCGAAAAATGAACCTATTCGAGATTGAACGTTACAGAAGGGCACTTGTTCTACCCTGGGCAGGAAGGCATGAGCTTGAGTTACAATCCTTACCAACTGTCCTTTTCAAGTGACGTGTAAAACTCCGTCTTTTCTCTCAGGACGTGAGGAGAGGACGTGATCTGTTTACAAAGGCTGACGTGAAAGGCTCAGTATTCATTTTAGGACGCTCACATTGTCTTTTCCTTTTTTGAAGGAATGTACAGTAAGAACTGTAAGAACTGAACGGGTGATTATCTACAGAAATTACTTTCTTAAAAATTTTATAGTCTTGCTTGTTTAAGAGGTCCTTAATGGAAATAGGATAAGAAATAAAACGGCGCTGATGACTTCTATCTAAACGTTGGTCAGTCGCTGAGTGAAAGAGAAAACTTCTAAACCCGCTTCCAGGAGCTCAGAGAGCGAGTGACGAAGTAAGAATTACACTGGGTAAGCTCTTTCATGTCTCGCTAGTAGTTATTATAGGTTTTCGAGGGAAAGTTGTTGAAATTTTTTTTGTTCCAATTGAGTTCAATAAGAACTCTTTTATTACGCGTCGGTTTCCTGTGGCAAACCTGAAACAAGCGAGACTACAGTTAAAGTGTCATGAACAGGAAAGGTTCCAGCTTGTTTCCTTCATTGACTTTTTTTCCATTTTTTTTTTATTTTTTTGGCCACACTACAGCAACTCAAAAATTAGAGATACAAAAATAAATAAATAGATAGATAAATAAATAAATAAATAATAATAATGATGATGATGCTGCTGCTGCTGCTGCTGCTGATGATGATGATAAGAGAGAGAAAGTTAAAACTATCAAGACCTTTAACGAGAAATTGGGCGTGTGTGGAACTGTCACGAAGTGAAGATCATTCCGATCGTCATTGGGGCTTTGGGGACTGTGCCTAAGGGACTTATTAAAGGTCTTGCCTTTAGTGTTTGGAACCAATGGCGGAATGGGAAACGAGTGTCAGCGGTTATTAAAGCATCTCGCAGACAAGATAGCTCAGAAAGACATCGAGCCTTATCATGTTGTAATCACTTGGCTCAGGACACAGATCTCGTTTGAACTCTTAAGATCGGTACATGTATGCGTCAGAGGTTCGCGAACGCCGTTTCGTAGCAAGATAGAGCAATCATCGGACTGTAAAATAAATGTCGCCAGTGCGGATATCTGAAATACGTGTCTATATGCTTTTATACTTAGGGCTTTTTATGGACACTGGTTTAGCCGTCATTAGTATAATTCGATTGTATGATCTTAATATCTCTGCATAATGGAATTCTTAATTTTATAGAATTTTTGAACTTTTATTTTTAAACTATATCTATTTCCTCTTCTTTTATGTAAGGTTGAGTTACTTCTAATTTTCTTTATAGTGTTTTGATGAATTAATTAGATTTTTTGTAACAGCAGGTTGATTGTAAATAGGATTTTAATTGAGGTTTTGTAATAAAGATTCTTTATTATCATAATAATAATAATAATAATAATAATAATAATAATAATAATAATAATAATAATATTGGGGCACTAGCTCCCATACCAAACAACTTCAAGTCCCATTTGAATAATATAAGGATAACTCCAGGCATAACAACACTACAGAAGTCTGCGCTTCTTGGCTCTGCCAACATCCTGCAAAAAGTGCGCTCCGTCTGAGGTCCCGTGGACCTGATGGATAACACCACATTCATCTCCAGTTTTAGCTATACTTTGCGAAATGACAGATGATGATGATGAAGATGATGATAATGAATAAAATAAAAAGAATGAAAAAGAAGAAGAGAGAATAACAGAGTTGGTGTTGGTGCAAAGCTTATGACTGCTAGTTTTAGTAAAAATTTTGATATTTCAATTTTGACAAATGTTTAGCATATATACCTACAAATCTGAAATCAGGGAAGGGGAAATAATAATTCTGCTTTCCCTCCGTCTGCAATTTGTTCACTCACACTGCATGTGTTTAGCGCCGGAAAAGAAGTAAACATCAAATTGATTAACAACTGACAAAAAAGGTGACTTAAAAAGTCAAATCTGTTAAGTTTTGGTGAGCATTAAGCACAAGGCGGTTATGGAAAAGTATGAAAACCCTTGTTCGTGTTTACACGTGCTGTCGCCATGGACATCTTGTGGCTGTGATGGCATCGGCTAAATTGTTCGTTATAATATCAATTTAAATTGATAACCTATTCCCTTTAAAGTGCTTTGAGCCCGCCGACTGGTCTCCAAAATTTAACATTCAGGGTTTTATTATTCAGTTAATTGTTTATTTGACCAGATAGCCTTCGCTAATAAATTTATGTACGCCATTTAAATTTATCATTTTCACACAACTGGATATTCACCTCTTATTGTTCATTGACTTTCGCCCTGTTAAATCAGTTAAGTGATGAAGACCAACCGACATTTGTTGAAGGGCTGGAGTTATATTTATAACCTAAAAGGCAACAGCTCCATACGCCGTTAAGGGAAATATGTTTGGCTGATGATTGTATACAACTTGCTCTGTAAAAAAACAAACGGTAACAAAACTAGGGCGGGGCAAAAGAGTTTGGGTCTTTTTTAACACATTATGAATTTTAGTGTTTAACCATGGATAATCTCGCAAAAACAACCCTTAGAGCAATTGTTTACAGCATCGTTCTAGTCCGAATAAGCTTTCGCTCTAATTTGACTTCGTGTTTTAAAGTATCAAAGGATGGCTCATTGTATTAACAATTCTGCGGTGCTTCTAATATCATTACATGTCTCACTATGAAGACCAAAGTCATCAAAGCCTACCCTATATGAGCAGCGTTATGGAGTCAGTGATAACATTTCGCTCAACTTGCTGCTTTGAGGACAGTAAGGTCGCGTGGTTCACAAGAGTTCTCTGGATCCTTTCTCTTAGTACGTTATATCGTGCTTAGCGTTCTCGACCTCTTTGCTCAACGGTTGACCCGGAGGATCTTTAGCACTTGATTACCGGACTCGATATCACAACTCAGTTAAAATCACTTAACAGTTGGTTATTGTTATGTGAATAAAGCAGTTGGAGTCCTACTCAAAGGGTCTGGATGGGGTTAACTGACAACTGACAAATGGCCAAAAATACAACTGACAACTGACAAATAGCCGAAAATTTAACTGACAACTGACATTTAAAGTCGGTTTTACTGACAACTGACAAAAGGCTTTTGGCATTGATATTGGTTTGAAATTCATTGTTGATAGCCTTTTTTGGTTAAAAATTATTGCGTTAACCTTTTTTCCTTTAGCTAGCATTCATTAGTTTAGGATCGTCTTTAGATCGGAACTATCACGCTGAGTGTGTTAAAAATTAACCATGTAAAATTTGAGGTGTTTGACCCTAAGATATCTGTAAACGTGTTCTTCAATTGAAGGCCACGCTTTTCTGGCCAAAAGTCCTAAATCTATAACGGTCTGGGAGGGGAAACGAAATGGCTGCTGGTGGCGTTATAGTTGAAGCTATCGTTGGCTTCTATCGTCTTGATTCCGATGCAACATAAATAAGGATGTGTAGACGGTAAAGTCTTTGAAGAAGTATCTGGTGGCATTTCTAGGCTTGAAAGTACTGGCAACAAAATATGGCCTTGGCAATTATCATAGCTAACGTGTTTCGTCTACCACTTGATTGTTCAGTACAGCAGAGTAATAGATTGTTGTGTGCAAATGATGCTCAAAGATGTAGCATCCAAGTGACATTAGACTACAATGGGGCTGGTATTGCTGGTGCTTGATTGCCACTTGTGAACTACCCAAATGGCATTTCAAGTGCCGGTTCTTTGGTGTTCTAAGGCAGCAGGCTTATTTCTTAGCTGTTCAGTTGGTGTTGCTGGTGATCTATACGTATGCAGCCTCTCATCCTTGAAAGTTGACTTGTTTTTAAAAAACAACTCGGAAACGTGTAATGAAATCAAAATGCTCTGTGGCTTTGAAAACGGAATTGTTTTTATTGACTTAGGAGCTCTTTTGGCAGTTTTCAAATGGATTAAATAAAATTTTATTTTTCCGGGGTCGATTGTAAGAGATTTCGGAACGGAGCCTCGTAGAGGCTTATTGTGGTTTTCAGAGTTTTACAAGAGTCTAACATCGGTCGCGCTGCTAATTTGTTGTTATGATATGAGTAACTGATCGAACTAAGTGCTCGCGTTGATGAGCTTTATTATATATGTTGTGGTTCAATTTCATCCTTGGTTTATTTTTTTTCTCCCTTTGTGTTTAGGAGTGGTAATGTATGATAATAATTCGGCTTAAAAGAAAAAGAGAAAAAAATTGAACTAAGGGTAAAGGTGAACCATAACATATATATCAGTATGTAATTTATCAAATATAATCGCAATTAGTTTTCATTGTACAGTAATAATATCCGTAATTGATAATAGGTTTTCAGCACAGGTAATTGCTTAGACTTCAATGATCACTGGAAGTTGACAAATTCATATTAAAAAAAGGATGTGCCATCAAAGGTGATGCATTTGTAAATTTTTATCTGAGACTCTGCGTCCAAAGGTTGTGACTTGAAAATCACACCATTCCTATTTTTTAGCGTAACTGTTGTTGACGAAAATTAGAACTTTCGTTATGGCTTACTCAAGTCCGTTTGGTGGAATCCCTTAAATTTTGCGTCACCTAGCACTCGTTCATCAGAAAACATATCAGTTTGACGGATCCTAACACTAAGCAAAAGTTAAACAATGTGGGGGCACAGAGCCCGTGAATTAGTTGTTTTGGCGAGAATGTCACTCACTTGGTCAAATGGTAATAAAAAGTGTCAGTGTTGCATATGTGTACACCACTGGGACCACATCAAGTGTCCATCTGGGAGGTAAAACTAAATTTCCTCTAATGTTTACGATGACAGCTCGTTGGTCTTCAACACTTGAATTTCACCGCTTAACGATTTGTGCCAAAACGGAACGCAACGCAACGCTGTTTAATTTCATATTTTTGTACTTAACAAGAAACTAGCGATTTTTTTAGTATGATCTTTTCAGATTTGCCAGTGTGTAAAATCAGCTTGCTTATATAATTTGAAACTAAACGGAGAGTTCAAAACGTCGGTTGAGTTTTTGAACAACTTCATCGTCGTCATGCAAACGGAGCCAAGGTCCTGGGTAAAGCTCACCTTTTTAAATACTCTCAAAGAAATCATTCGGCATAAATCATTTTGGAACCCATCAAATCTATGATACCCTGTATAGTACTCTTGTCAACTGAGCCATGCTGGTGACTTTAGGATCCGTTCCTTTCGGATGATCTAGATCAGGAACTATGATCCAAGATCACTCGGATCACGGTGCTGGGAAAAGATTCCTTGGCTCCTTTGATGTTCCTTTGATCCGAGTGATCTTGGATTATTGATCCTCGGATCTGGATCATCCCAAAGGAAGGCACCCATTTGTGACTGAAACAAATATGAACGGGGAGTGGTGAAATATACGAAAAGTCTTATATTTGAAGAGCTGATGAGGCACTTGGAAGTGTTACAAATAATAATAATAATAATAATAATAATAATAATAATAATAATAATAATGAAAACTTTCTTTAAGAATATCAATAACGAAACCATTTACAAGGATAAATACTGGTAAAAAGATGTAAAAACTAAATTTCATTAATTATAATAATTGTTATTACTACTAGTACTACAGGACTCCTGTACTACTACCATTACCATTAAATATTTACAACAACTTTTTAGAAAGATAAAAAAATTCTGGTAAGGAAAAAAGTGTTGAAGTCAAGAAAAGTAATAATTTGCGTCGTCATAAACTTTCCTATCAACAGCCGGTTTAAGTACAATACTTTTCTATCAACACTTTAAATAAAAGACTGCACACCGATCTAGCTCAGTACCTAATTGAAGAAAAAAGCTAAAAGAAAATTGCAGTATTAAAATTAGAGTCTATGAAAGACTATTACAAAAAAAAGTAGAGACAAGAACTAATGAATGGCTGCTTTAACAGTTTCGATATCAAAGTCTACATTCCTGGCCACATAGGGGACTCTCCTGGTTGTCCTGGAGCCTCTCAAACAAATGAGGGCAGATCTCAGTACTGCCAAGAAAGGTTTGCGCTCTAATCCATGACATTGTCGTAGCATACTCTTCCCTCTTCTTTAGAGCTATCAACTCGGCGAGGCGAGGCGACCCATTCCGCCTGTTGTAGTAAATATTAGAAGAAGTAGCCCAAGGTTGAAGTAGTTGAAGTAGTTCATTCTCATTCAGTCCTGGCGTTGGAAAAGAACAATTAAGTACATCAGGGCTCACAGCATCGGAGCTAAATCCTTGCCACTAGAATCGGAATCTAACTGAATGTTTTGTCAGATTTAATTCAGGACAACTGCTCAGTTATACTTACGTTTTTAAGCGCAAAGGGGCGCACAAGCCGCCACCAAAACTAGTTTTAGTCATGAATTGAATAAATTAGCATGAATGGATATTGTCTTGAATCCGTTGACAGGATTGGGCTTGATATTTTTCAACAATCTCGTTTTATTGCTTTATTCTTAATTAGCTGCAATTCTGAATATCGATTGAGTCCTCCTTGAATTCTGTAGGATGATTGTCCAGGGTTAATTAAAAGTTCGTCAGTTATATATAAAGTAACAAAGAAATTTCTTTCTGCATTATTGTTCGTTATCTGTAGGTAGTTTGTACTGGTAGGTAATTTACACCTGTTTTCCATACTTTGCCATTTTATTTTAATGCATCAAGTGCTTTATGCTTTAATGCAGCTGTTTTAGATTTGTTAAATCTAGTTTGCATTTTAGAACTAAGAGTAGTTTTCATAGTTCCACCAAAAAAGTTAGCCATTCCTTCGTCTGCTAAGATCAGAGGTATCAAATTCAAAATAAGTGAAAACTGGACAAGTTTTTCAAACTCCCACATATTTACACAATGCCCCTGTGCTCGTTCATTTGCATTTAATATATTGATCTTACTCTGTTGAAGCAACTGACATTGGCGACTAATTAACAATAACGCATCTTTTGTCTCAGCGCAACTGTTTATCTGGCTATGCGGTTTAGAAGCAAGTTATTTGCCATTTGTCATCATGTATAGCTGATCACTGTGCGATTTGCCTTTTCAGTTATTTTGCTCATTTCATCCTACGGAATTGCTGTCTTTTCTCCGATGGTAAGTCCACTTTAAAAAAATCTAATAATAATAACTGGATTTATATTGTCTGTGACCTGCTACACGTAAAAAACTTTGTTCTATAGTTATATGTAGGAAATAATATGAAGTTTTAATTTGAAGACTTAATTTGATAAATTGGTAATACATTGACTGAAAGAGTGGTAGATGGCGAGTGCCATAAAAGTCAGTCCCGTTTACACAAACGGAAACACAAGGAGATCACACTGATCTATTTATTAGTGCCTCGGAACTTCGACTAAGCTACAGATCGTTTGTGACGCTCCTTCGTAACCTTCACTAAATTTTGGCTGTATTCACTCACGTGCGTAAATTGATATCAGCGAACGGCGAATCGCGAGACCTCTTCTTTATCACTGTAGTTAGTTTGACCTCGCAGTTGATCTGCATTTTATCTCCGGGATTGAGGGGAGGGGGAGTAATGCCCGCAAGCCCCCTCTACTACCGCCGGAAACCGCAGTTTGTAGACTCGTGCATTTACAGAGTTTGGTGAAAAGCTACCCCCTACTCTCTACGTGGTAAAACGATCGTACCTTAATAACGTTGCGCCTTAAATTAACGTTTAATGTTTGCTTCAACTAATTATGAAAGAAGAAGCACTTCCGAACAATATATTTTATCTCCTCTAAGTTAAATAATTACTTTTGTTTATAGCGAAAGATCACTTGCTTTTCTATATGGTGGAGATCTTGTTTCTTTACAGGCACAATTTGTGATTAGTCATATTTCAGATCAATACTGGTCTTGCTTGTGTTTGATTACGGTAAAAATTAATTGGATGGTTTAATCGATGGCGAACATGTTTTTTTTGTTGATATTTCCCTTTGAATCCTTAAAAATTCTCCCTCTCTTTTGTTTTACTGGAGTAATTGTTGTACCTCATTGTGACTAAATCCTTAAAAAAATACCCCAAAAACTGACCGATGGACCGATCTCCGATCATTAATGTAGCTAATGTTTTATTAAAGGTAAACTATGGAAACATCTACATTTCACGGTGGAATGGGCAGATGCTATCAAAGCGGCTTATCAAAGGCTCTTCGGCGCATTCAAGTGAAGGCCGATATAAATTGTTTGAACATTTGACCAACATTTCGTTCAATAAAATCTGAACGTATGTCAGTTGGTAAATGCTGCAAACATTGTCGTGCGGACGCCGTTCAAACGGTCCAGTTAACATCCGTTGAACATTTTCATAAAATTCTTGGCGAAAGATTCGAGAAAAAAGGAAATGTTGAATGAAAGTTGAAGTAATAAATGAGCAGGAGTCAGAGGAGTGTTTTATCAAGTTTAAAACACGAGGCGCAGCCGAGTGTTTTAGGACTTGATAAAACACGTATTGCGAATTTATTGAACGGCTTAAAAAGCTTTACTGTACATCTATCCATTCTTACACTAAAATTTAGATTTTGGGTTATTTTGGCCTAGAAAATCGGATGTAAAATTTAGCCGTGTCTTTATCAGATATAATAATAATCCTTCATGAATTATTGATGAATTTTTAAAAGCAAGTATAAATTTGTTTCAAAACGCTTTTTATCAAGCTTTCAGTCGTGTTTCGACTAGTTCAAGTTCAAGTTCAAGTTTCTTTGTGTACTATTTAGAGGATAATGCAAGGAAAGAGAATATCGAATAAAAAAAGAAAGAAAAAATGTATATATATATATATATGAAAACCAAGATAAAACAGATTTGTTGTTGTGTACACAGTGACTAAAGTAGTCAAAGCTTTCGTGTTGGTCACTATCATGTTATCTTGGTCTTACACGGTGTAAGGTAGTAATACTTTTGACTTTGTCAACAATATTGGACGACCTGTTACATGTAAAACGGTCTCAATATTTGTTCAACAAATGTTGAACGAATATTGAAGTAAAGGCGGAAACGTTGAAATGGGCTTTGACAAATAATAAGTATAGGTCGAGCTCTTTTAATACCCGCACTCACCGGCGTAGTTAACGTTCGGTAAGTGAATTTTAATTTCATCATGTATTTAAATATTTGGTTAAATCATTTTCACAAATGTTGAACGAATATTGAAGTAAATGCGGAAACGTTGAAACGGGCATTGACAAATGATAAGTATAGGTCGAGCTCTTTTAATACCCGCACTCACCGCGGTGTAGTTTATGTTCGGTAGGTGGATTTTAATTTCATCATGTATTTAAAATTTTGGTTAAATCATTTTACAATGTCAATCAAAATCGTCGTGTGAGACTAATTACACCTGTTGAGACAGTTCTTTTTCTTCTTGTTTGTACTTTTTTGTCACATATATTACGGTATATGAAATGAAAGGGACCGCTATGAACGAAAAGGTCTCGGTGTTAACGGCGTGTCAACTCGGTCAAGTTGCGTACTACCATTTTTATTCCTCAAGCAGTAAGATCTTTTCTGGCTAAACAGTCTTAACACGAAGTCATCTCCAAAATGCTATTTTTATGTTGTCAACTATAAAATCCAAAAACTCCATCTAGGTTTCAGTTTAATTTGTCACGTTGTAGCAACGTATAAAATTAGCAATTATCCCGTCAGGGTGCGCTGGATTACATAAGATCTGCCGCGTTAGCTATAAAATAATCTCATATCTAAAAAAAAAAAATTTAAGAAAATCTCATGTTTCATTGATGACAGTCAATATTATTACTATATCTCGTTTATTTCATTGCAAGAAGGACCACAAGACATGTTTGTCTGGCATGGTATAATGGCTGATAACCTGTGGTCGCGAAGCAAACCAAACTCTGAAACTGCTTTATATAAATATCCAGTTTTAGAAAAAATGTATGTTTTGTTATTGCTGAGGAGGCGATATTCTGGAATCTTGTGTTAGTTCAATAGCGTCAATTAAGGCTATATATAGACTGGTGAAAAAATATTTTATGTTAGTATGTGTCATTTTGTAGTGGGTGTTTTTCTAATTACGATGAAAGAAAAAAACAGCCAATATCTGTAATATAGATTAAATGCCAAATGGCTTTCTAATCAGACTTCAACTTCCTACCACAAAATAATGGATCTCCTAATATTAGCATGTCAGTTCGACCGTCAAACAGACGTAACGTTCATCGCCAAAATGCTCTTCTGTATTCACAGCTGTTAACATGGGTTATAGCGTGAAGTACAAATATAGTCAGCCAGAAGACGCTTAAGCTACTACATAGCAGTTGCACGTTCTTTGCCTTAAAAAGGGCGTTGAACATTACGAATTATTCAACGATTTTGAATTGAGTGAGTAATCATTTCATATCGACTGTTTAAATTTGTTGGAGCACCATCGAGGAGCAGATGCACAGTCCCGTAAGGCGTTGGTACTCATGTACTGTTCTGTTTTGGGATCAAGGTATGTCATGTATTTGGTTTGTACCCAAAGTGAAAATTAGAGGAACTGTTTGCAATGAATTTAACATCGTTTACACGACGTAACGTTCGAACGATGGCAAGAAATTGTCCGAAAGTTCTTAGTCCAACGCTTTTGCTCCAAAAGTTATAAGTCGGAAAGTTTTGTAGTTAAAGCATGTCATTCTTTTATTCAAGGAAACTTCTCGTTTTGTGGTTCTGTCACTTCCAAGAAAGTAAACTCCAATAAAGACCAATAGAGATAAAGGTCGCGGGCTCAGTATAATTCAAATTTGATTAGCTCCAGTGCTGTCGACGAATTCAAGACGACGACGCGAAATAAAAGGGGCCGCCACTTTCATTTCGCGACGTCACCTTGATCCAATTCTCAAAACTTACTGTCACTTATTGGCAGGATGGACTTGGCGGGAGTTTTTCTTGAACTGATTTCAGAGTATTTTGCATGGCGGCGTTGAACAAGAAGGGCGGGCGAGGGGGTGGAGAAAGTGGGAGGAAAAAGAGCGTACTGGGGTAGCAGTTCCCTGTTCTCTGTTTACGCTTGTTACACAGGCAAATGATTTCCAGCCAGGCTTAAGGAGTCTTTCTGGTATGTACCTGATTGTTGGTGCCGCGCAGAAGTAGTGTTCAAAGTCCAGTGTATAGTGTATCGTCAGTTGTGTGTATTTCAGAAACATCTTGAGACGCCTTCCGTAGTTGTGGTGCAGTATTGACTCTCAGGCAATTTCAGCTCAAGATTGCCCAATTTAACTGATGGTGCGATATCTTACGACAAGTGTTTTCCTAACTTGAACACTTATTTTTATCTCATCCTGTTCCGGCTCAGTTTCCAGAATTAATCAATTTGAATGTCATTGATGACTAACGCTATATCTTTCTTTTGTGCGTTCCCACTTAGGCTATGCTAGTGAGGTTTGGGCCCCTCAAACGACCGTCCATCATTT
>JAEMWC010000003.1:45000-122500 GCA_016490735.1 Pachyseris speciosa | reverse complement strand
GTGCTTGTCTCCATTTTTCCTGCGAGGAGACGTCTGTGCTGGTGTTAAAAGCTCCTGCGTCTTCTGCCCGAAATAGTAAGTGAGACTCAATATAGTATTTCGACTAAACAAATTGCTGACGTCAATGACGCTTATTAGCCGGCGAAGCCGCGTTTGCTTCAATGGTTGACACATTTAAATAGCAAAGAGGATGTTTGCAAGCAGACACCATCTCCATTGTGTCTTTCCATTTACGCCCCTAATGTGTTTGCCCAATACAAATGGCTCCTTTGTCTTGATCTGCAACGTAATTAAGGGTGAGTTTTACGCCTATAGTTAAAATATTTACGTCTGCGAAGGATTGTTTTGAACAGTTAAGTAATAATAATAATAATAATAATAATAATAGTAATAATGATAAAACAATTAAAGGAATCCGCTCAATCAAATATGATGGCTAAAAATGTAAGTTGTGCCATTTAGTATATTTATACAATGTAAATATATCTTTATATAACTCATGACTCTGTATCCGGCACGTATATCCAAAAATAAACTTCTCGACTTTTCTTGTCGGATTGTAAATTCTCGGAACCTTTTGTTTCTTGTTCTAGTCGGGGGGTTCTTCACACACCACGATAGAGTGGTTCATAAACCATTCTTACGACAAAGCATTTAAAGCATAAACGTAAACACGCACACCACATACAGTGCAAATTTGATTCTAGAAAAAATATTAAGACCATATACCTTTTATTTATGTATGTAGTTGGGTAAATATTTTGTATTTTGCAAACTTGTATTGAATGTAATGGCCCACGAGTTGTACTGAACGACGCTCGGCGCTGTTTTTGGCAAGGTGACGTCAAGCCTATAATTTCTAATGTTCAAATTGAGAATGAATATATGAAAATCATATTTAAACTGCGGATTAAAGAATGAAGCTGTGAATGATCATCTGCGATGATCATTCAGATCTTCAATGTTCAAATTCTAAACCATTTCTTATTTAAATGGGCGTTACAGAAAGTGGTCAACAACAAAATGAAATTAAATATGTGACTGATAATCGCAGTTATGAACACTACTTAAGCAGTAGTGAAAATAAAGCCTGAAAAAAAAATTCAGGCTTGTACGGGACTCGAACCCACGAGCTCTGCGATAGCGGTGCAGTGCTCTACGGACTGAGCTAACAAGCCATCTGGGAGCTGGTCGTTTTGTTGGTTCGTAATATACCCGTGAGTGGTGAATATATGAAAATCATACATTTGAACTGCGGATTAATGATTGAATATGTGACTGATCATCGCAGTTATGAACACTACTTAAGCAGTAGTGAAAATAAAGCCTGACAATAAAATTCAGGCTTGTACGAGACTCGAACCCACGACATCTGCGATACCGGTGCAGCACTCTACCGACTGAGGTAACAAGCCATCTGGGAGGTGGTCGTTTTGTTGGTTCGTAATATACCCGTGAGTGGTGAATATATTTCAATGAATATATGAAAACAAAGTGAAATAGCAAATTACTAAGACACGAATTGCCTCGGGTAAATTTTACCTACAACTCGTCGCGCACGAGGCGTAAAAACCGATACGGCAATTTTAGGCCTAGGCTAAGTTGAATGGTCATAGTCAGGAGCCCGTCATAGTAGAGAACAAAATGTTACGTGCACGGGCTACTATACGGAAGTTAGATACGATCGTCATAAGCAAAACTTACTTCAGCCTTAACCACTGCATGGCACGCCCGCCAGTTTTGAAATAATTGATAACTGCTTGTCTGCCTCTATTAAGCCCCTCATTTTAATAAGCCCCCCCTGTTGTGGTGCCAAGATCAAACCCCGGGGCTAATAGAGGAGAGACGTTAATCAAACTATGCTAATCTCGTGAAGTGCTTCCATGGCATAGTAAGTGACGTCTCCAAGGAATTTGTGACGAAAGGTCAGTATTGCATCAGCTGTAGAGGACATGCACATCACATGCTAACATATTAAAGCTCATTCAGCGTAAACGCCACAACATTTATGTGTTTTACATACATCTCATGTCCAGTCATTGACTATTGATCCCTGTTGTTGGTCGGGGCCGTCGACACTTTGGTGATTAATGGACACCGCATCTACGCATGTTCAGTGAGTATATTCTCTGTTTCCCGATTAACTTTTTTTCCTAAAAATTTTTGAAGGAGTAAAGAGCAAAGTATTCATACATGACTATAGTTAGTTGTGTCTGACAACAATGATTACTATATCTCCCGACACGTCTACACACAATCATAGTACTGAATTGACAATAGAAGACGTTACAAGGTCCCAGTCTTCACCAACAGTCCCGGTTATAGGTGTTCAGTATTTACTTAGTTGTTAAACTTGTGTGAAGCTTTCAGAGTAGAATCCGACAGTCTGAGAAGTTACCTAAGGTTTCCTTTGAAATGATAGATAAAAGCGTCATCGAAAAGAAATCAAAGGATCACTAGCTGAAGTACACGTACCAATGTGACCTCTCAGTTATCATATAGCTACTGAGCTCTTTTCGGTGCTGCTACTAGTTTATCAGTGTTTTGCAAAATGCCGCTTTGTACGACCTGTTCCAGGACGTGACGGCGACTGAGAAGTACGAAGTAAGCAATATTTAGTTTCAACTCATAGTATTGCGTAAATTAATCAATCCGATCAAGAATATGTTACCTCTTTGTTGTTCTTTTGTCTTTATTTCGCGTTATGTAAACACGACCCCAAGAGCGTGTTGCTTTCAAAGTTGTCAGACTCTTGTCACGTATATATAAGCGGCGTTTTTTATTATCACGTACTTTTTCGGAAGCCTTCCGTGTTTCGTGCATCCACTTGTGAGTTACTTGGTTGAAAATGATCAGTAAACGACGATTAATTATCGACCTTATGATCGCGTGAGGTACGGATGTACGGACTAAAACAAAGCTAATGCTTATGCGGTTGTCTGTTTATACTCAGTGATCAATGTAGCATGTCTCACCCTGATCCTCAATTTCAGCGTCGAAATGTGCGTGTGTATGACACCAGCTGTTACAAAGCAGACATCATTTGTCACAGGAAAGTCATTCCAAAATGTGAGTCTCTGGCCTGAAGCTGACTATAGAATTTTCGCTTTGTTCGAAGCTCATTTACTCGTAAAAAAACTTAACTGTTCCAAATTTAGCTCTAACCGTATTTGCAATTTTCCGGTTTCATTTTGTTTGGCAAAACTACAATTATCATTGCTCAAGATTCGGCTTAAGGATGTCATCCATAATTATGATGCTCATGATCGTCCTATCGCTAAAAATTGATCAATTCATTTAACGGTGATGCTGTCAGGTCGGAAACTTTGGGGTACCAACACAGACACGTGTTTAGCCTGGATTATGTGAAAACCAGTCTTCACCCTACTGATTGGCTTGTATGATGATGGTGCCATAATTACACCTTATATAATTTTGCCCTGAATAATTCGTTTGATTTCATCTTGACAACCTAGACGTGATAATATCTCGAGTATGTGTCAGCAGCGTTTCAGGTCGCGAAGGAGGGCATAACTTTGTAATCATTAATGTCACTGTAATTACTTTTTAGCTATATAAAGGATCTCGAAGTAATTTTTCACGCACGTGCGCACATCCTGGCGTGTTAAGCGCAGGAAGCGTTTTTTTTGTTTTTGTTTTTACAAAGAAGGAAAGGAAAACTGAGCTCAGTCAAATACAGTAGATTGCTTATTCAGTACATTAGTAATCGTAAACTTCACTTTGATTCGCGCTCTTGTGTGGTGGTCGAATTGAGGTCTTACTAGTTGTTATGTCTGAATTATATATAGATCATTTCACTCGCCCTTTATTTTCTATAAATAGAGACAAATTTGCCTTCGACGAATGTAAACAAGCCCCTATCACACTTATGATATCACTGGACAAAACAGTGTTACCAAGTCTTTAAGGCTAATTAGTTTTCACGTTTATCAGGAGAGTGAGGTTCAGTTCGAAAGCCGATTAACGTTAGTCTAGGATTAAAATAATCTAGTATTAAAGTCTTTTTTTCTGAAAACGGTTGAAAGTTAGTGTGAAAGTCAAAAAACCGTGAATACTTTGATTTGATTTTGACAGGTCCATTGCGTAGCCACCAATCAGATGCGAGATGAAACCGCAAAGAAAGCAAACAAATTAACGTTGTCTCGATCAGTCACAAACTTTGCTTTGATCGCAAGTGGTTGTTACCCTGTAGTTTTTTCATTATTGGTTTAACATTGTGTATTTGTGCAAGCAAAGAGAAAATTCGAGTGACTTTAAACAACGCGAGGCTCAAACCAGCACCTGAAACCTTGCAGTCAACGCTACGCTATGGACCTGTCAAAATGAAATCAAAGTCTTCAAGGTTTTTTGACTTTCACAGTAATTTTTAGCGAATGGGAAAGTAATTGCAATTACCATCACAATTAAACCCCTGATTTTAATGACCTCTAAATTGCCTCGACGCAACTATTTTTAGCGAGAGCTAAATTGAAATTTTGACGTATACTGTTTCGAGCTATTTCGATGATTTTTTTTACGATTTCATGGAAGGTTTGGTTTTCTTAAGCAGAGATTAAGTTCTGGGAGTATCTTAACGTGACCGTCTTTACTGAATTCGACTAGAGGGAACCGCCGATGTGTCCGGTTCGGCTGAAATGCAAAAACCTCAGCATAGAGTGTTACTAGAACAAATGTTTCAGTAAACTCTGTTGAGTTTGTTGATTTAATTGTTCCACATTCCAAATCTGCTCAAATTCACTTGTACGCAAAGTTTATTTGTTTCGCTTGTTGTTATATGTAATCATGCGAACGCCCAGCAGACGATTACATGGCTATTGCGTGAAAGCTGCTAATTTTAGCAACAAACTTGAAAATTTGCCAAGCTTCGCTGAAGATATATTAACAATTGATTTAGCGAGTAGGTTTTCATTTTGTTTTGTTTTTACTTTTCCACAAACTTGTTTTGAGAGCGACTGCTGTGTAGAATGATATCATTTTCAAATCCTATAATTGCTTCAGTCGCCGCCGCCGCCACAGCGCAATACATACTAATTTAATTTGCTTGTTTATTCATTGGTTTTTATTTTAAGAACAAAAGCATAAAAAGCTGTTGTTTTCATGCAAATGAATATGTTATCGGTAATCAAATGAAAGAGATTATTAAGTAAACTTCGATTATTTAAACGTTTTAATGGTGCGCGGGCATTTTAATTGGCTGACGACCCGTACTCTTCCGGTTGAATATTGTGATGGTAATTTCAAGGAAAACGCATACTGATGCCACGTTTGTGTAGCTAAGTTCAACAGAGTATACTTGGTAAGCCTCGGAGCAGCAACTGATTGCTTTTCATTTTGAATGTTCGCCTCAAGGAGCTTAGAAATGTCAGAAATCCCAGACTGACCGCTTTGATTGCTTACCAACAGGCCGGAACCTAACCAGTAGGTGGTTGTCGTTTGGTTTACACTCGATCCGGTAAGACTTAACTATAGTACTAGGCGTCGACTGTGACTGGAGGCGCCGAAATACTAGTCATCCATCGGAAAGGAACGGATGAAGGGACGGATGAAATGAGACCTGGTAAGTGTAACGATTTCTGTTTGTGCTTTCTCTGCAAATCAGTACAAAACTGAAGATCGGCGGCAAATGAGAAAAAAAATTCCTTGTTCTTATTAGTAACGCGTCGTACGAGAGTGATAACAACTTGAGATGTGTCGTCGGTCGTATTCCTCAGTGTGAAGGCTTCGATGAAGCTCATTTGATTTGTATGGTTTGTTTTTTGTCATCGCACTTGCGGTATGAAGTTTTGTAAACAAACATTGAATGGTACTATAAAGTTGTTCCGCTTAAACTCGAATTGATTAACTTGTAGCTCTCTGCGCGCGGGGGAGAATAGCGTAAGAAGAAAGGACAGCTAAACAACTTGTGGGCGTAGGAGTTGGCTGTAAGTGGGCAACAGAACCCCGTTTGCAAAACAGCCTTCTTTGCGCAATGAAATAAGCATGCGGCTTGCTGGGCTTGTTTAAGGATCAAGACTGACATCGAATTTAATACGACGTGTAAGATATCGTTACAAAAGCGGAAACTATTAGCGAATCAGAGGAAAAGTGCGATAAACATCTCCTACATGATCGTAGTTATCATTTCACGCACTTCGTCCTCTGATTTCCCATGTTACTGGAACTGTTTCAGTTAATGCCTGGCAACATAAGCGTGAGTCGTTCTTGAAATTCACCTATTAGTTATGCAATTCATTATTAGACATTGTTCGCACTTAGGGAAAACAACAAATCGCGCACGTGGACTGAACTCTAAGGGCGGGAAAACTGGGAAGATTATGGCGCCAACACTTTTGGCTTCTGCAGTGTGAAGCGTGTAATCGGCGGGAAATCACATCGTCGCACCCTTTCAAAATCGTACTCCACTTTTCGTTTTTTTTTTTTACGTAATTTATTCGTGTACGTTTTCTTAATTTTGGATTTCTTTCGTTCGCCAAGATCTTTTGAAAGCCCGAAGTCAGAAGCCAGCATCGTCATCATGATTTGCAACGACTGCAGCGGAAACTAGCCTGACAGAACAGAGAACTAGCAAAACCAACAAAAGGTGGTCCGTGTGCGCTTCAAATTCGTCTTGTTTTCCTTCCGGCGACGTTTTCAGTGTTAAAGAATGTCCGCATAATAATCAACAAGAGTTCGAACGGCCTTGCTGAGCTGGACAGCATAATGAAGAGCAGTATGAGGAGGCCGGGACTACTCAAGAGCTTTCGTTTGATGGGGGTTTCATCTAAAGAATCAAGAGTCCAGTAATTATATTTGATGGTGATGCAAGTTGCGGGCTCTTGTGTGTGGTTCACGCTTGAGAGAGCTACAGGACCCCTATAATGACAAGTCTGCCTGTTATGCCGCAATAATGATTAATCAGTTTGATGATTAGTTCCGCAACACACACTAACGCCGAAGGGGAGGCTTGTTTTGCGACCTCTTTTCTGCTTTTTGTAATGAGCTCAATAAACCGGCAAGCACTTTTTGTGTACCGATAAATGAAAGAAATGCCGGTCACAGAAATCCTTTACAAGTGCTGAAATGTTATAAAGAAAACTGAATTGGATACGTTGCGAAGCGGGCAATTCGCCGAGGAGCTATATTAAATATGGTGAGAAAGATATACTTCACATGAATCCATGCATGCCTTCCTTCCTACTGACCTCTAAGGCAAGGCGATAAATGTTTTATTGGCTGAAGCAGATGTAAAAACTTTTCTATATCTTTAGACGTTGTTCGCCTGTATTTCAACTAGTCTATGGACAAAAGAATACTGTAAGCTTTGAAGCGATCTCGTTCGTGGTTGGCGCTCCGTTCTTTTAACTCGCGGTTTGTCCTTTTGCGCCATGAAGGCCCGGTTGACCCGGGGTAGACGCTGTATCTGTCTTGTACCGCACTTTATAGGTCTGCGCTGTAATGATAGTATTTTTCCATTTTTTTTCATAACAGGGGTCTTAGATGCCGAAGCGCTTAATTTCATTTTTCTTGGAAGTCTTGGAATTTGGAATCCCGTACAATTTCCTTTGATCCTTTGGACGCTTTTATCCGAAAATAAAAATTGTTTCTAGGTGTGTCGTGTTATTTATGAATGACTTATTCGTTTTCCGAAGGAGTCCGTTAAAAACAGGCTCTCACGCGATAAAAAAGTCAAATTTTATTTAAAAGAGTTGTTCGACATTATTCACACTTACGATGGTGCCGAAGACTAAGCTAATTTTAAGTTCCTACACCAAAGTTAATACATTTAGTAACTGTTTACCATGTAACCTTGAATTTTTGCCTTGCCTAATTGAAATTACTCCAGACTTCGTACCACCACCAAACAACTGCGCAGTGTTTGGCATCAGGGCTTTAAAGCTGTCCTCAAATCTGTGCATAAAAGGTACAAATGTTTGATCACCGTCCGTACAATTATCCGATAAATGTAGCTATGAATTCGAAGCAGTTCAGCTGGCCATTTTCAGGAAGTTAAACTCGAAGACTTCCTTTGGTAAATATCTTTGAGAGCTGCTCAAACAAGCTGACAGGCTGGTAGCACGTTTACTCTTCAAAATCAAAACTTGAAACTGGTGAGCAAAAGCTTCAATAAAGCGGCGAAGTTCGTCTTTCTCATATTTTAGAGTCTGTAGCTAGGTGAACTACTGCTGTTCCGTATTATGCTGTATAGGGAGGTCTTAACTTTAGACTGTTAGAGTCTGCGAACGGCGGGAAGAACCAGTCGACTGAAAGCTGATCGTTGCTTGTATCTTGGCGAGTTACGGAACGGCGAATATTTCATTTTTTTCGAGCTTCAATTTGACCTTGACTTTCTTATAAACACTGAGGAGTTGAAGTAACTCATATCAGGTATTTGCCTTGAATAGTACAAGATATTAACCTACTGATACTGCAGCCAATATCGCGAAATATCACTGTGCCCGATGACGTCAATGTAAATCTACTTTTGGCGAATAAGTGAGTTGCCATCTTCAAGTTCTACTAGGAACTATGTACGGAATCTGATGAAGTAGTCAGAAATATCCGGAGCTCCAGCCTTCGGAGTCGTTAAAACTGACTTCTCGCACAGTCATAAATATCAGACGTTTCATGCAAATTAATTATATAATGATATGTTTTTCATTACAGTTACAGTAATAGGTTTTATACACGGATCTTATTTCTTACTAACCTTGGGTATGGTTTCATCCAAAACTTGTTTGGTAATGTAAGTGTAAGTGTCGAGCTTTTTTGTAAAAGCGGATTTCTGAGGAGATTTAAAATTCAGTGGGTGGATTCAGTGGTGCTGTTTTGATATTCATAAGTCACGTTCACAGATATTTGTTTACACTTTGAAAGGAAAAGTTACCGTAAACAAGCTAAAATATTACCAGGCTAGCAAACTTAGGATCCTGTAGTTTCTTTTTCAAATGTCAGTTGGCAGATTGCTTTAGCCTAATAATTATCATGCGTATTATCATTAATGAGGATTATTGTCATACTTATTATGATACATATGGAAGCCACTAAAATTTGTGAAGCTGTTGTGGCTACCCTGTCTACAATTGTTTCCTGTATGTAGGCGAAGCAAAATAAAATGAAATAAAAGCAAATAATTTTTTACCGAATAAATACGCTTTTCCATTGGCGGGCGATTTTACATGCGTCTAGTAAATAACTGGTAAGCAGCCATGCAATTAGGAAACTCCCACATTAAACAAACAAGTTGAGCTTTGAGTGATATTTGTTAACATGAAAGTTGTGGGAAATGGTATGTTGATCAAACCATTTTATCGTTTCAGCTCTAATTTCCTGGCTCAATTTGTCGCAACTCGAGTGGAAGGACAGCTAGGAGAATGCGGAAATTTATTTATTTATTTATTATTTATTTCAAGATTTGTACATAAAGAATATATACAGGTGATTAGAACAAAAGGATATAGCATCCCCTACAAGGTTCAACCACAAAAGGCCGTTTTTTATCGATAGTTGCCAGTATTTAGGATTTCCTGCTAGTGTGTCACTTTAAGACTTCAATTTGGTTTTAAAATCAGTCAAAATTGGATCCCCATTTAGGAACATTTTGTACGCATAATAACTTTGTCCGGGCCGAGTGAGTTAATAATTTCAATTCGGACGTGCCCTCTTAGACAAAGACGATTGCTAGACTTTCACATTTTTTTTTTGAAGGCTTATAAATTTAACCTTTTCTTTTCTTGCAGGTGATTTCGTCGACATGACAAATGTTCCAGTTTTTATGTGGGACCAGGTCCCACCTGTTCCACAAAGACACGGCGGTGATGGAGGCCCATCAGCTTGGACGCAACAAGGATTCGCGAATGGTACGTAGGAAGCCTCGAAGTGTCATTGAAAATTAAGTGGAAATACGATTAGCTCACGCCACCAGCTCGGTGAATAATAAGAACGAAAACTAGGTCCGTTTTAGTGTTTATGTGTTGTTGTGTGCGTGCCGTGGAACGGTTAGCTCAGTTGGTAGAGCACCAGACTACCGTGCGGGAGGTCGTGGGTTCAAACCCCGGCCGGACTAACACTCAGAGTCTTTTAATAATTGAGGAGAAAGAGCTTCCTTTGTAATGACATCTGCAAACGATTAGACTTTCTAGTCTTCTCGGATAAGGACGATAAACCGCAGGTCCCATCTCAGAGTACTTTCACTTAATCTGACTCTGTGGGACGTATAACAGGGACGTAACAGATCTTTGTTAGTGATCATCCTTGGTGTTTAATTTGATATTCATGTTACGGTGACACTCATAACTCAACTGGTTACTTCATTAATTGTAAACTGCGCTACAAGCTGTCTGTTAAAAGGCTCCCGGCCAGTATTGTAAGGCGCATTTGATCATACCCAAATGCTAATTTGCGCCAAACAAATGATAAACTAATGAATTGATGATGAAATGATACGTCAACAAATTTTAAATTTGCTCGATTATTTTTCTCATATTCAAGAATGTTTCCCTTTTATTTTCGTTATAAATGATCTGAAATTCAGTTTAAAAATCTGCAATATTCCAAAGAGCCGCTTACCCTTTTGGTCGCATTGACTTCTGTTTGAAATCGAAGAATTAAAATGTACATTCTTATCACGTCAAGCCATTTTAATACCAGTGAAGCCGCATTTTTGTCTGTGGGGGAAGGGTCACTAAGGGTGGCATTTGTTGCCTGTAGCTTGTCGAGTGTCTGAATATTGTGGCTTTCTTTTTTTTTTTTTTCTCATAAACATCACATCATCCTCCATGTGGATTTCACTCCACACAGTGTTTCGTGACGCAAGATTAATACCGAACTGAAACCTCGAAGAGTGATTAACAACAGCAAGAGACGAGCGGAGATTTCGCAGCTGATAAAACTTCTCCATGACGAACATTTTACTGGACTTTGGACAGCTGCGCTCTTTTACGTCTATCTTGCCATTGTTATTCAATGAACCCGAAAAGTCACTAATTATTATTTTTGGAAGTGACTCATCGTTGCAAATTAGAAACACGTTTTTTTTTAGTCTGGAGATGCTTGAAAATCAACATAACGTATTATAGTTTACGCCGAATAAAGACTTGACAAGTACTCCATTTCCAGGTGATAAGGATGCTTATTCTGGGATCGACTGTAAGTGTGCACCGCATCATCAAAGACATCCACCTGTCATTTAAAAACACTGATATTTGCCATCTGTTTCGCAAACTACTGCATTTTTTTCCTGGATTGTTTGTCGATATCCTATCGTAACTAATAAATATATGGCAATGTCTATTTTCTCCGTTCAGTATATGATGTATTAAACCTTGCTGAAACATTTTGTAAACCATTCCCGTATGTTGAACTTTCCTTCTCGTTTATTTAAAAAGGTATCCAGAAAGCTAAACGAACTGAAAGAGAAATCATTTGAAAAGAGAAATCTTTTGACGGGGGAAAAGGTTTTGCTTAAATTCGGTCTTCATAACAGTTACACTGATGGTAAGACAAAGCAAACACCGAAGTACCCACAGAGAAGGAAATAAATATTCTATCGTCTTTTGTAAATGGTTCACCTTAATGTATTTAAAATAATTTTACAGTGAATTCAAGTGTGCTAGACGCTTGCTTTGAAATTAGTGATAGAAAGCGCAGGCAGATGAATACATAAGTGGTTCACTTTGAAGTTCGGTTGACACAAGCAAGAGTATCTCTGTTCATTTGAAATTATCAAAGACTGAGATACTCTTGCTTCAAAATTCAAATTTCAGACCTTTTTTTTTTTTTATCAAGTTTTGAGGTTCTCTCCCTCGGCTAATCCTCACAACGATTAAAAAAAGTTAAGAGTTGCATACTTAACTTGTCCGACACAGTCAACCAGAGTGCACTAACCATCGATTCTTGAAAGTGTATGCAATTCAGTGACAATGATCAAATCTGTTCTTTGTTCAAATTTCGCCCATTCACCACTCAGTGAACTAGAGGTGATTAAAATGCGGTGTTGAGATAATAGGCTCTAACTCGCCCAAGATTTGCATCACTTACAAAAATTTACCAAATGGGCATCAATTCTGATAGGTTGTAGATGACGAGACTCTATTTTTAAACTTGGAAATTTCGAGACCCCAATAGGTTTTGCTAGCTGTGTCATTGTCACGGACCTCTTCGCGCCTTTATTGCGTCTGTTCACATTTTTAGCCTTCCCTTTAGTCACGATGAACTAAAACAGACAACACCGCGCTTAGCGAATATTTTTTATCGATCTAGGTTTTTAAACGAGAAGGCATTTCATATATCTTTCCACAACTCTTTACTTTTGCAAAAAATTATACATTTATTATGCCGTATTTATCTACCTGCAGGATAATACGATCATTATTGACTTGTCAAAAATTCGATATCGAGGATATCACGTCTTTTACTGCCAATTCGTAATTGCATAACAAGTTTACTTGGTTGATAGATGCAAGAAACAGCCGCATGAACATGAGAATGGCAACAGCTGTAGCTCAGTAACTATAGCTTTAACTAGTTTAAGTATTTGCCCAGCTGTGGTGCGGCCCAATTTCAATCTTACAGCGGCACGAAACACAAACAGCAAGATATTAGAGCATAACTAATTTTTCACAGGCTATTTCAAAAGGACAGTTGGAAGCTAGAGCAGCTAACGACGACATGGCGCTAAAAAGAAACTTTCATGGGCTAACTGCAGGGGAAAACCATGTTTCAGCCCAAGTCGCACCCCCTTGGATCCTCGGTAAATGATTTTTGAGTGTTGTTCCGTAAGCTATAGTTTTAACAGTCGTAATTATTGTCGTTAGTTCATAACATAGAGTTACACGATGCTTTCTCAATTAATTTAGAAATCATCTCTCCTGACTTGCAGCGGAATGCTAGGAAAAAAATTTGGAGATATTGTCAAAACTGAGATTCTGGAACAGAATCGCAGTGTTTATGGAAAAAGAACGCATTTTTGACTTCGATATAACGATAATCATTCCCAGGCATTGGAATCGAAGAGCAGCAAATGTGAACAAACGAACCGTGCAGCAGCAATTCGGCTTGGCTTTTGGAAATAGTTTTTTCTCTATTTCATTGTCTTTCACTCAAAGTCCGATGCAATATGATTTAACAGTTATCTTGTCCGTACAGTAAAAATAATGAGATGGTAGTGGAAAGTACAGCTCACAGCTTTTATTGTTATGGTATGTTTTTAGAACACATCACAGATATTTGATTTAAAGATGCTGTAGGATTTGAAGCCTTTAGCTAACAAAGTACTGATGAAAGTAATCCTAGACTTCACTGCGAACAGTCTGATGTTTAACAAAACCGCGTTCTTAGTCATTTTCAGTCAATTTTGCCAACAATCATATCTAAAAATTGTCTGCTGCTGATGGTAACAAGAAAGCTTGCATCTCAGACTAGAAAACTAATTAAGCACTTCAAAACACAAGCACCGCTTTTCTATTAGTCACAGTGATTTATCTGATTCCCGGCACAATGACACAGTTATATTCGGTCTTGGCTCCTACGTCCTGAAGTTTTACCTTTGTTCAACCTAAAGGCATTACACTAACACGACGCACAGTTACCTTTTGCGAAGCGGTGAAACCGAACTCGCGAAAACTGCATGACCACGCCTTGCACTTAAAAATAAATTTAGAAAATAGAGTTCAGATTATTCAAACATAGCCTTACTTAGGCGGCGGCTTAAGACAGTCAGAGAGGCCTCCAAATCTGTTTATAAATGGCTTATTTTAAGTAGATAATTTTCAGGTGTCGTGTAAAACGTAACCATTTAGTTCGCTCCTTGTGATGTCGAAAACGTCCAAATATTCCTTTTAAAAACAAAAAGCGCTGCTCAACATTTTTTTTACCTCGAATGGTCACAGTTTACGATTTCGTTCATTGACTACAAAGTAAAAACAGCCTCGTATAGCATAACAAACAAAACCAGAGGAAAACGCTATTCAGTATATTGTGTCTGAGTCAGTAAAGTAATGAAGTTGATCTCGTCTAAATGTCATTTCTTCATTTGTACTCCGCCTCAGTGGTTAGAGATACGTGGGTAGCTACGCGAGTACAATGATTTACAGCCATCTTTAGATGTATAATTTGTTTAAAAACATTTCTGATCATTTGATCTCGGGATTTTAGGAACCGAAAATTTAGTAAGCTCAGCTCCTTTTCGTGTTTTACGGTATTTAAGTGTTTATTCAGATATTGATTATTGATTCGTCATATGGCTGTGAGTGGAAAATTGCAGTCAACGAAACAAGTTTACAAAGTAATAGTTATTTTAGACACCTCGTTGAACAAGGCATTAGTACTAGTTTTTTTCTGAATTTTTTTCTCTGATTTCACACCACAAAAGGAAATCGCGCGACCATGAGAACAATTCGTCAGGCACGAGTGATTTTGAAACTTCAAAATCGCGAGTACCTGTCAATCACGAATTGTACGAGTAGGTCGTGCGATTTTTTATTTACAGTACATTAAAGGCCCATTATCACCCTTGATCCAACGCGGTCGTTTGTTTTTGTTTTGAAATCGCGCTATTGTTAAATGATGCCTCTGATTGGTCAATTATTTTTATCGGGCTTTTGATCTGGTTCAACACGCCAAGTTGTCGTTTGTCCCCGGTTTCGCAAAGCAAATGGCTGCAAATTCAACTTGCATATTTCTTCATTAAAACCGTGAACAATCCCTTCACAGGTTTAAAATCAAAACAGCAAAGTATTGAACGATCCGTTATTGATAAAACTCGCTGATTATGTACCGAGGATGGTGACAAAATATCCACAAGAAAAAATTTATTGTCGGGTAATGGTTTCTAATTTGCAGTAACGAAAATACTCATACGTTCTCATTCAATTGTCCTGTCCTTTCGCTTTATACTGTGTTCAAAATACAGTCGACCATGCGGCTTGACAAAAGAGGAAAACGTTAACCTCCACAGTCGGATTAAAATAAGCTTATTTTTAAATATGATCTTTAGCTGTTTTTTTTTTTAATATTTTAGATTTTGTATATGTAACTTAAGATATGTCTTATCTTTGGGAGGAATAAAGATTATTATTATTATTATTATTATTATTATTATTATTATGATCAGCTTTGTGAACTGGATGATTTTATTCCGGTTTGCTTCCTAAGGGAGCGGGTCATAGCCCATGACCAAAGGTCCCTTAGAGTTTTCTCCTTACTCTAGAGTCCAACACCTTCTCAAAATCCTTGCCGTTCCCAGTAACGTAGTTTTCTGGAGTAATGAAATACTAATTTTGACATTCAACTTTCCCAACCACTTGTCCAAGTTTTTTGTTACACTTCCCAATGATCCTACAACAATTGGTACCACCTGCACAGTTCTCATGTTCCACATTCTTGCAATTTCTCTTTTAAGATCCTGATACTTTTCAACTTTCTCATTTCTCTTATTATTATTATTATGGCAGTAAAAACTTCTGGATGCCCAGATATCCTATACAATGATTGGGCGGTTAGCCGTAGCCAATCAATGCAACGACCAAAGTCCTTACAGTTAAAATTCCAATTCCTTATCATAAGAATCCTAGTCATTAAATTCTAAAACGATTTGCTATCCATAAAATCCTCAATCTAAATACTAAAACTTCTGTTCATCACGATGGAAACACTTAGAAGAAAAAATAATAAAACGCCTAATGTCCATTATTTCAAAAGCTGAAAGCGCCTCGCAATATTGAGTATTATTATTATTATTATTATTATTATTTAAACACGGAAGGAAACAAGCGGTGTAGTCCTCATCGATCACGGAGATCTCTGTGAGAAAGAGAAATTTAAGCAAAATTACGAATTGTTTGAGGTTGTGATCTTTTTATTTATGGTTTATTCAACAAAATTTAATTGTACTTTTCTGGACCAATCAGAATTGAGTAATTTTGTTGTTTGTACTATAAAGTAAATAATTACGTGGAAATCCTCATCGAACGCAGCATTCAGTTTTAAATATCGACAACTTTAAAGGCAACCCACTTGCTTTAATAACTTGATGCAATCTCGCCATTGTTTGAGGGGAAAGAGAGACAAAAAATGGGATCAGGATAATCTTTGATCGGTGTTCCCAGCCTCTGTTTTTCAACAGTTGTTTCGTTTGCGACAGGTGAAACAATTTGAGAGCCATTGACAACAGGCCTACAACATTATTTGCTTAAGCAGTAATTAACAACCACTTTCTATTTAAATTACTGATTTAAATTCTTAAGGCCCGTGTAAAGGCGTCCAACATTGTTGGATATTGTTGCGAATTGTTGGCAGTTGTTGGATGTTGTTTTAACTGCCAACAGCACCCAAGACGGTGTTGAAACGCACCCAGCAATGTTGACCCAACATTGTTGGATGTTGTTGGTCAACAGTGTTTGAAGCGTTTGCACGGTCCACTATTCTTCGTAGTAACAAAAATTAATATTTCATTTTGTCGTCCACAGGTGGGAAACAGCCTGTTCCAGGAATGCATTTTAACCCATACACAGGAGCAACACCGGTTGGACAGCCAACATACGACTCATCGCCACCAGAAAATATCAAATCAGCGTTCAGTGTTCCACATGCTCATTCAGCTCCGACGTATTTTCCGCCTATGTACCCAGGTGCGGGAATAGCTGGCAGCCCTCATCAGTACACCAATATTCATGGTACTTTTCAAAGCCATGTTTGGCCTGTTGAACACCCAGATTTTATGGCAATGAAAACAAGGGACACTGTTCATTTTCAGCAGAGGTGCCACTACCATTTCTCCGCTTGTCCCATGACCTTCTACAATTGCTGTACCCAGGTATGTCATTCTGTGGATCATTACCCCTGCGCAAAGAGGCCTCGAATGAATGGAGGCAACTGGAAAGCAATGCCAGAGGGTGGAATTACCACTTCTGGACAGAAGACAGCTTCACAAGTTTCCCCAGCACACAGAACAGCCCCGCGCAAACCGCTACCCTCTCCACCTCCGCTCATCCGGAAATGCGAGAGTGACAAAGGTCTCGGTCAGAAAAACTCGGGGAAACCGCATTCTGAGGAGAAGACGGAAAAGAAATTTTGTGAAACGGCGAAAGGTTTTGCCGAGCACTCCGCCTCATTTAGAGAGCCCTCTGGGTTTGCGAAGGTTTCCTTAGCAGACTCGTCCATCAGAGGTAACGAATTTCTTCAGGGCAGCTACAAGAGGGTGCCTAGTGGTGAAGGTGGTACAAATAGAAACATGACTGGCCATCAGAAGAGGGAGACATCTCAGCAGTTAAATGTTAAGTGTGACACTTCACCCCAAAACAATCAAACTGTTGAATCGATCTCTTGCCAAAGTTGGCCTAAACAATCACACAAGCGGGATATTGATATGGAGTCATACAATACCAAATCAGTTCAGCAGCACTGTTTTCCTAGACCAGGTTTGGAGGAAACCCGACATTGCAAAGCCATGAACAAAGAATCAAATCAGAACTACGCAAAATCATTTCTTGTAAAAACACAACATGACCGAGGAATGGCACAGAATAGCCATAGTTTTGAAAAGAATGTATCTCGAGGAGGCCAAAATTCGTCACAAACTAATAAGAACCAGAGTCTAGTCACCACACCAAGGGATAACAGAGAAAACAGTGTTAATTCCTGTGACAATAAAACGTCTATAAGCGATGACATTTCAAAGTGCCCAGCAGTGTCATCTGGACAACATCAAGTATGGGACAGAGACGTATCCAAACAAATGCAGCGAAAGCAGTGTACGTCTGGGCCAAGCGATGGGATTCACCCTCAACTGAAATACTATCCTCTATCCAAAATAAACACTAAGAGGGAAAGGTCAAAATCATGCGATGATTCCTCTCTGAACTCACAGGGTCCAACGTGTAGGCATGTCAAACCAGACGTTTCTTCTTACAAAACACCGATGATGCAAAGTGAAAAACCACATGAACATGGCCTGAGAGACAAACTCGCAGAGTATGATGGAGTTCCGATATATAGCCCCGCAAATAGACGATTTCAGCGGAGTAATTCTATGTTCTCCGAGGGAACTCAGAACGCCCGCAACATTTCAACGAGCAGAGGCGAAACGTTCTTAGCTTCATCTGGCTTTGGCATGAGTAATCACAATGCTACGCAAACGGACGTAAAGGCTTCTTACCAATCTGTTCCAAATGAAAGCTTGAAGTCAATATTAAACAGGTTAGCCTACGAACGTCATACGATGAGACCAAGTAGGGAAACGAATGAAGCTGGGACTACTACTTCGATAAGGCCATCCCACCAACAATTAAATATCAGAAGTGGGGTACGACAAGGCGATGAAATTATGTCTTTGAGCCAGCAAAATCAGCCCTTGTCAAGTAATAGAGCTCATGTGCCTTTGTATCAGAATCGGAATACTGCATCGACGCATGGCTTGTCCCGGGATCAAAGCCAAAGCCAGAATTCCCCTTCGGTAGCAAAGCCCACCAGTCCTGGTCAGAATAGAACGAATCCCCCAGTGCCTGTGATCTGCGGAGTTACTAGTCTTAATGAACTCCAGCGACGCAGAACTAAGCAACTTGATGAACAAAATAAGTCCAAAAACGGTCACAGATTTGATGTGTACTATGAAAAAGATGTCTTTCTGTCAAGAAATCGTCCCAGCTATGCTCAAACGGCGAAGCCTCAAGAACAGCGGACAAGACAACCCACTCATGTTCATTGCACCTCGACTGATACTGAAACGGATAAAGGGCACTCAAACGCAACCAATATAACATGCGACGAGCAGTACGGACAGCATATGAGACAACTTCCAAACAATGAAACGACTGTGGTTCAGAGCCCGCAGAACCAAGATCAGCTAAGACGGTACCCAAGAGAGGAATGCTCATCGAATCGTAAATTGTCGACACCATGTCATGAGGACATTGAAATGCCTATTCACAAAGTAGAAACAACCACTACCTCTGGAGACTGTGACCAAGCAGAAGGCAGATTACAACGGCAGTCGACTTGTTCGGAATCACGGACTCTGCCACCCCTGCCCTCTGAGAATGATTTCGATAACATGGCCACTGAATGTGGTGGGTATGCCATTGACCACGATGCTCTACCTAGGATTGTGGCTGTTCATTCGGTTGTGGCACAAGATGAAGTATTGACGGAAGACGAGTCAAGTCTCTTTTCTGCTAGTGACAAGAAGTACTGGAGAGACTTGCTGAAAACGCTGAAACTGAAAACAAATGGCGATGATGATTTTCAACAGTGCAAACCACACGAGACACTTAAAACAAGTCACACTGACAGCATAAAAAACCGATCTGAAATGGACACGGTCAAAAGTGATAAACATGTCACTCCTCCGTTAGAGAATGATTATAATTCTGGCCAGGAACGTTTCATCGACAACAGCTTTTTTGGCGATGTTAAAAAATGGACATTATGGAAGTATCTTTCATCGCCATCAAAGGAATTAACTATCGAGGTGAAAGGTCCAAAGGAGTACGTTGAAGTTGTCGAAACTGAAAAGAAACGTCAAGTACCTCGCAGGAAACTTTCAGTGTC
Source organism: Pachyseris speciosa (assembly GCA_016490735.1). Lineage (NCBI taxonomy): Eukaryota > Metazoa > Cnidaria > Anthozoa > Scleractinia > Pachyseridae > Pachyseris > Pachyseris speciosa. The sequence continues at coordinate 102,958 of JAEMWC010000003.1, read as the reverse complement.
AGAACTGAGTAAGAAAATCTTATACACTCGCGAGAGAATAAAAAAGGAGGCAATTCCTTGGAAAAGGAAACTTCTTTTTAGCCTGGAAGCTACGTTCATTAAACGTCTACGAAAAACAGAAAAAGAAACTGGAGAGAAAGCAGATATTATCATGGAAGAAGATAATGCGAAGGAAGAATCCACAGAGGAGAACGAAGAGAAAGAGAAATGTAAAAAGCAAGCAAGGAAGAAGAAGATTGCGACAAAGAGCGCCAAACCGCGTACGATAATGGCCAAAGAGTGAACTTGCTTGACTATTGCTGCTTGACTATTCCTTCTTCTGTTTGTACAAGAAACGTTCAATTGTGTTCGACGCTGGACGCCTTGTAAATACCTGACTTGGTTTTCGTGACTTTCGGGCTGTACAGAGTAGAAAATCGGATGAAATTGTTGCTTTCTTCAGTCAGCATTCGACATGTTTGCACGTTCAGTGAGTTTAAGCACTGATATTGTTTTCAATTTTGTTTTATTTTAGCGTACATTCTAGAATCCAGGATTAGACGTGATTTTGAACAGTTAGTTTTACTTAGCTATCAGGACGTTTGTTATCAAATTATTTTTAAGTAAAAGAGAGAATAGAATCTGTCATTCAACATCGAAAGTAATGTTTTTGTACTCTTCCACCAGTTGCTGAACGTTGCCGAACATTTTTTGGCATCTAACTTACCCATCTTTTTAGTGCCTTTCGCAAGTATCTTGAAAGGATGAAGTGACCGTCCATAATTTAGACCTTGGTCGAAGAGAAACCAGGCAATTTTTGGAAAGTCGTCGTTGTGACAGCGCGTTTCCCATTTGTTTTAATCAATAACATTTCATCAGTCAGTTAAGTACGTCCAAAAAGTTTCGAAAGCTATATGTATAAATTATGTTTTTGCTTTTTTAGGCAGCTTTATCCTGCAAATTTGTTTATGATTCTCGTGACCCTTTGATCGCGAATGTTATATCACACTAAGTCCCTTGTCAAGAAAACACCAACACAAAGATGCTTATTTATACGTTTGAGTAATATATAAAAGTTTACTACGCAACCGTGAAAGAAAATTAAGTAGTCGTTGCTGATTATCGGCGGCCGAAAGAAAAATAAAAGGTAATGCCATATTACTTCTTTAGTTTTTATAAATTCGTTCATAGAAGATAGCTATAGATAATCAGTGTGATAACTTTGGTATTTTCCCATACCTAGACCGCCTTCTTAAGTGTAGGTGTAATAGGTATTATTAACAAGAATTGAGCTCATATTCTGTCTCCTACTGTCGAGAATGTTTGTTTAATAAGCAAATCTTACCAAGGACGGGGGTAACCACACATTTTCTAAAGATAATTTAACAACAAACTTAAATATACTCGAACAATGTGCGTCACGGTAATTCTTTAGATTCGAATAACGCTCTCGAAGATGTGTTTTTCAAGCATAATCAAAAACCACGCAAAATATTCCTCGGGCAATCCCAAGAGGCACAGAGCGTACGGTGCAGTAACAATAGTTCAATATCCCTCCGGCTGCCTTATTAGCAGTATTATGGATTGTTAATAAAAATCTGCAAATGAAAGGAGACCTGTTTACCAACGCTGAACGAAAAATAATGGCCAAGTTTTCTTCGAAACGGCCGTTTTAGCTCTCCGAAACCATTCTTTTAAGGGAACCTCCACTCTTACAAAAAAATCAAGCTAAATTGTTGGAAATAATTACTAGATTCCAAATTTTGTTTTGAAACGTGGATATAACATTTAAGTATACAAAAAAAAAATCGATGTAGTAATGATGTAGCGGTGTTTTGATTGGTCAATGCACAATAGAAGGCACGTGGCAGTGTTTTCATTGGTTAAAGCAAACCACGTAGTCCAAATGTCCAGTTTTTTTATAGTCATGTAAATTTATTATGAGATTTAATATATGAAATTCATATATTTCAAATGAGGAATAAAGAATGAATATGTGAATGATCATCGCAGTTATGAACACTACTTAAGGAGTCGTGTTCATATATGCGATGTTTTTTCACACATTCATTAAATTTGTCTTGTAAGCCAAATACAAACTTTTCGAATATTATGCACATGTCATCGCTTCCCCGTGGGATCGACCCCCGGGCTAACCAGGGGGATTGTAAAATCAGTCAAGCAAACTTGAGGAATTTCCCCGGGGGGTCGGGGAATCTCTCAAGACAAAGCCCCCTGGGTGAGGTGCCTCTCAGCTGAAAATCCCCGTGACATCCTTTTAATAATAATAATAATAATAATAATAATAATAATAATAATAATAATAATAATGATAATGATAATGATAATGATAATGATAATGATAATGATAATAATAATAATAATAATAACCTTTATTTACCCTCGGTAGTATTTATAGCACAAAGGCTAGTGGGGCCGAGCAAAAATACAGAAACAAATAAAGTCAAATCAAATGAAATCAAATCAAATGTTAGTTTTTGGGGAGATGGGAAAACCGGAGTACCCGGAGAAAAACCTCTCGGAGCAGAGCTTTTCAAACTTGTGAATTCTTCCACCCCTAATCTTTGATGGTAAAACAATGTCAAGATTTTCCCCCACCCTCGGGCAAAGTAACCCATCCATCTCCTTATATTCCCCCACATATCTCCCTGGTAGGCCCGGGGGTCGACCCCACGGGGAAGCCGATGACATGTGCATTAAATCTTCTCTTTTTGTTTACAGGAGGACTGCGCCATTTTCGATAGGCATGCAAAATGAAGGAAATGAAATAAACTCCCTTCTGCTTAGGGTTTTCCTCGGCTTCTCAAGCGTGTAATAATTAACGAGTGAAGTTTTCTTTCACGTTTAGTGGAAGGTTTCAAGTTACATCGCCAGCAGTTTTGCGGTTTTATGCAAATTTATGGTCTGAAAGCAAGATACAGTAAACAGTCACTAGCCATTTGTTTGTGGCGAAATAGCTAACGAATTTGGAAAATTTGTAGTTTTGTTCACAAGAGGACTGGGCCGTTTCGATTCGTGACGACCTAAATAATGTGTGTATGTGAAGCGTAGCTGCATTTGTAACGCGCTGCGCTCATGTGAAGAGGCCCTGAAGCGAAAATTTTTGACATAAATTTCACATGACGGTCATGTGAAATTTATGTCAAAAATTTTCGCTTCAGGGCCTCTTCACATGAGCCCGGTTGACCGGGCTGGCTCGGTTAGCGGGATGAATTTTATCATCTGTTCATATGGGAAATTACAGCCCGGTTACCGTGATGAAAAGTGGTGACGCGACCATTCACGCATGAAATTTAACGAACACGTCTGGTGAGAATTTTTCGCTTTTATCGGTTTTAGAAACCTCAAAATCCTTTATCTTTACTTTTACTATCAAAACAAATTATTCCGAACTATAAATAGAGAAAAAAGAAGTCAAAATCAAATACTGTCCGTTCTACTGACGAAAATGCATTGCATCATTTACATCCCGCTAACCGGGCTGGAGTGTTCATATGGCAAAAATTCCAGCCCGGTTACCGAGATCTCGGTTGGAAAAACCGAGATCTCGGCAACTGGGCCAGCCCGCCCTCTCATATGAACACGTAGAAATTTTTACAAAGCATTTAGTGGTAAGGCGAGATTTCGGGAAACGGGCTAGCCCGGTCAACCGGGCTCATATGAAGAGGCCCTCAGTGACTCTCGCGCGACGCAACTGGCAACTTTTGAGTAAACAACATTACCACAGATCTATTTGCGTTTGGTAATCACTCCCGATCGCAACTCTCCTTCTCGTACGTAAACAAAAAGGCCTTTTGTGAACCCAAAAAACATCTTCAATTTTCAAATCCCGATAGTTTTCGAGAATTAGAAAGCGTGTGTCCGACTTCGTCTTCTGTATCACAAGGTATCCCGAGTAAACGGTCATGGAGCGCCTCAAGTGTTAAGAAAGAATTACAAAAGCTTGTAGTGTCTGCTGTCGTCATTGCTTACACAAAGCCGATTCTGTGGAATTTGTTTCTGCCAAGTACGATGGTCTTATGGCTTTTAAAGTTAGTGCCACTAAAGAGCTTAAAGAAATTAGGTCAAGACTCGATAAGATATCCGAGGCCTGCGCTCGATAGATGCATTTGAATCGTACAGTTACCAGTTTAATATCAAGATGGTTGGAATGCCGATTGCTGCTGAGCGGGAGTGGTCTGAACAAACTGCAACTTTATGTCTACAGTTATTCTCAGCTTTAGGAGTAAATGGAGTATCGATTAATGATATTGATACGGCTCACCGAGTTCCGTCTATGAAGCCCTCAAATCGACCAAATACAATCATTTGTAAGTTTGTGCGAAGGCTTGCCAGAGATCAAGTGATGGCGGCCAGGAAAAAGGTTGGCGATCTCAAGGCCGAAGACCTGGGCTTTACAGCCGATATCGACGTCAAACATCTCAATATCTACGATCATTTAACTCCACGGCTACAAGCTTTATTTCACGCAGCAAAGAAAGCCAAAGAGGCTTACAGGTACAAATTTTGTTGGGCGAAAAATGGCTTTGTGTATCTTCGCAAGTCTGAAGAATCTGCTGTTTACAAAGTTGCCGACCTTTCTGAGCTTAATGTGACATTCAGCACATCAACCGGGCCTGTGGAGTGATCAGTCCTGTTGCCGATCGATTTTTAAAGCTAAGTAGTCATGAATTTTGAAATCTGCACTTTTCATTTAAATTATTATATTCCAACATTAAGTAATCTAAATTGACCATATGCCTATGAAATCTAGAAATGCGCGGACCAGTGCCAAGCACCAATAAAAACTTACCAAATCTTTACTATGTTGTTGTTGTTGTTGCTAAGATCTCTAATATTCGCAAATCGCCTGAGCCCTCACAGTGCATCGCAATTGAATCTTAGTCGTGTCACGTGTCACATCGGAATTGACTAGATTTCAAAAACACGTGATTCCTCACAACACATCACAATTTTTCGTAAAAATATTATGTAACGTTAGTCCACACAATGCATCGCCATTCACAATAAAAACTCATGTCATAGGAACCCACACAGCGCATCACGACTTACAACTTAAACTTGGATAACGTGAACCCAGACAGCGCATCATGATTTACATTTAAAACTTGTGTCACGAGAGTCTACACAGCGCATCACTTACAACTGAAACTTGGGTCACGTGATCCCACACAGCCCATCATGATTTACAATTAAGACTTGTGCCACGTGAGTGCACACAGTCAATCTTTACTCCTAACAGTTTGATACGGCGTGACTAAGTTACCGTTAATGTGAATTTTCATGTCGATTCCCTTGTGCTTGCCAATTAAGGTGGTCTTCCACTCACAATTTATTTATTCATTTATTTTTTGATATTTGGTGGATTCAATTCATTATGGTACCACTGAAGAGATCGTCCAAAAATGTGAAGTTTTATGACAGTGATTGACATTTTGTAACCATGGTAACCAGTTTCCAGGCCCTGCCGCCAAAAAAAGAGCCACTTCTTTTAAGGTTACCGTGTACGTTCAGGGTATAAAATTTTCGATTTTTATTTTTCTCCATAAAAATGAACTTTTTACTGTGATCTTTCAAGCAAAAAAAACCACAATTCAAAACGAGTGAATAGTCGCCGAGAGATTGGGAAAAAACTATATGCACCGGATGTAAACATGGACAATATGTTAATGCGAATGTAGCCAACCGGAGCGATTTGCGCGGGAAATATTGCACGTGAAAAAGTTGCTTTGCTTCATGAAGGTTGTGCGCTTTTAGTTTTTCGGCTATGACGATGGGTCAGGTAAACTTAGTCAAAGCCGGAGAATATGTAACAAAATGATAAACCAGTGAACTGTTTGTAGCATGAGAGTTTGCGTGCAAATAAAATTACGCGGAAAATTTCCACAGTAGGTGACCGGAAGAAAAGTTACCGTAAATTGATTGGCCGATCGTCGATAGAGGTGTTTGCGGGCGGTGTTTGTTTGTGTAGCGAAAATTTTTTTAAGCGCTGTTTTCGCGAAGTTTATTTTTGTCTTGAAGAGGACACTTTCAAGAGTTACAACTCAAGGGCGATTTGTTCGATTTCAATCAAATTTGGACAGCCGCTAGATTAACTTATCTTGAACAAAAACATGTTGGGAATTAGATAATTCAAAACCGTTTTTCGCTGAGAGCCATTTCCGTGCGCCCGCTACGTCTCTTTTTCTAGCGAATTTGAAAATGCTCTGTAACTTTTGAACACAGTCGAATAAAGGAAAACCCCAACACGTTTTTTTAGCGTCTGGTTTCCAGACTTCGAGAAAAATATCAATTTCCCTAAATACAAAAATCACATTTAGTTGTAGCTTTCAAAAGTTAATTTACACCTTCGAGTTTAAACTCGACGGAGCGTTCAGTAATTCACTTTCTCACAAAATTAATGAAATATTCAAATAGCTAGTTCAATTAGCTTTAATTTGATATACGGTTTATGGTATCTGGGATGTAATCGGGAGCCGCTACAACACTTAGATTAGAGACACCCCTGAAGGTACAAGGTAACCTTAAAAAGGATATCTAAAGAAACATGGGTCCCATACAGACAATACTGGTATCAAAATAAACTACAATGATTGCTCTATGCTGTAAACCTAAAAAAAATGCTAAAATTTTTAGGGCTTTTGAGAAATATTCTAGTCTTTACCACTTATATGTTAAGATGGGCAGTTATCGTCCCCCAAAATTGCAATGAAACCTCCTGCAGTTCCACATTATTAATTTTTCCGAGGTTCACAGCACAAACTGGCTAAACGCGAAAATGTCGTTTAAATTGCACAAAAGGACCGTGACTGCTGTTGTGGCAAAAGTGCAACACCGAGAAAACTAAGGATAAAGTTTTCAGTCAGTAAAAAAGGATATCTATAACCATGATAAACAGTGTTCTGTGTTCATTTCAGGTGGTATGCATTAAAATGCACCAGATACATATGTGTCACCCTCTTTAGCTTGTTGTTTGTCATTTTTCCCTTTCCCTTGGATTGCTTGGGAGGCGGAATTTTCCGAGCTGAAGCAGACCTTCCGGTGTCTTTTTCACTCGAGCGGACGCCATCAACACCACTGATACTCGCGTTTTTCTTCTTTGAATGCTGATTGCCATGAAACCGATGCTTCTTATTTAAAACTAACGTGAAAGATAGCGGAGCTCCGGCGGCCCGAAGGGCCGCCAAGCAGAGCACCATACCTATAGAAACCCGTCAAGTGCTTTTCTCATGGTAATCTTGGCTAGCGGTATTGCTCGTGGGCGTCACCGCACGACGACGACGACAAGCTAGTTTACAGCACACATAGACCGCACATGGTCGACGGCTCACTTGTCATATTTTAAAGGAACTACGTCACGTTCTTTGGATTTCGAAAAGTTTAGCCTCAATTTTTCAAAAAGGTAATTTGTAATCTGTTTCACTCTTCTCCACCCTTCACCATCCTGACAATATTTGCGTTTAGTCTTGTCTCTTGTCTCTCTCAGTTCATTCAGTTGGTTTCCTCAATTTGAGCAAAACAATTTCATCTTCTTCGATCGAAGTTGGTCTTTTAATTCGCGTAAAAAGCATAAAAATTAAGAACTTGTTAAAGGATACTCCGGAAGGTGAATTTTCAAGTGAGGAAGACCGAAAGATTTTTCTCAGGAAAAGCTTCAAACTTGGATCGATTGTGCGCTTGAAAACAAAATGATTTAACGCTTCGAGGTCTTTGCTGTCACTTAACCGCGGCATCTTGCAGCCCACCAAAAAAGCAGTTCAGCGGCATTAATGGGAGTAGCTCAAACTCTGTGGAAGAACTTCTTTCTTTGGACAAACCGTTTGCTGTTTTTGAGGATGTGTATTTTACTAAAGTGGACGAAAATACGTAAGCCCTTATTTTCAAGTGGTAGAAACCTCTACAACACAGGACAGTGAGGTGAACTAAATATCTTAAATCGTTGTTACTTTTGTTCAGAAATGAAATTTGTAGTTTTCTCTTGACTGGATATAAATAACAATCATCTCTACTCGTTTTTGACGCAACGAAGTAGTTGAATTGTTTGTTTGTTTTGTTACGTTGTTTTACTCGCAAGCGAACGAGTGTTAAGTTTTACTCTGCTTGGCTGACTGTTTTTCGACCTTCGTGCCTCAACAGCGTTAAGAAACGTTTGCCCTTATCTTATTAACACGTAATCGCAATGAGTCCTCGTGAAATTAAGGATTAAAGCCCTGACTAAACGATCAAACATTTTCATCCAACATCGTGTTTGTCAAACATAACGTTTGGTGGCTAAACGCACAAACAATGTTTGACCAAACAGTAGACAGAGTGAGTACACAAAACGATTTTTTGCGTATTGTCGCTGAAATTTCGACGTTATGTGGTTCGTTTGGTTGCTTTTTACCGGCTGTGCACGCTTTGTTGGTTGGGGTGGCTAAACGATCAAACATTTGTTCGTAACGCGAAATGTTGGATGAAAATGTTTGATCCAGAGCAAACTTGGAAAGCCTTAAGAATAAGCTTAAATGCAATGTTAAGAGATGTGGCTAAACGGTTAAACACGATGTTGGATAAAAATTTTTGATCGTTTTTTGATTGTTAAATTTGTTTTCGAACAAACATACGCGTCGTATATTGTTTTATTGTGATGTTTTGTTTTGTATGAGGTTTTTGAACCGCGGTCAATTCCTGTTGACTGCTCTAAACAGAAAATATTGGCACAACGAAAGCCATGCGAAGTTGCTCAATACCAGTAAAAAAAAAAAAAAAAATAATAATAATAATCGTGGAGCTCCGCTTTTAGGCTTGGCTAAATCTATGTATTAAAATTTCAAACTGATACCACTAGAATTCGGGGCTGAAGAGAGACGCATCCAAAATGGCCGATCGAGCATGTGAGATTGTTGTCTACTTTTTGGGTTATGTTTGCCTACTCAAATGCTTTTTAACAATACACCATTTTACAGTTCTTTGCTGGTACCCTGGCCTTTGATTGAATGCGTGACTAGGGGTCACATTGTTTTGATACCGGCCTACATGTTTTTCTTATGGAAATTTATATGCTGATTAAACACTAGTTAGCGTAAGAAAAACATGATTTACATAAGAAAAGTAGCTTTCACCGACCACTGTAAAATGATCTATTCTTATGAAAGCTATGTCCTTAGAGATTGATTTCAGGGGTATTTCGTTGATCGATGTTTCAACGCCGTCATTCCCTTTGCCAAATGTTTCTCCCTACAAAAACCGTTGCCATGACTGTTGCTATGGCCAAAAATGCAGAGTCCTCAGGAATTTTCTCTAAATTTCACTGTCGCATCAGAAATTCGTGTAAAAACAGACCCGGAACATATAAAGCAATGCCTTAGGATACCAACATCAGTGAAATTAGGAATGACCAATTTCTAACAAAAAATTCGAAAGCTTGAGTGGAAGATTGACATGCTACCATGCATATTTACTAAAGTTCCCCTAAGGCAATTAGCCCCATATCACTCAGTTACTATACCAACACTATCCTGCAGTCTGCTCTAAACAACCTTTGCATCATGATTTATAGTTAAAATTCTTGTCAAGTTAGCCCACACAGCGCAACCCCTTTTACTCTATAACTCAGAAACACGTGAACTCACACAGCGCATTACGATGTACAGCAGAAAAAAACTTTGAACATATGACGACTACTAAAACACGTCGAATTATCATACTGAGGCCTTAAAGGCCGAAATTCGCCACTTCCACATCTCCCGTAATACAGTTTGTTTGCCCCCAAAAATTTTGCATAAGCATTGCTTTCAATTCCTCTCAGAAAGATTGCAAGTCCCAAGAGAAATTGAAAACAATGGTTATGCAAAATGTTTGGGGGCAAACAAACTGTATTATAGGAGATGTGGAAGTGGCGAATGAAACAAAGTGAAGCACGTGGCCAGGAAACCACATGCACGGTAGAATTCGATAACAGAACATCTCCTGTGACTAGACGACCACATACATTACGCAACCAACCCGACAAACATGGATTAGTGAAAGGAAAAATACTGCAACCAATATCTTAAGAAACTACGAGAACTTCCCGAGGGGGGATGGACGCGGCGTGGAAACAACCGAGGTAGAAATGCTCTGTATCGTGGACGTTGAAGATCTTAGCACCGAATTGACGCTGCAGAATTCTGGATCGAAGACTGTTACCGTATTTGCACCCAACTGGTCGGTTGTCGCTGAAACACTGGGGTTCTGCAGAACATCTGTATCTCGAAGAACGTCTGAAACGAGCTGCCGGGGTTAGGTTTGCAGGACGCGCTGGTCTTTCCTCTGGGATCTGTCAAACTGACAGTTGCGAAGTAACGCTCCTGAGTTTATTAACACGGATTTTTTCACCACTCACGGGTACCGGTATATTACGAACCAACAAAACGACCAGCTCTCAGATGGCTTGTTAGCTCAGTCGGTAGAGCGCTGCACCGGTATCGCAGAGGTCGTGGATTCGAATCCCGTACAAGCCTGAAATTTTTTTCAGGCTTTATTTTCACTACTGCTTAAGTAGTGTTCATAACTGCGATGATCAGTCACATATTTCATCATTAATCCGCAGTTCAAATATATGATTTTCATATATTCATTCTCACATATGCATCACTCACGGGTATATTACGAACCAACAAAACTACCAGCTCCCAGATCGGGCTTGTTAGCTCAGTCGGTAGAGCGCCGCACCGGTATCGCAGAGGTCGTGGGTTCGAATCCCGTACAAGCCTGAATTTTTTTCAGGCTTTATTTTCACTACTTCTTAAGTAGTGTTCATAACTGCGATGATCAGTCACATATTTCATCATTAATCCGCAGTTCAAATATATGATTTTCATATATTCATTCTCATACATCAGGTTTGGCTTGGTTGATACTTTTATGAAGATTCCCAGTTTCTTTTTCCAAATTATTTTTAAAGGCTATGAAAGGAAGCAATGCTAACTTTGCTGGGGGATAAACAAAATTCATTGATTATCAAGAAAGTAGGAGGCAGTAAGTTAGAAAAAAGCGAGTCACCTCTTATACACTGAACTCGTCATTGTGCCACCCTAGAGTCAGACTATAAGACTACTATTGCATCCCGAATACACCCTCGCTGTCACACAGTGTGATATTAGTGCTAACAGTAATAAGCTAGGTGGGATTTGGACTGGGGAAAGAAGCTTGGCGCTTTGCAGCTTTCTGGTTGGTTTTTAAATAGGCAGACGAAGCCTAGACATGAGTTTAATACATGCTTTTTAATATCATTATTTCAAGAATTACGTCATTGAGACAAATAACCTGCAAGGGGATTCCCCAGATTATTGAACATTGGAATAAGATGAGGCAGAATAAAGTCCACTCCACGGTCTTAGTTCTCTCTTAATGGGATTTGAACTAGCATGACTCTTCAGAGAGAGCAACATCTCATTGGAACATAGCCTGGTGACCTAACAAAGCATTTTGGTCCAACATCATTTCATATCTTCAAACGTCCCTGAAAAGGTAAGTTGATTAAATTCAATTGATATGTTGAAAGATATTGAACATAAATGTATAATCCGCTACTTGAAAACACTTCGTTTTAAGAGACTACCATAGCATTAGTCTTTGATTTTTTGGGCGGGTACGGTGGCGTTCTCCGGGTACAATAATTTTAACCATTTCTAAGGTACGATTTTGAGATATATAGGCTTTGATGGCTTTGATGTAGATCTTTTGCTGATTATCTGGGCTACCACGATGTTCCTGTATGAGCAAAACTGGGGACTCCAGTTAACAGATGGAATCTCGTATACTGTATAAGTATGCTGTCTATGACATATAATTTGTAGTTGTCGAGTCAAGTTAGTGATGCGATTAGTCTGCTGATTAGTTCGGTATGGAAGAAACGTTTATACAAGAAACCAAACAAACAAACACATAAAAGAAGTTTAAAAGAAAATTAAAGAATTATACGCTAAAGTTACATTGCTTATACATACATATACAAGGAAACTGTTACTATCATCCCGGAAGGAGCTACATTAGCAGCGCTTTTTCGCTGATTCTCCTGAAAAAAAAAATAATGAGAAAAAGAGACTGTGTGTCTAATGTGGCACGCCAATACAGAGACCATCTAAGTTCGGACTTGAAGGGATCTTGTGTCTTTGATTTTTCACACGCTAATCAGTACATCACCTCACCTCACCTCACCTCAAATCATAAACATGCATGACCATTGTTTTTATCCTTATCTTTCATAAAAATTGTCCTATTTGGCATCTTTTTACGCGCGTTGGCCGAGCTTTGATTGGTCACCTCTGGGCCTATCATCATGAAACAATAGCAATACTCCTCGCGCGGCTGGCGTCATCTCTTAGTGTGTTTTATTTGCTTGTAAGTTTTTCTAGAGGGATTCATTTTGCGGGTTGAAAATACTCTTTGGAAGTTAACTTTAATCTTAGAATATAGAATATACCGGCTAGGTCAAGACTAAAGGGGGAAAGCCTTTTGGAATCATCTTTCATGGCTGGTTGTTAGGCTGGAATCAAATTAACAGGATCGGAGGAACTTTTTATGAGTCGTACTTTACGACCGGAACATCACAGGGACAGTGTGAATGTAGGTTAATTGCAATATTCCTATTTTATGCGATTTTGGTGTGACCGAATTGTGGCCCCGGCTCCCGGGGGGGGGGGGGAGAATACTCCCAGAAAAATTGGGTGGGGTGTGCGGCCCGCTTCCTGAAACCTTACCCCATTTCAGACCAAAATCTGCGATTTTCCCTACCCTACTTCAGACCTGACCAAAAATTCGATACCCCATTGCAGACCTATTTCACGTACATGGTTGGCGTAAACACAATTAAAAGACAAAAAAGAACGGCTTTTGTTGATGGTCTTATCGCCTAATGATGAAGAAACAGCCTCTTCGAAAAAACATATCCAAGTCAAGACTAGATTGCATAAACCATACCCTTTTTCAGACCAAAACGGCTAAAAAACCATACCCTTTGGGGCCGCACATACCTATATAGTCTAAATAAGGGAGTACACCCCTGGGTCCCGGCTTTTATACCCAAGTGACCTGCAGTAAGAAGTCAATCGGAAGTAGAGTCAACGTGCTTTCTTGCGATTACTCCGTCATGTTCTGTACATGGCCCAGTATCTTTGGTGTTTCTGCAAGTTTCACAACGCTATAAACACTGAGAATAAAGAACAATAGTTAACGAATACATTGGTTCCATACATGTAAGGAATAAAAGTTTTGGTTGGTGAATATTCCTCCAGTTCGTCCTCCATTTATGACAACGCAAACTTGGTGCGCGGCGATGCACGTCATTAAACGAAACGGGTGCGGAAACTTGAATTTTTGAATAGCCTCGCCAGCTCCTCCCATAAGAGGAAGAACGAAATCCAGTTAAGCTTGCGTGAGGATGACGAAATTGGATGCAATTTCATGCAAGGAACTGACAGGCTTCCATTCATCAATGTCTAAATTTGATGGCGAAAAAACAGAATACTGATATAAATTTCAAGAAGGAAGAGGGCAGTTAGAAAAGGCGCCGAGTCAGCTCTTTCCGAATAACACGTCGTTGTGTCACACCAGCGTCTAACTTTGCATTTGACAGTCACTCTATTTGTCGTAGATTTTGATATGTCGCCGGTGAAATATCTCAGCCAAAATGTTTTAAGGAGACAAGGCCTGAAGTTAATGTGTTATTATACCTACTTTAAGAATTACGCCATTGAGAGAAATAACCTTTCTGCAACAGCAAGGGGATTCCCCAGTTTATTTAGCGTTGGTATGACATAAGGAAGAAAGTCCCCTCCAATAGCTTTCAGCTATTTCGTGTTCTTAGCAGGATAACTTGTGATCTGGCAACACTGCAAAAATTAATCTTGAGTGAAAACAACATCTCACTGGAGCGGTGAGCAAAAAACTTCAACGAATTGAGGGAATTTCGTTCAACGCCATCCTATATCAATAAACGTCATCGAAAAAGTAATCTGATTAAATTCAAAATGCTGAAAGATATTGAACTCAAATGAAGAATATTGATCCGCTTCGCAAACACACCAATTCTTAAGTTAGGAGAAGAAGGTATACAAACATAGGCTCCCACTTCCTTTTTCGGAATTCAGTACCCTAGTAATTCAGTATGATCGTTTATAATAACCCGTTTATAATAAAGCTTTGGCGATTTTGGTCCCTTACCGGCTGATATTCCTTGCTAAGAAAGGTGTTTTTCTGCAGTAAACTGGGCACAATGTATATTTTTATTGGTACCTATAACATTAACTGACTTGCTTCAGTGTTATGTATGTTTCTAATTAGTTATGATTCAGTTTTTTAGATGTCGAGGGAAGTTGTGGGCGAATGATTCACCGACTAGTTATCCTCTCTTGGATGGCACAAAGTTTATTTTAGTATTTTTTTTTCGTTGGGGCCTCTTGAAAAAACCTAGAAGAAAAAAAGACAATGAGTAGCTAAGAGATTCTTGGTTAGGGAAAGAACCTGCCATTACACGTTACAAGTGTTCCATGTAAACAGCTGTGTAAAGTCCACGCGCTAATCACATCACCTCATCTCACACCATGAACCCTCAGCGTGGGCCTGTTATTTTGTTTCGTATATTGTGTGTTCACATATCATCGTTTCAAACTAATATGTTTGTATTTACACGTGAACGTCCTGACGAGGTCCAAACGAGGATCGGACAAGACCTTGACTGTCCATTAAAAATATAAACTGATTCATGATGACACACCTCAATATAAATTATTGTAACTTAAAATATGATTCCTTCCTTTCTTTTCTTTTCTTTTCTTTTCGTTTTAATTTTTTTCCGCTGGGCCGCCTAGATTAGCAATTGCTACTCTGCGGGCCAGTCTATTGTAAGATCATTTTTACTAAATAAAGTTGAAGTTAAAGTTGAAGTGCCTTCTATGTTATCTTGCTGTATCTAATTTCACTTGCTTTCAGCAACTTAATTTTACGAGGACTCATTACGATTACGTGTCTTAACACAAATAACATAAAAGCAAAATTTTCTTAACACTCTCGAGGCGCGTCGAAAAACAGCCAGCTGTAAAGAACACTGCACTCTCGTTTGCTCGCAAGCAAAACAAACAAACAATTCAAATACTTCTTTGCATCCAAAACAAGTACAGATTGTTATCATTTACATATAGTTGAGAGAAAAATGTGATTTTCTTTCCTGAACAAGGAAACAACGACTAAACCAAATAGTAAGCTTCAATTGATTTGATTCACCTGTGCTGTAGAGGTTTCTCTCATTTGAAAATACTCATCTATTTGAAAAAACGCATCCGTAAAAACAGCAAACAGTCAGAGAAAGACCTTCTTCCTACTTGTTCCTACCATTAATGATGCCCGTCGCCGGGCGCCATCTAATTGTTAAGCATTTCACGAAAAAAAATCTTTTGTTCCTCTTTTTTCACGCGAAAATAATGCACCTTCTGGGGTGTCTCAGTTTGCAAGCTAGCACTTGATCTTATCTTTATCGCTTTTTCAACCAGTACAACCTAAGTTAAAAGAAAAAAACTTCGAAGAAGATGAAGAAGTTGTTGTGCTCAAAATGAAGAAGGCAACTGTGAATGCGATGATTTCAGCCAATCAAGAGCAAGTTCTTCTGGCGCTCGACCAATCAAGCGCAAAATTAAGAAAAAATGCTGCCTTCTTCGACCAATCAGCATTCAGTAATTTTGCCCTTCAAAAATGGTGACGTAATAAGATATATTCGATGTACAAAACATCTTGAAATGTGTGTTTACCAATGCTTTTATCTTATACGAATACTGTATATACTGCTTGACAGGATCGATTAGGAGATATTAGCTTTGTTTTGTCGCCCATACGTGAATACCAGTCAGGTTTTCTAATAACCTTTGCCGAGAAATTTTATTAACCCATGGACTACCGAGAATTTTGCCGAAAAACACCTTTTGAAGCTCGTCGAGCCATTTTCTGGCCAGATTCTAGCCAAAAAGAACCAAAACTGCCCAATACTCTGTTTGCTGGTGGAGTTCATCGCGCCCTTCTCATTTCTGATGCTTAATTTTAGCTTTCCAAGATCGGGCATGCGCAGAAAACAAAATTTGGGTTGAAAGGTTTCACCACCCCGTCTCCTTCTACCTTTCGCTTTCTCTCCTCCCCTTTTCTTTCGCTTTTCTTGCCTCGCTTTCTTTTTCTCTTGTTCATTTAGTTTTGGTTTGAAAGATCTCTTCCTCCTACACTTGCTACGTGTAAAACAACCTCGCTCCCAGGGTCCTCTCTCTTCCTCCCTCGAGAAAGTACCCTGGTTGCGGCTGGTCACGTGTCTGCTAGATTTTTGCAGATTCCAGAAAAAGGATTGAAGGGAGGGGCACGAAGGTTAAAGTTTGTCTCCAAAAAGTAGAGCACCCACCCTCTGTGCGGATTTGATTTGTACGCCTGGACACGTGACCAGCCGCAACCAGGGTACTTTCTCGAGGGAGGACGAGAGAGGACCCTGGGAACGAGGTTGCATGTAAAAGTTGTCCATGAGCATTAAAACCGATGACGTCACAAGCGGTACAAGGGACGTGGTTCTGCGCGGCCGGTTTTTAGCCGGCACGGTTGCCAATGGGTTAAACCTGTCTGTTATCTCTATATCAGAAAACTGTGCGGGACGGACAAGCTCGGTTTCATGCAACATTGTAAGTAAGCACGTCTGCCGCCCGGCGCGCAGTGTTCTGTTTTCATTATGGATTCTGAGGTTAAAAAGCAAACGTTCTCAGGTTCGTCTGACAAAAACGTTTTGACGTTGTCTTTTGACGTTGTCTTCAATGAGCGATAAACTGTCCAAATGTGCTCAGTGATAGTTGCTTTGGTATTCAGTAAAACAGCACCTTTTACAGTTACAGTGAAAGTATATAAGGGCCTCTTTCAATTGCCAGTTTATCCCAAAAGAATCATGTGGCTAAGATATATGATTTATGTCTTTCGTCAGAGCGGGAACATACACTGACGCATCAAGCAGCCATTTACTGTATTTTGTGCATGCCTCATCTTGATGTCACCGGATCTTACATGTCAAAACAAACAATATTAGTCTTCGATAAATTTTATTTGCAAAGCTACAATTTTAATTGTTGGGCACGATATTCAATGAATTATGTTTCATGAGAGCAAAAACGGATTGGTTGTTAGAAGCCTCAATATATCTTCTTCTATTGGAGAAGCATGTCTTTAAACCTTTGGAGCGCTCAGTGCGATCTTATACGGGAATTTAACGGATCAAGATTTCATTCTGACGCCGGAACTCGAAAAGCAATTTCATACGTTAGACTTGCTTTCTTTTCATATATTTGCGGAGCAGTAAAATAAAGTTTAGTTATAAACCCTGCTCGACGGAAGAATCACAGACAAAGAAGTGGAAAAGCTCAGTGACGTTTCAATGGATAAGCTCCCGCGTTCGTTTGATTTGGACAAAGATGTAAAGTCCACCAACGAGACTCTTCAGCAAGTAATGTACTCGGAAAATAATATTGACTTGTGGTTGTGGATTAACACTGGAGTAATAGACCTCCTCATCTTCTTGGCGAACGGGCTCCTCACCTATGTCATCATGAAATCACCACGTCTTCATCACTCGGCTAACTGGTTTATTTTCAGTCCCTTGCCGTGTCTGGTTTCTTCTCAAGAGTTTTTGTTGTCCCCTCCTGTATGATTTCCAATCTTTGGCTAACCTGTAACAACGGCGTTCGTGTGATTCTAACGGATCTCGTCATTTACGTCTCCATGTCTAACGTGTGTGATGAGCCTCGATCGCTTGGCCGCAGTTGAGTTTCCAATGCGGTACCATTCTATGGGACCTCGTCCCTAGAGTTAAATTTTGGATAATTTTAGCCTGGCTACTTCCCGCTATCATTTCAGCTGTTCCTCACTGCTGGATGTTTGCCGAAGTTAGCTCAGCCATTATGATAATAAACAGAGTATTCCACGCCGTAAAACGTGTTGTCTTTGAACTCGTACCATGCACTATAATGATTCTCGTCCACGGTCGTATATTTTTTATTCGCCGAAGGCACTCCAGACAAATTCGTCTCCAAAGAACTCAGCTTTCCCTCGAGGCTCAATCGTCAAACGAACTTTAGGGTGGAGAAATCCTTGGGAGTTCTTGCCATCTTGGTTCTTTTCTTCGTATTTTGCTGGGTATTCTCCATAGTTTTAAGTTGTTGTAAGTATATTTTAACATCTGCCAAGTTTCTAAAGAAACTCTGTATGCAACTGATTTGCTCTCAAGCCACAACTATTTGGAATGATATTCCTTTGACTTAACGCAACAGCCTTACCATCAGCAACTTTAAAATGAAGCTTAAATCGTATTTCTTAAGTCTGAATTAAATCTCTGAGCTACCAATATTGTGAATGTTATACTGAACTTCTGACATTATACCTGGATTGCTGTCATTCGTTTTGCATTTCAGTCTATAGGTCTACAGGTACCCATCTTTTCTATCTAGTTTATTAGCTAGTTTAGTCTACTGCTCTTTGTAAAGTAGTCTATGTCTCTGAACAAAAGCCATTTAAGCCCCTGGCTTTGGACCAACCAATGATTACTTTGTATAGAATTTTGTGTGGAATAAACAATAACTGCTTTACTAGCGTTCGTTAATCCCGCTGTTAACCCATTGATATGTTTGTTTTTGAAGACAGACATACGAAAAGAGCTACTGATGAGAGCTGTTTTGATGGTCCCAAACGGCCAAATCGTAATACGAAAGAAAAGTAAAATTCCATTTTGAAAACTGTTGTAGATCTTAAAGGCTGAGATACCTGGAATATTGGAAATAACATATATTTTGAAAAGTTAAAAGAAGTTCTCTGGTTAAAAGTTTTAAAAAACATTGAGCTTTCGATTGCCAGTCTGCAATCTTTAAAAAGTGAGTCCTCACTTTTTAAAGATTGCAGACTGGCAATCGAAAGCTCAGTGTTTTTTTAAACTTTTAACCAGAGAGCGTCTTTTAACTTTTCAATTATGCCCCCTGGTTACTCATCGATTTTCAACATATATTTTATTAGCTTCTATGTACCCTTTATTGCTTGTTCATTTGTCCCACTTGCCTAGAGTCCGTGCCAATGTACTCACACAAAATTTATGACTTGTGGGTCGTACTTCTATCACACCAAAATCAGAAAGTGATCGAGGTCGTTTATGCAACAGTAGGCAACCGCGAATCCAGTTGACGGTTTCATCGGGAATACACGTTCACTTAAGGGGGGACTAACTTAACTACGGACCTAGCGTTGTTGCCAAGGGATTTTTACGGACTGTATTTGCAAAACACGGGTTTTCAGTGTTTTTGCCACTATATTGGTGAGACGTGCGAAGAGGTGAACATGTAAAATTTATAAGTTGCTATTGCGCATGCGTAACTTGCCCCAGGCCCCAACCGCGCTTTAGAGAGAAAAAACCCTAAAACTTGGAGAAAATTATGTGAAGTTCCGATTTTTTTTGCCAATCAGAGATATTCCATCTTTCTTTACAAGACTACGTAAGCAATTGTTGTTAACGTACATAACTGCAATGATAATGACAAAATGATATGAATTTGCGTGCTTATGACGTCATAAATCTCACAAAAACGCGAATTTCCAAAAATCGATACGTAGAGTTTTGCACCTTCGCGATCGTTAACCATTCGCACCATTTTCGATATCCAGAGGTGTACACCACTCGAGTTTTAGGCCTTTTTCTGTTCTGGTCACGTGACTTACCAAATATGGTTGTGACTCGAAAATCTTGTAAAACTTTTTGATTGTATAAACATAGCCAGACAGCTTGTCTGTGCAAGTTATGGTTTCCAAGATATGAGGGTTGGAAACTTTCCATAGCAACAACGTTGGCTAATTTTGTAGTTAAGTTAGTCCCCCCTTAACTGATGAAGTTTTGTTTCAGTCCAAGGAAGCAAGAATTGCGGCGATATCAGGTAGAATGTTTTAAGCCCATATGATGAGTGGTCACACGCACAATTCCGTTTTTCCCGCTGTAAAAGACATTTTAACGTAGCAACATTACTAGTGTAGCATCAGCTGTTTCTTGACCTGATGAACGCGCAAGCTTTGAGAACGATCGCTCGTGCGTCATACATTTTAGAAGCTACAAGTCCATTGTATATAAAGGATGGTGTAAACCTGGCGTTGTAATTGGTCTAGAGGTCTAGCAATTAAAGTATATACGCATTAACGACGTCATGAACCGAAGAAAGCAACAAATTTTTAAAACGAATAGATTCCGTTTGGAAGTGCGTGTGTGTACACGGAGGCTGCTTGACAAAACGTGGTAAGAACATTAGCGACGTTACGCGCCTGCGCCTCATAGAGTACTTCTTTGTTTTAAGCACGTTTTGATGTCATCCGTGCGTTATCAGAATAGAAACAGGCGCTGCCAAATGAATAGTCAAATGAAAACATGCAAATCCATAACTATGCTGAAGATAGTTGAGAGAAATATTAGACAGAATTTGAGAATTTCAGTGGTAAAGTATCTCTCGCAAGCATTTAAATTTGCCGATCGATTTAGTAGCGATTTTCTCATCCTTTTTATAACATACTGTAAATGGACTGGACTTGTAAAATGAAGACTTGCAAAATAAGGAATGATAAAACTAGGAGATGTAGAACGCGGACTTGTAAAGCTCGGACCTGTAAAGTGAGGACTTGTAAAGCTCGGACGAGCATCTATAGATATACAATTGACAAGATTGCCAAGCCTTCAATAAAGCTTATATGTAGAGTTACAACTTTAATTCTTGAAACAATATATCACGGATTATGCCTCATTAGAGAAAAAATGATGGGTTGTTAGATGCCTACTGAATATACTCTGAAATTGATCGAGATCATTTATGCAACAACAGTACATGAGTGCGAATCCAGTTGGAACCTAGTCAAACAGTTTGTCTTGTTTCATCGGAAATAAGGAAGTAAAAGTTTGAGCAATAATCGGTAGAATTCTTTAGGCCCATATAATGAATGGTTACACATACAATTCCGTTATTAACTCGGTAAAAGCCAAGTTAACTTAGCAACATTAGCCTAGTGTGGCATCTGAGAAATAGATTCCATTATGGTTTTCCGATTTAGAGGAAAATTTAATTAAATGGAACGTATCATTTCTGCCTATTGAAAAAGTTATTGAAATCACTTAGTTAGCCCATTGAATGTGTACTTATCTGCTTTGTTTTATGCATCGTTTTCTGACTGTCTCTCTTCCGTTTGAGTTGTTATAAGTCCATTTTAACGTATTGACAGGGGCGTAGCGTGAGATTTTGAAGGTGTACGCACAGCGCGGAAATTTGGAACTAGGGAGGTCTGGGGGCATGCTCCCCCAGAAAATTTTGAAATTTAGGGTCTCGGAAATGCCATTTGCAAACTATTTCCGCGGAACCTTTTTTATAAATAAATGCGACGGAAAATGCGGTAGTTAGTTGTTTATTTTACCCATCTCTAGAGTTTTCGGTAACCTACAACAAAAAAGGGGGTAAAACAATGGTAAAAACAGGGGGTTTACAAGCAAAGGGCAAGACGTCCACCCTTCAGACGGGCGACCTCTGTTATAACATCATCAATGTCAATGTCCTTGTGCTTGTGAATGTGCAAAATTGCTAAAGAGCTCAATGTCCCTTCTGTCATGGTACTTCGTAAGGGCGTTTTCAATCTCTTCATAAATAACCCGGGACAGGGGATTGGGGAAAGGCAAGGACAGCAGAGGGTAGAGTTTTTTCTTTCGTTTCACTCCACCATTACGTTACAACAACAATAACAACTGTATTAGCTCTTATATTTAGAAACGAAGACATTAATATCAAATAAAAATTAAAGCTTAAAGGGTGTTAGCCTCCTAAAATAACTAGAGAATTAACAAGTCTAGGGAGCCAAATAACGTTTCTTGTCGTTTATGGAACTAAGAACTAGAAATCAGACTCTCCCGTCAAGATTTTGCGGCCTGGTGAGCATAAGGTGAGCATGCGTGTGCTCTACAGTTGTTGAACGGAGTGTTCAAACGGCTTCAACACCATATCGATGTTGAATGAAAGTTTAGGCCCAGTTCAAACGTCGAACTTCTCATGTACCGAATCTAATGCAAATGAGAAAAATTTATTGTTTTCGCTCATTTGCATTAGATTCGGCACATGAGAAGTTCGACGTTTGAACCGGGCCTAAACCGATTTAAATTTGATGTAACACGCTTTCAACAAGCTTTCAACATTTTTTACGCTTTCAACAATGTTGGACGACCTGTTCAAACGTGCCCGACATTTCGTTCAACAATGTGTTGAACGCATGTTGAAGCAAAAGTTGAAGCCGTTTAAACGGGCCTTAAGGCAACAGCAACGAGACGCTCTGCGCTTGCGTTAGAAAATTTCTTGCATTTCTGCAAAACAACAAGGACCTCGAGGACGGCAACGGCAACGAGAATGCCACTAAACAATAGGCTTAATGAGCAGAAAAACAATGGCTCTGCACGTGCGTTTTACATTTTGGTACATTTCTTTGCCGTCCTCTGCAAAACAACAACGTGAAATGACCAAGTTTTATGTTTTGTTGAAAACGTGAGCGCATGACGGCAAATTTTTCTTTCCTTTTCCTTACTTTGACGTCGTTCACAGGAATTTAGTTCCAGGACATATCGCCAGCATTTTTTAAGTTAAATGAATTGGAATAATCGCGAAAGAGTTACCGAAACGAGAAATTATATTTTGAAATAACGTTTTCGTTGCCGTCGCCGTCGTCACTGCTTAAGGCAACAACGTGAGGTGACCAGATTCAAGGTTTTGTTGAGAGCTTGGAGCAGTCAAGACAGTGAAATTTTCGTTCTTTTTTTAACTTTAAATAACGTTATTTCTACCAATCTAGTAGCTGGATGGACGGCCCACTTTTTACAAGTTGAAAAAGATAAAAAAAAAAAAAAAAAAAAAAAAAGAATAATCGCAACTTAGTCGCAATAACGATCACGAAAATTTTAAAATGACGTTTTCCTTGGTGAGTCTGTAATCTCCGCTTAAACTCATCACCCTTTGTGTGAAAACTGATCCCCGCCAAGCTGCGACACGAAGTCAACAGTAGTCACCTTTACAATCAAACAAACAAACAAGCAGAGAGACAAGCAGGCTAACAAAAAAAACTAAATTGACACAGAGTCTGATATCGATTGATGCCAACCTACATCCTTTCATAAAACCACGGCTCGGCAAGCGTAAAATGCAGGCAAAGAGGAAACCTCTTTGCATTTAATAGATCACGTTTTGATGCGTCGATCTGAAACCAAACTGACGCGAGAATTACTAGAAAAGGCCATATTCAGGATAGGATCACAGAGCTACCAGGCCGATATGGGTAAGTTTTGACGCGTGGGCTCTGGGAACGATGAAGGCAGCTGCGCGTGCACCTTTCCATTGTGTCGTTGATCGTGCGTCATAAGTATAAAATGTTAACGGCCCTGTTTTAACGGATTGCTAAAAAAAATAGGCTGTTTGCTGTTTCCGTTAGACTAAACATCATTACAATTCCGAAGCGATTTGGATATATCACATGAACTGAGAAAAGGAGAATTGCAGAGAAGGTGAGTTTTTTTCCCCTTCATTTTTACACATAAGAGGGATCATATGTCAGCTCTTTGACGATTGTCATTTTAGTGACAATTTTCACTTCGACACAACTTCAAAATAGGTCGCTGTTTTTTGCATTGTGTGTTGTATCTGTCATCATCGAGGCAGCAATGATAGCTAAGGACGCTCCCGCCATTATGAAAGAATATAAACAGGGACGTTTTCTTTATAGTTTAGAAGAATATAATTTTAATGTGGGCCTTTGAATGAGGTCGCTATTTTAGCGATAGATAACGGCTGTTTGTAGCCGAAATCACCGAAATATTGTGAAAAGATGAGC
Organism: Pachyseris speciosa; assembly: GCA_016490735.1. NCBI lineage: Eukaryota > Metazoa > Cnidaria > Anthozoa > Scleractinia > Pachyseridae > Pachyseris > Pachyseris speciosa. The sequence goes on along the minus strand of JAEMWC010000003.1, from coordinate 79,051 downwards.
TACTCATGTTTATATTTTACAGAATATGTTTGTTAAACAGTAGACGCAAAATTTGAGACTATAGAATAATGCTCATTCATTTATGTTTTGACTTCAATTATTTATGTTTTGACTTAATTATAAAGTATAAATGGCCAGTCTAGCTTTCCTCCTGTCATAAAGGCTACCATATTCATCGAGTCTATAACATCTGGCAGTTTAATTATTCTCATGCAATAGTCAGCTAAGCGGAAATGTAAAGGAAAAGATCGCATTAATATTTTGTACTGTACTTTATTCTACTTCTCCGTCTTCCTCCCGATTAATACAATTCGTCATTCGTTTGCTCTTTGCTTCACTCCCGTTTATTTTAATCGCAGTTTTTTGAATTGAATTTAATCGCAGTTTTTGAATTGAATTTTAATTGAATTGAGAATTTTATTCAACGCTTCAAATGGCAAAAAAAAAAAGGTGGGGGAGGGGGGGCTACCCACGGGAAACTGACTGAGTGGGTCTTCCCCTGGGTAGGAATTTTGACATTTACGCGGTGTCCCAGAGTCGGGAATTTGACATGGCCGCCATCTTGGAAGACCGAGACAAACTGGACTCTGATAGAACAAGTTACCACAGGGGCGGGAAATTGACATTCGGTAGGTGCCTGGGGGTGGGGAATTTGACTCTGGCTTCCTTCCGCACCCCCCCCACCCTACCCGAACTACGTCCCCTACTCTTTTCGAACAGTGTGCTGGTTGTGAATGATATATGAAATGAATCATATATGAACTGCGAAAATGAAAGTGCGGAAGTGCGGAAGTGCGGAAGTGTGCTGGTTCTTTAACGTCCCACAGAATCACTTATGAAGTGTTGCGAGACTGGCAAGTCTAATCATTTTCAGTTGTCATTACAAAGGCAGCCTCAATTAATAATTTTAAAGACCCTGAATGTTGATCCGGCCGGGATTTTAACCCGCGACCTCCCGCACGGTAGTCCGATGCTCTACCAACTGAGCTAACCGGTCGGCGGTCGGATGGGTATCCCGTAATAGGTTTTGCTTGTCATCTCATCTGTCCGGATTCCTAAATCCTTGAATCTGATTCGTTAAAGATACGCGTTACAGATATTCTGTCTCTCTAGAGCTGTACAAATTTTGCGTTTGTTGTTGACTCGGTTCGTTGTTGCTTTAGTAGTACCCGTAGTTATACGAGCTTTACCACAATTTACTGCAATTAATCGGTTTCTTTAATATTTGCTTTACACTTCACGCTTTTGTTATACCTTTATCGACGTTTTGCATTCATTCGAGATGAGACGAGTTTCGCTTATCATTCAGTTTGTGCTTCAATGTTGACAGCTGTGTTGAGGCGAACGTTTCACCCTGTCAGTCTACAGTTCCGTAACAGCAAACTTCTCAAAAAGACGGTAATGGGACGTAATGGCGGAGTGAACACGCTTTCTTGAACCGTCCGCCTAACTTTTCAATTTTTTCACGGTTGGTTAATGGCCACACTTCTGGAATACTTTTTAGAAAAAAGAAGAAATAGGACGTCTTCTTCAGACGAATCGAGCAGCTCACCAGAACCAAAAAGAACGACCAGGATATCGAGTCGCAGGACGAAATCTTAACAGCTTTCAACATGGCTGAAGGCCTGCATAAAACATTAGAAGATATTAATAAGAAGTTGGAAAAACTAGATGCAATTCAAACAACAGTGAATCAAGTTCAAGCTTCGCTTCGTAAACTGGAAGGAAGGATTCAGAAATTAGAAACTGCCCAACTGCCAACCACGACGTAGAGAAATTAAAGGCAGACATGAATGATGCCACGAAGGAACGCAAAGAAACGACACAGAGCTTAAAACAGTACCAGGATAGAACAGATCTTGCTTTCGCTAATTTACAAGGGCTAAACGATGATTTTCACGCCAGAGTTATGGAGTTAGAAGACAAAACCTCTATTTAGAAGCCTACACTAGACGAGGAAAGTTGAAATTTGAAAACATCAACGAAGAAGGACCAGATAAAGAGGACACTGAATCAGTTCTTCGACCTTCCTTGAGACAGAGCTCGGTTATAAAGATGCAGCCACTGTGGAAATACAAAGAGTTCACCGCTTAGGAAAAAGAAAGGAAGACAAGCCAAGGCCTATCATTGCAAGATTCCTCAGGTACAAGAACTGTGAAGAAACACTCGCTTTGGGCTTGCGGTTGCGGGGCAGCACATTCAAAATGTATCAAGATTTTCCCTTACGAGATTGTTGCAAGACGAAAAAAGCAAATGGACATTTTTGAGGGTCCCCCAGCGGGGGTCTGTGTTTCCGTGTTCCCTTCAAAATTTTAACTCTGTTCCCTTGTTTCCGTCCAAAATTACACCTTGTTCCCTTGTTACCCTTTCAAGATTAAATTTTATCTCTTATTCTTTACATATACGTTCTAATTAACCAATCTGAACAAAACAAAATAACTGATTGAAGGTCTACAGTGTTGCTGATAAATTTTGATCATTATTTCTGTGATATTTTTGACTTTATGAAAGTATTTCGTAACAAAAATTAAAACAAATCGTAATAGACACGAAAGATGGCAACAAAAACTTGCCAAAGAAATCAGAAAACAGCAGAAAATCTTCTATCACCCCCACGTTTATGTAAAAAACGTAGGGCCTTGTAATTTTTTGTGTTTGTTCCCCTGTTCGCTAACCTATTTGATGTTCCCTTGTTCCCTACGATTTTTTTGCTTTGTTCCCGTGTTCCCATTGCCAAATTTCCCGTGTTCCCTTGTTCCCCAAAAACCCTTGGGGGGCCCTCATTTTTAAAAAGGCAAGAAGACATAACATTCCGGCATCTTTCAGCAAGGCTCAACCGGATAAACTTTTCATTAGAGCGTAACCTGTGGCCAGTGGGTATGACTCTCGAATTACCAGACTAAACTTTGTTAATTGTTATTGTTACTATTCCCCTCTTTTACCTCCGCTCCAAAATAACGTTAATTATCAGATAGCAAGCGTCCGACTTCTTCCTGAGACCGCCTATACTTTCTACTGCCAGTTAACAACAAGAAGTGGTCGGGAAAGGAACTTGTTCTCGGATGGAACTTTTTCTAGTAACGCATTTATCGTTTCTATTTGTAAGCCCTAAATTCCTTATGTCTCTAGCCAAAGTAATTTCTTATTCATTTGTGTGTGTTTTTATATGTTCTGTATTGTTCATTTGTTCCTGTGTCTCTTGTGCGTGTTTTCTTTGTAAATCGGTACCACGACTAATGAATATTAATTGTATTGTGTGGTAATTGCAAGGCTTTGACATCAAGGCGTGAAGCTAGGAGTTGCATTACAAAAAATCAGTAGTAGCGAAAATCTATGGCTCTGACAATAGCCTCCATAGATGTCAGGGGACTAAGAGATAATAGGAAACGAAGAGGGGTGTTTAATTGGCTTCGATCAAAAAACTTCTCAATCTACATGCTACAAGAAGTTCATTGCACTGAAAACACGAATCACATATGGTCCTCAGAGTGGGGATACCAAACTATCTTTAGCACGTATGCGAGCAACAAAGCGAGGGTATGTATTCTCTTCAATAATAACTTCAATCTGCAAGTTCTAAAACTCTTCATTGACCCCTTAGGACGTTTTATTATTTGTAATATAAAAGCCAACATTTAAACATTTAACGTTGGCTTATATTTACGCCCCAAATGATGATAACCCAGCCTTCTTCCTGAATTTCTTTGATCACCTAACAGATTTTAAATGTGACGACATCGTTATAGGTGGCGATTACAACCTTGTACTCGATCTTGAAAAAGACAAGAGAGGCGGCCTTGCCAAAACACACCAAAATAGTGTTAAGATTATTCAAGAATTTTCCGAGAAACTTGATTTGGTAGATGTCTGGCGGATACTCCACCCGGAAAATAGCAGATATACATGGAGACAGCGTCATCCAAAAGTTCACTGTAGGCTTGACTTTTTCTTAATCAACCAAAGTGCTCTTAATATCACATCCTCCGCAGATATTATTCCGGGGTATAAAACAGATCACTCAATGATTATATTAAATATTTCCCTGCATTCGATTCAAATCAGCGGGGGCCGGGTTTCTGGAAACTGAATACATCATTTTTAAGTAAAATTAATATGTCAATCAAATTAAAGCTACAATCCAAGAAACGCGTGAAGAATATAAAGATGATAGCTCGGTCAACCCATCACTTCTTTGGGAAATGATCAAGCTAAAAGTACGGAAGAAGTCGATAGCTTACTCCATGGCTAAAAACAAACAAATGCAAAACCGCGAGAAGAAACTTGAACAAACAATCGCAAAATTGGAGGAGGAATTTGACAAAAGTAACCTTAGTGATAAGCAGCTTACCGACCTTGAGAAGCAACTCGCCGAACAAAAGAGCGAACTAGAGACAATAATTGAGTTTCGCACTGAAGGTGCTATTCTGAGATCAAAGACTAAATGGTATAATGAAGGAAAGAAAAACACTAAATACTTTTTAAATTTGGAAAAACGACACTTTAAAAAAGGGACCATTAACCAACTTAAAATAAGTGATAATGACTTCGTCACGTCAGACGAGAATATCCTTAAAGAATGTGTATCGTTCTACAAGAGTTTTTATGGCGCAAGCGGAACGCCATGTTCTCCACATGAAACAACAGATTATTTTGAGTATGAGAATGACAAAGTCCTTCGTGACTTTGAAATGAAAGCGTGCGAAAGATTGTTAACCGAAAAAGAATGCTTTGAGGCCCTAAAAACCATGGAATCTCAAAAGACTCCTGGAACTGACGGTTTACCAGCTGAATTTTATAACGTTTTCTGGAAAGGCCTATCAGCAACCCTTATCGATGCTTTAAATTTTGCTTATAATACCGGTCAACTTTCAATAACTCAGAGAAGGGGTATTATCAAACTTATTCCTAAGAAAGATATAGAACCTTACTTCATTAAGAATTGGAGACCATTAACTCTTCTTAATTACGACTACAAAATTGCGGCCAAGGCAATCGCCAATCGCTTGAAACCTTTTCTTCCCAACTTTATTAACAATGACCGGACGGGCTTTATGAAGGGTAGATTCATCGGAGAAAACATTCGACTTATAGATAGTATAATTTGCTATGCTAAAGAGAAAAATATCCCAGGGCTAATCTGTTTCTTGACTTTGAAAAAGCCTTTGATACGATAGAATGGCCTTTTATTAACAAAACTCTACAATACTTCGGATTTGGGCCCAGCATAACAAAGTGGGTCAATTTTTTCTATTGCTTCGCAGAAAGCTGTATATTAAATAATGGTTGGGCTAGCAATTTTTTTTAATGTTCAAAGAGGTGTTAGACAAGGCTGCCCTCTCTCGCCTTACTTATTCGTTTTGTCAGTCGAAGTGTTAGCAAAGGCAATCCGTGAAAATAGATATTGAAGGTTTCCACGTAAACGGAACAGAAATCAAGATAACTCAGTATGCAGATGATACATCGCTGATTTTAGATGGATCAAGGGAGTCCTTGATAACACTGTCTTAAAATCTTAGATGATTTTCATGAGATCTCCGGCCTTAAGCTTAACGATAAAAAACAGAAGCCCGTTGGATTGGTGCAAATTGTGGACAACAAGAGGTAGAAATTCCTGGCCGGAACTTTAAATGGCCGAAATACAAAGTCAAAGCCTTACTGTGTTTGGTTCTCAAACGACCTGGAGACATCTGCCAATTTAAACTATAACGAAAAGCTAGACAAAGTTCGGAATATTTTAAGTTGCTAGAGATACCGCAGACTAACTTTGATTGGGAAGATAGTTGTCTTAAAGAGTCTTGTCGCATCCCAACTTGTCTACGTTCTATCAGCACTCCCTTCAGATGTGAGAGTTATAAAAGAAGTTAACAAACTTTTTTATTCTTTCCTCTGGAACGGAAAAGGTGACAAAATAAAGCGCGATATAATGATCAAGGACTATTAAAATGGTGGCCTCAAAATGATAGACATAGAATCTTTTAGCAAATCTTTAAAAGCCACATGGATTAAAAAATATTTGGACGGGTCGAACCAAGGAAAATGGAAGCTCTCTTTTGACCTTGAACTAAACAAACAAGGAGGCACAATGGAAATTACAAGTAATCTTAACACGAAAGATACTAACACACTTAACACGAAAGACACCATTTTCTATCCAGAATGGTTTCACAACGGTGTTAAAAAGGTGAAAAATTTGAAAGACGACTCGAACAATTTCCTATCATTTCTTGATTTTAAGAACAAGAACAACGTTGATGCTTGCCCTCTCAAGTATTATGGTCTTTTGTCTACACTTAAAGTCCTGTGGAATACACAAAAAAATAACTTTTTTTCGAACAATCCTGAATACGAAAGCTTCGCAACAACAACTCTCTCAAAAACTCCTAGGGCAAGCCCACTTGTTTACGCCAAGCTTGTTTCCAAAACATGCGTAACTTCAACCACACATCAACAAAAATGGCTAAGTGATTGTAACATAAAAGATGATGAACACGTCAAGTGGCACGAAACCTATAAAATATCTTCTAAGTATACTAAAAGCACCAGACTTATCGAGTTCCAATTCAAATTTTTGCATAGGCGAATAGCTACTAATCAATTTCTACACAAAATTGGTATAAAAGACGACTTAAAATGCTCTTTCTGCCAGGAGGAACCGGAGAATTTACGACATCTGTTTTGGTCTTGCCACAAAACAGGCTCTTTTTGGAATTCTGTACGTATACAGCTTACTCTACCCAACGTTTTTACAGATACTGATACAATGAACATTGCTGTTGCACTAGGAATAACACCATCCTCCTCTAAAAACAAAACACCAGATCAATTTTTGCTTTCTTTTAGCTAGATATTATATCTGGAGATGTAAAATAAACGAAACTACTCCAAAAGCAGAAGGGTTCCTTCAATATCTTAAATCGATTTATAGCATAGAGGTGAAAACAGGTGACACTCCCCCCAAGACATGGGAACTTCTGAATACTTTACTTTAGTGCAATTCCCCTCCTCCCTTTGTATTACCGTAGACGTATATATAAAGTATTTCCTCTTACCCCTGAAGACGCAATCCTTCACGAACCTTTTTTCTCTTCTGATAGTCAATGGCCTTGCAAAACCTGACACAATGCAATACCCTTTAAGTAAAGTACCTTTCATGGAATAGATTGTACTTTTTATGTTTGTATTTGTCCAAAAGACAAAGACCAGTTCAGTTGAGTATAATATGTACAGTAAATTTGTTTTTCTTTATATGGATGTAATTTTCGTGTTTCTGTAATGCAATGTTTTGTAATGCAAATTCAAAAAAAGAAAGAAATGATTGAAAAAATAAAAAAACTTCTCAAAAAGACTACTGAAACTCTGACAGGATAATTTACCTCTCCGTTGAGACTGCTGGCATTAAATTGCCTCATTAAGATTCTCCGTGATGATTTCAAGGATTATTTGTTTCCGGGATGAGGTCATATTGTATTGTTCTTGAACATTGAGCAGTTTGTTTAGTTCCCAAAATGTAATAATTTTAGCGCCATTTACGCGCAAATTTGTCGTCATTTGATATAGTCCGTTAATTTTTGCAACTTGATAATGATGCCTCGATGAGATCGAAACGTCGGTTTTGAATTATATTCTGTGCCTTGCTCATTGAATAAGTACTGCAAGGTCAATGACGCAAATTATCCAAGGGAGCCACACAACATCATGATAGTCTCACGAGCTATCCTCGTAGTTTGATCCAGTTGCACTGTAAATTCAAACATTCTGGTTGAGTTCCCTTTAAGTGGGTAAATCTCCACTGTTGTTCTAGGAACTAATCTGGTTTTTAGTTTAAAGGGCTGCAATAAGGGTAAGATCTAGAGGGTAAGTTAGGGTAAGAGTGTTATTACTAGTAACGTACTGTCCATACACTGACCGAAATGACTTCATATTATAAAGAGTCGAAAGAACCAATGAGTCATCAATGCTGAAAAAGGTCTTTGAAATTTACAGTGTGGTTACAGCGCAATAGCTATGTCAATACTAGAAACAGCGTGTATTTTACCCGATTCCCACAGCAAAGTCATTTTCTTTTTTGCAGATATTAGATCCTGACATGGCGTCGGCGTCTTCGCCTTCCACTGATAAAACACAGAGGGAAACACCGTCTGTCCCTATTTCATCAACTGGAGCCACCCAAGTAACTCCGTCATTAAACTTGTCTCAAAGTGTAGCCAGAGGTAAGCTGTAGGAAGACTGAGATGGAGAGTGCCGCGTAAGGGATTACAAGATTGTTTTGGGGGAGGGTGAGATTGTTTCTTGGCAATACGTGTCCCTCCAGACTCGGCCCCAGCCTTTTACAAAGTAAACTATGGACAGTCACTCCATTACGTTTCTGCGCGTCCTTACTGCGCACATGATCCATGTTGTAATGTCACGCCACGTCATACTCAACCAGGGCGCGCACTGACGAGGACAAGCAGCCAAATTTAGAGTACGTTGATTTCAGGAAAGATAGCTTTGCAAGGGCTTAGCTCTTTTCTATGCACTATCAATCTTGCTTTTTGTTTTAATTGGATCATTTTGTTTACCAATTCTCACCATCAGTTATGAAAATAGACCTTATTCCAGAATAGTGGAGCAGAATTGCATAGTTTCATACCGTGAGGTACTGGGTCGAGTGCAGACTTTCGCCGACAAATTAAAAAAAACATGGCGTCCGCCACGAAGTGGCAGTAGAGTTGTGCCTCAAAATATTTTTGAAACAATAAGCTCGTGATGAGGATGCCTTTTCCTTCGCAACAACGGACGCCATGTTTGTTTTTTTAATTTGTTCGCGAACGTCCGCACTCGACCCAGTACCTCACAGTATGAAACCAGGCAATAGTGGATCATTTATCATTCTTTTATATGCACGTTAATTAGCCCTCTTTTTTCTCTCATTTTTTCTTAAAACTTCTTTTGTATTTGGAATATGTTGACAAGACCGTGAAGGCTAATCAAACGCAAACACTTTGACACCAAATTGGCATAAGGTCTGTGTGAGAACAATTCTAGTGTTAGATCATAGACGTTTGATATATTTCTCTTTTGAGGCCATGCGATATCGAGTTTTGCGTAGGCTTTGGCAAGCGGGGAATGATGATTATGATCTAACTGTTATTGTTGTAAATACTCATTTTTTTTTTCTAAGAATTGTTAAAGAATGGAATGATTTACCTGAGTGTGTCGTCTAAGCGGGAAATCTTGGAAGTATTAAGCGGTCGTTACGATCTTTTTTAATTATATTGTAGTATCTTCCTTTATTGTTGTAACGGCTTTAGATTTTTACATGTTTTAAAAATAACTTAGCTCTCTTGAACAATTTTAAATACTAGATATTTAATGTTTGTTGAATATTTTAGATTTTCTTTCAGGAAGTTTGTTTTATAGAGTCCACCTCCAAAACGCTCTTTTTCGGGGAATTCTTTGTGTATTTATATTTATTTTAAATGCCTTGAATAAACTGATGTATGTATGCATGATGACGATGAAGAGGACGACGACGACGAAGACGACGATGATGATGTATGATGCATGGTGATGACGCATGAGCAATATTCATAGCCACTGTGCTTGAATTAGTTTTTAGCATTAGATGAATAATCAAATGTTTCTATGTTTCCTCTCAGTCTATCCTATCGTCACAAATGCTTTTGGGAACTCTAGCCTCCAACCCAGCGCGTTAGTTATTCCTTCAGGAACAGCGTACGATTATGAGAACTATCCAAAACTTGTCTCTATATGTTGGCCAGTGATTATTGACCAGACTGGCAACTCCGTGGTTACAAATGTCGGACCCAGCCACGTGTTAGCCCAGGCAACTGGTAACGATGCTGGAAAAACAGTAACTCCTATCAACCATGAAAACTTTGGAGATAGGTCCACTTTTAGGTGGGACCGTCCCGTGACTGAAGCGAAAGACACTGTGATTAGAACACCAGGAATGAAGGCGCCTATACGTGCCTCATATAACGGCTGTGAGCTTCAGACTGAGGCAAACACCAGAAATGCTAACGGTTCCGTCTATAGCTCTTGCTTGGCACAACAGCTGCCCACATTAGTTCAGCCATGTGGTTGCCCCATTCACGTACCAAGCTTGATTAAGCGACCTAGATTGCAGGAGATTGGAATCAGTGGCCAAGTTCGCCTAAATTTCAGTAGCACAAACGGGCATTTTAATGATGATGCTATGGGGTCTAGAGTACTGGAACACAAGCGCTCTCCAAGGACAGAACTGAACCATGGAGCATTTGGCTTGCTTAATGATACGCCCGCCTCTTTGAATCAAAAGAAGGAAGAATACCTGGCGTTCCAAGATAAAATCAGTAGAGATATTCAAACTCCTGACAGTGAACAGCCAACAGTTCGTCAAATTGTGGGAAATGAAGCAACAAGGATCAAACCTCTACAAGTTTCGTTGCGTCTGCCTGAAGATAACAAGCACGGGACACAGTTGCAAGGAGTAGCCGTTGCTCCTCCTGTGATTCCAGAGAACAAGGTGCAAGTTTCTAGTTTCAGCGGTGTTTCAAGCTGTCATGCTGGTGAACCAGGCCTTGAAGGTGCAATCTCTTGTGGTACATCCAACAATGTTACGACAGGACCAACAGGGAATAATGTTTCAAACGATAGTGTTTTATCAAGTTCAGTTGAAGTTGAGCTGATAAAACAGAATAACACGGTGAGAATTTCCAACTTTTTAGTACTTTTATTGCCCTTTTAAATCTTATCTAAGGAGGTTTTCTTCTTATACATAAAGTACAGGTCCTGAGACCTTGGGATACTTGAAAAACTGGTGCGAAAAATTACTAACTAGACATTGCATACGCCTATTCTTACAACAGTACCTCTTGTTCTCCTTTAAGTGTCTTTCTTGAATTTTCGGCCTTCCCTCAAGTCAATGTTGAAGCATTTCGGGCCGTTAGAAAAGACAACGTGACGACAGTGACGACAGCGTGCACAGTTCTAAAAACCAACTTGACCAATGGCAGAACGCTTTCTCGTCCCTCGAGTCTTCGCTCGCTCTCAAAAGATCCGATTGATTTACCATTTTGATTGGCTTTTTCAAACATTTCAAATAAACGGAAGTGAAACAGAACTCTTACACGGCGCTGAACCCTAAGTATACGCAGTTCAGGTTGAAGTCCGATATTTTCGGACTTCAAATTGGAACTTTCCAGGGTCGCTCGTTTCTCGACCGCTGGTCGAGGGAAACGAAGAGCCTGGGTACGAGGTTGTGACAGAACGGCAAATTGAGCACCAGAAATCGCGCTTTCGCGTTCTCATTTGATGTTGCGTTGTCTTCGCTAAGGCCTGGTTTATACGTCGAATTTAATTGAGATGAATTTAATTCCTATTAACTTCGTCTGTGAGACGTCGATATTAGAGATCCGTTTTAGACGACGAACTAAATTCAGACGAATTCAATTGAGCATTCACACGAATTCAAAAATTAGTGAGCCAGTGAGCCGTGACGGCCATTGAACAAAGGAAAACAAAAATATGGCGCGCTTCAGGAAAGGGGTTATATTTTATTTGCAGAGTCGAAGCAATGGCCAACAGTACGTCTGAATTCTTCCCAACCGGCCACGTCCTCATTACTCTCTGGAACGGAACACTCAGCTAGGAGACAAATTATTTTATCACAATTTTGTAACTGCACCACATGCATGCATTACATGCAACGACTCAAACCTTTGAATCTTTCGCCGGCGGTCGCCATCTTTGAAAGGATATGTCATCAAGTTACGCCATCCTTAGTATCCCGCCACTTGAATTACACTTTACACAACAGACACTACGTTACGTTAATGTATTCCAAATTTATGCATTAAATTCTATGCGTCTAAAATCCGACGTCTAAAATCAACACGCTTTTCAGACGTCTGGACGAATTTAATTATGGCAGACGATTTTATACGACGCTGTTCAGACGAATTTAATTCCTTGCATTAAATTCGTCTGGATTTTTTTGGTCTGAAATTCGGCGTATAGGCCTAAGTCTGCCTATTCTTGCTTCGCATCGTGATTCCGTCAAAACTCAACATTGCAAAGGGGGAGGAAATTGTCTTAAGACTTATGACCTACATTGCAGGTATTTTCGCGGTAACGCACTGATGAAAACCAATCAAAACACCTGTATATTGAGAAGCAGTGTCCCACAGCATACATGATTGCTTGGGCAATCCTGGGATACACAGAACATATGCGCCCGAGCTAAGAAATTATAAATCAATAGTGAGAACAGCACTTTCTTCGAAGTGTTTCATCAGCTCCGTTATAGTTCACCACAAAATGCCCTCCTAGAGAACATGTAATTGGTATCATTTGATCCCTCAACATGTCAGTGTTAATCAGCGGGGACAAAGTCCCTTGTTATCCCTATTTTTACACAGCAGTGAGCATTGAATTACCAAGAGTTTTCGATAAATAACTGCAACTAGTAGAGGATGCACGCTCTTATGGTTCGTATTAAAAAAAATTAACTTCATCTCCCTGTTCTGATTCTCTGTAGAAACACCATAAATTACCTTTTTTAAAATGTGTTATCAATTCATAAAATATGAGTAGAAAAAAAGCCTTCCTCTGATACTAACCCCTGGTGTCACACTTCATATAATATTTATATAATATTAATATTTCAGTAGCCATATTTGAAGTTGAGCAAGCAATTAAAAATGTCTTCACAGGTCTCAAGTCTTAAGGATTTAAATACTCTAGTTGTCGTAGAGGCTGATGCACCCAAAACTGCTGTTCAAAAGGAAGTGGAAAGCTCTGAGGGCGCACATGTGTTTGTTTCTGCTCCAAGTCATAGTACCGAACAGAGCTCTGGCTGCTCTTCTACCGTAACTGCACAACCATCTGATGGAAGCGTTCATCAGCCCCCAGGAAGCACGCATAAGAACTTGGAAACCGGAAATAAGGAAGAGATTGTCAGGGACCTTATCACGAGGATACGGTACATAAAAAGTAGATTAAATCGGGCGGAATGTGAGCAAAGGAAGAAGAAAATGTTGAGAACAATTCTTGGTTTGCAGAAGCGTGTCAAGGCTCTCGCCAAAGGAATGAAAAAGGAAAGAAAGGACGCAGCTAAAGATCTGGAGTTTACGAGTGAGAAACCTCTTAAAAGTGATGAAGTAACTTCCGGTCAAGAATTACGGGAAGAGAATCATCACGCAGACTCCAAGGCAATGGATACCAATAACTGTGAGTCACGAGCTGGTAACGTGATCATGGATGAACCTGTGCTTGTCAGTACGGAAAGGCAAAAAGGAAAACGTAAGTTGAGTAATTGCGTCATCTCTTGCTTTCATTGAGCCAAACCTGTCCAACTTGTAATTTGTTAGTTTTTGAATGAAATGCGAAGAAGTGATCCACGAAAAAAAGAAACCGTGGGTGCTTGTTCACACTTAGGGGTCGACGATTCTCTTTTAAAACCAATTTTGTTCCCTAAATTAAAACACAGCCCTTTCAATTCATTCATTCTGTCATTTATTCTCTCGTTAGGTGACATTTCACCATTATCCAACACTCCTAAACCTACGACTGACATTTCGAAGGCAGTCACAACTACAAATTGTACAGATCAGCAACATTGCGGAGAACTAACCATTACCTCTCTGGACTCCGCTACCCTTCAAAATGATGCGAGAAATAAAGAACCAAATGGAACAGAAGAGTTGAAATCTTTAACACCTAGTGGTTCTAACTCTGGTAACACCAATATGACGAACGAAAACAATAGGCAACATGGAAGTGGAATCGCGTCAGATGGTAGCGCTGATATCACTTCACCGGTTGGAATTGGACTGGACTCTCCACCTGGGACTTGTGCAAAGAGATCTCTTTCTTCGTCTGTTTGCGAAAACGAGTTTCAACGAAATCACTTCACCGCGTCTAAGAAAACGAAAAGATTGTCTTTATCAGAAGAGGATGTTGTGGACAAAAGAGACTCAGTCTCCTCTAGTATTCTCGATGTCAAGCACGATGAAGTAGATGCGATTGACACAGTTTCTTCAAGTTCTCAATGTGTCTCAAGTGACGCTGAAGGAGTCACGCAACATGGGCCCACGGAAAGTATGGCTTTGAACGAAAAAGACTACGAGGCGAATGTGTTACGGAAAGAAATAGCTAATTTGGCAACAAAGTATGAAGGGAAGAACGCTGTTTCATTTGCCATCAATTTCCAAGATGTCACGCACGACGCGCAAGGTGTCACGCAAGAAGCAGGTGTATCGGAAGCTTCGTTGCCACATGAAGTAAACAAGGTAGACACAGATACGGCAGAAAAAGAATTACGTAACTTTTCAGTCAATGGAAATGAAAGCGAGCATGGCGTGACGAATGTTCCCTCACGAAATGACACCCAGGCCACAACTCGCGAGACTGATTTGGCAAAAAATGAAGACAATGAAGAACAGATTAGTTTGAGCTTCAATGACACACAAAATGGTAGTGGAGTCTCAACTCAAGATACAAAGATAGTGAGTACCGAAGAAAAAAGGGCAGCTAAACCCGGGTTGGAGGAGGAAGTTGGAGAAGATGCGCATAGTCTGACCTACCAAGATGGTGAGAAAGGTAAGCATAACACATACATACATCATCTCACGCAGAATCGATACAGTACCAATAAAGGCAGAACTGCGGCCGCTACAAAACCAATTAATTAGATTTTGGTTCTCCATCTCCCGTTGCTGACCTTAGAAGGGGTGCATCTTACTTTCAAACGTGCCGTCATCAAACGCTCTTAGAATAGTCCAAGCCTCTTTTGGAGCAATTCTTCTACAAAAGCTTGGTTTCGATATGATTGAATGATAGCAAGCGACCGCATATGTTTGTTTCGCTATGACTACGGACCTGTTTGCGATCGCGTGGATTGCGATCGTCTGAGATTATAAGAAAACGTTTCAATTTTATATAATTCAGTTCACGGATCACCGTTACGTACCATGATAACTAACCAGTTTATTTCTGTCCTTTGAAAACGAAAGATTCTTCTGCTAAAGGGGACAGCAATACGGTCGGTGGCATCTACGATTACGGAAGTCTTAACTGTAACGAAAGCAACTTCGTCAGTGAAGATGTTGAATTGGAAGGAAACCTGCAGTCGCCCCATCAAGCGCGCTCTATCCAGTCTATCCAAGACTCTTTTACGCAAGAAATACAGGATATCGATTTGAACAACTATGACACTGTTCCGTGGGACGACAACGAGAACGATCAAGAACTTTTCAGGCTGTCACTGGAAGCAAGTGATCAAGATCAACAAACTGAAAGCTTCACTGAAAGCTTCACAAGTCCTGTTACTTATAACCCAATCAGCGGGGAAGAAGATGTGGATTTAATGCAAAGTTTCCAGATTCGTCAGGCCAGAATTTTGAATCTAACTCAAAAGAGAGACAGGCTCTTTAATTTGGTAATGAATCGATTATAACTTGACTGTAATTTTATTTCTTGTTTTCTGTCTTGTTGGAGATGGAGAGAACTGGGGGCCTATAAAATTTTCCACCATGTTCTGTAAAGTTGTTTCATCCATCCAGCATATCCTTTCGTACATCACTGATTTTAACGTCATGATTTGCAACAGAATGAAACAGCCCCATTGTAAGATGATATTTCACATTAAAACTGAAATAAAGGAAAACTTATGAATAAATTTGTTCTCCCGAAAGAATTTTGCTTTAATTTTAGGAGGTATTGGCCTAATTTAAATGTCATACATAAAACAAGTCAGCTCTCTTCGACTTTTCGACCTTTGAATTTTAATGCATAAGTGAATCACTTGTTGTTTGTGGTTATTCAGGTTATATACTGTGATTTTTGTCGACTTATGTAACTTTAGACGCCACTGAAGTGAGACCAGTATATCGGTAAAATGTTTGCACACTATGGATTCATTACAAGGCCGATGAATAGGCCCTGTTAGGGGTGTTGGATGTTAACTTATCCCTAAAAAAGATAATTAAAAAATCAAAAGGACTCGCAGTAACTTATCACCAGTTTTCATCTAACACTCAAAGGAAGGACCAACCTCGTTCCCAGGGATTTTCTCACCCCATGGGAACGAATTTGGGGAAACACGTGAAAACTTTGAGCCGAATTTGACATTTGTTTTCATCAAAAACATATAAAAAAACAACCAAACACATTTACGAAGAGTTTTCGTGAGTTAAAATAACCGTTAAAATTAACATAAGAAAAAACAAAACAAAACAGCAAAAACATTATTTTGGGTTTGCTTTTGTCAAAAAGGTCAGTCTTCCATGATTTCCAGTTTTACTAACAATCCACGACACTGTCCTTTAACAACTTTAACAGGTCCTCAAATTGATAGACTATGTAGCAGGCGCTAATATTAGGGTCTTTAAGCAAGGACTACGGAAGCGTCTAGTATGGTGCCCGAAAGTATTTTGCTTTCTGCCACGCGTCAATGGCCTGATTTCTAGCCGTTGTCAGCTCGCCGAATACGTAGGATATCATGGCGGGCAATAGTGGAAAGTACGTGAGTCTGTTGATGTATTTTCCTGTACTGTACATGCTTCGTATGCCAGTGTGATTTTTAAAAAAACATTTCTCGATTTTGAGCTCTAAAATGCAGTGGCAGGCGTGAAACTCAAACAACTCAAACAACGTGTTTCTGTTGTTTTTAGGCGCATGGAATGGAGTCGACAAAATTATGTTGTGTTGTGTACAGAAATAAAATTTACACCGTGGGAAAGAAGAAGGAAATCTCTTATTTCTTTAAAAGATGGCATGACGTACCAATTTCAACGAAAAAGATTATAAACTTTTCGTACAACGCGACGTAGTACGGCTTGCTTATTGTAAATAAGATCTTCGAATTTCCGCGGAACTATACGTACTCGCCCCATTCTTCCTCAGTCAAAACCCGCCGTACTAGACGCTTCCGTAGCCCTTTCTCAAAGTCCCTAATGTATAGGGCGCCCGCAATGTAGAGAAAAAATAAAAGCTCCAACTCGCTCTATTTTTATCTAGTGCCCTATACATTAGCTGCGGCAAACTACACCATCGGCTGCAAACTGATTGTGACAAGCAGGAATATAATTAATTCTTAGTGGCTATAAAGAAACATATTGTAGGAGACTCTGGGAAGGCCTTGGTTTAGGGCCAAGGTTCACTCATTTCCTACGAGAAGCCGATATATTGGTCATAAACACCGCTGCTGCTTTGAAAAACTGCAACTTCCCAAATCTCTTGCTATGGTTGAAATGAACCATTCCTCTTGGGAAATGCTCAGTTATGTAGATTTTTCCACTCCGTAAACTGACTAAAATTCCCAATTTTCATTGAATATGACTGTTTATTTTGTTGCGAAACCAAAAAAGCTGGCTTCGAACGCTCTCTGACAACACCAAAAAATACTCAAACTTTGTCTTGAAGTTTTTCGGACAAAAATGTCTTTTGAAGCTAAAAGCCTACGTTGGCAGCAAACCTCGAATCCACTTCGTGAAATCTGTTCCACAGTTTGCTGCCCACTTCTTTAGCGCAACATGGATAATGTTATTTGGTTTCACTTGCGCTGACTGGTCAGTAATTTTCGACTTTGGGACCCAATGGAATTCTGGGTAATTCTTGTATGTATGTATGTATGTATGTATGTATGTATGTATGTATGTATGTATGTATGTATGTATATATATATATATTATTTTTTTTTTAGAACCGTCCAGCCACTCAGTCCTAGTGACAAAATATTGCACCGACTACGTTATTTGCAAGTCAAAATTCGCCGCTCAAACACTTTCTGTCGCCCACTTGCAATAAAATTGTTTTTCACCTCTGTTTTCTTTCAGAGGATTGCCTCTACCTTCCAACCCAGCTTTAGGATGCCAGGCAGGAGGCTTTTGCGGAGGTGGCAAATGGCTCGAAAAACGCACTTATAACACATCAAGTTTCGGTAGATATCTGTTCGGTGGAGGATAGTTCGCCTTAGGCTTTCGGGTTGATTAAAGAGTGCACTCAGATTTTCGAAACTGAAACATATCCTAAAAGATTCGCAATGAGGAAATCATAGCCTCTGAGGTTTTCGGAAAGGTCGAAATTGCTGTTTTTCGCAATCAAAAACGTCAGCTAGAGGGAGTTGGTTTCATGCTGGCTCAGTGACACGCAGGAACCCATTGCCTGGAGCCTCCATACATATTGTACCCTTGAGTCAACCCTGTCCCGTATCTTTTTATTTTTAGAACTTGAATTTGCCGCGGAAACAATCTTGTTTTCGCTAGCTGACGTCCAGATACCAAGCCACTGAAAAAAAATGCCGGCCGAAGGGGAGGCTAGTCTTTGTTCCTTCACCCGTTTTCCTTTCTATTTTGCCCCCTATCGGGGGCACCCAACGACATGTTTCGGTAGATATCTGTTCGGTGGATGGTGGTCCGCCTGAGGATTTCGGCGTCGATTAAAGAGTGCACTCGGATTATCATAACTGAAACGTGGCCTAACAGATTCGCAGTGAGGAAATCATAGCCCCTGAGGTCGGTCAAAAGCGTCAGCTGGCATTTTCGGAAACTAGAAAGTTCGTGGAGAGTTCATTTCAGTTAGCACTTTCTGAAAGGAAGATTTTGTTCCCTAACATTCTCGGACAATTAAAATTTCAGCTAACGAAAACATCACGTTAAACATGTACAGATTTCAAACACCTTATATAAAAATACTTTTTGTAGCTAGTTTATTATTTTCAATCTGTGGACCCTGCAAACAGGAAGAAGTCACGGAAAATGATTGTGAAATCCTGAGCAAATGACGGAGATTTTGAGGGGAGGGTTACCTGGTACAACCTTAAGCGCTAAGTATTGTAGCAAAGAGCAACGTGGAAGCAAGAAGTCTGAATATTTTGACCCTAACCCTAATCCTAACCCAAGCCCTAAAGCTAACCTAACCCTAACTCATCAGTCTAGCCTTACCTCAAGCCTCAGAACTATAACCTACAGTCAACTCTCCGCTAACGGACCCTCTCGTAAGCGGACAGCTGTACTTTCTTGTTTAAATTTTAACAGAACATCGTAAGACTGTGAATAGCACCAACTGGTATGTTTTGCAATTATCATAGCAAAAAACCTGACTAAATTTCCCGAATTCCGCTGCATATCACCGTTCTTTCATGTGTTGGGGTCAGTTTATCGATTGGTCAAAATTTGAAACTAGCCCCAGTTCCCTGCGCAACTCCGTAAAGGCTAATAGAAACATGCCATGTGCTTTCATAATCAACATCTAAAACTTAGAAAAACAGCCAATGAGGCCAGCGGCGCTCTATGTGTAAGCTGCCCTAAAACGTCCGGTGAAACAAAATTTATCAAACATCACATTGGCCCTTTTTATACTAGAGACGCATTATCCGTCCAGACGAATTATGCGTCTGTCATTTTATCCGAGTAGTGTAAAGACGGGACGAACCACATGAGACGCATAATCCGTCTGGGACGAACTTGGACAAACATTTGTAGTGCGTCTGTTTAGTTCGACTAGGATAAAGACGGGCACAAGACGCATTATTCGTGTAGGCGAACTATCCGCCTTAGTTCGTTTTAGATAGTTCGTCTTGACGCATAATGCGTCTTACTTGTGCCCGTCTTTACACTAGTCGAACTAAACAGACGCACTACAAATGTTTGCCCAAGTTCGTCCCAGACGGATTATGCGTCTCTAGTATAAAAATGGCCATTGACTGCAATTCTAAAAATGTCATATACATGGTACAATGCAATCACCGTCACAAACAATACGTAGGCGAAACTAAACGACGACTAAAGGGCAGTTTCAACGAACATCGCAGGACAGTTGACAAACAAACCAACAGCTCTAAACCACTGCAGTATCAGAACATTTTCTCTCTAACGGTCACAGCGCTACTGACATGCAAGTAATTAATTCTTTTAAATAGTAACGTCGTTTCACCTTAGGATCATAATATGTAACACCCTGATGAAGGAAGGCTATGCCTCCCGAAATATTGGTTTAAATACAGCTGCTTCGGAAAAGGTTGTCCTAAAGAAGAGAAAAGCGTACGCGACAATATCCAAAGGCATGATGGGTAGGGATAGGCCCAGGAGTTTACAGTGTTTCAGCGCGATGGAAGGAGATCGTGCGGTGAACGCAAGTTTGCGCGTTCTAAAAGATAATAACAAAAGAAGGTTATACGTGGTTCCTAATTCTGCGCCAGAAGCTTCACTTCTGCTCTTGTACCGATATGGTTGCATCCACGACAGAGCAGTAAACAAGAGCAAAATATTCATAAATTAATGAAAACATCCGTTGAATTGATTTACATTTTCAGTCGGAAAACTGTAATTGATCGGCTGAAACGATTCCGATTCAAATAGCAAAACTCTAGAAATACCACGTTCTGATCCTGTCTGTTCCTGAATTTCGAGTGCGATCTCTGTAAGCAGTACTGCTTCCATGATTAGGAATTCCATGTGCGGATGCGAAATAAACTGAAACTATTTATTGGTCGTCGGAAATTTAATGCGTTTTATTTACTTCCCCAGTATTAAGGAATTTTAACACATAGCGCTGGAAAGATTTTGGTGTCATGTACAGAGCAGCTGCTTTTCTACTTCGTCTACACTGTATCCTAAAAACTCTTTCTCCATATTGCACGCTATCGCAGGTCTTCACTGTATGGTCGCGGCATCGCCAGTTCTGGACGTTTCAAAAGAATATTCAATGTCCCAGACTACCTTTCGGGATTGCCGCGTACGCTTTTTGACTGCCTCAGGACAACCTTTCCCGAAACAGCTGTATATATATTCCTCCCCTTGTAACCAGCCTTGCTTGCTTTTACCGTTTTCTAGTTTACAATTTTGTAGCTGGTTAGGTCTGTTAAAGGATCCGGCTCTTCTATTTTGCAAACTGGTATTATTTTCAAACTCAACTGGTCACGATTGTTGCAAACATACCCTTAACTTCGAGACGCTCCAAAAATAGTTATGTTTCCTTATGCACACTTACTTATTGTGAGATCGCAAGGTTATTGGCTCACAATGCAACGTACTGTAGAACCGGCCCGTCATTTATAAACGCAAAGTCCTCTTTCTCCTGGCCCTTTTGAATCGCTTGCGATGTATTTGAGACTATATATCGTCCTCTTCAATTCTCTGCAAAACACATCTGTGAGTCTCCAAATCGCTTTTCTTTAATGCCTCATAGCTACTTGACGAGTTCAGTTGATATGAGGACACTGGCAAGTCTTCGAGATTGCTAATCGGTTGATGGGCATTATTAACAATGAAGAAAGCGGCCAGGTGGGCGGTGTACGTCGAAATCCATATAAAGATGCAGAACCAATAACTTCCTGTCAAAATTCGGCCTAAGAGAAATAATAAATTCTTTTGCAGTCTGCAGTGATAGAAATGGCAAAGCGGATTTTTAACTGTGAAGGAGAATCACGCCAAAAGGCGTAAGGTCTGATTTTGCTGTTGATGATGGCGATGTCGATCATGATCATGATTGTGGTAACGATTGATGATGAAGGTGGCAGTGGTAATGCTATCGAGGGTGACGATGGTGACCATTACGATGATGACAGTGGTGGCGATGACGACGATGACGATGATGATGATGATGATGATGATGATGATGATGATGATTATGGTGGTGGCGAAAATTAATGCAGAATTATTCGAGATCCCTTCTGTTGCTAAGCATTTGACACAAGGAAGAGCTGGAGACGAACAAAGAAGTATTAATATAAGCATTATTCGCATTAAAAAAGGCTAATAATATTTATGATACTCTTCGTAAATAGGTTAAATTTAAAACATTACATCATATTCTCTGCAGCTGGGTTTAATTTTTCAAGATTATTTTATTGTAGATGTTACGTTTGTGTGCATGTTATAATTAGTGCTATGTTTGTGTGTGCGATAGTTAGTGTATATGTGCTCTCCATACACCTTATTCCAAAATGGCGGCCGTTCTGAAAGATCTGGGGAGAGCAGCGCGGAAACGAGGCATCGAGGGCCAAGTCAAAGTCAAGCATGTAAACAGCAATGGCGTTCGTAGTATCTATCAAGAGAATTGAAGACATACCTGGCAGTTCGTTGAACGGATGGGATCCTAATCAGTTGAAAAATGCTTAACTAAAATTTTGGTTCAAGTGTGGTGGTGATTCTTGTAAAGGTTTACGTAATTACCAAAGCGCAATTTTGTAAGCGGTAAGTGATATAGTGATTGCCGACCTTGCTTAAGCTGCTAAGGTCAGTTAAGTATCTCATTTGCTTCGTTCTTTTACTGCGTGAATGAGTATTATTTGAATGCAAAGACCGACTATCTTCTGGTCGACCCGGACGAAAATCTCATCTATACCCGGGACATTACGACTGAGCCGGTAAAGAGCTTTTCAGGCTGAGGTTTAGCGCTAATCATTGATTAAGATACATGCATACATACATACATATCACAAGACTCCGGGTTTAGCGCTAACCATGCTTCGAGCAACTGGGCCCACGGAAGCTGACTACAACACTACAAACATGTAGAAAAAAAATATTTACCCGGTAATAACTTTAACTTTTTAAATTTTATTTGCTTGGAACGCTAAAAAGGAGATTTAAAAATTAAGGTTTTCTCGGAAATGTAGTTCAGAAAATCGGAAATAATCGTTTAAAATAGTCAGCAAACTGAAAATAAACGGTCATTGCCTGTACGCGAGTTATTTGCTTGTGCTTACAAACACACCACATTTGACTGACAACACTAAACAGAGTAAATGCACTACACTGTCCCATATATGGAAGTATTTTTTCTAGTTGTTCACACACTCCACGTGGATTTGAAGGGAGACAATTTGTTGTGTTTGCACAACTTCCTCAGAGGTCATTTGACCTTTTGTTCCAATAAAAAGTGCCCCGTGGAAAGTTGACTATTAAATGTTTAGGCACCCCCAGGTGAGATCCGTTCCAATAAGCCCCTTCAGATTGGTATGCCGGTTTTTATACAAGCTGAAAAAGATCACTGTTTAAACGAAGACTCTTAGGCATTTGACAGCAGAGCTCGCTGCAGTCAATTATGACCCTGGAAGAAGGAGATTTATCCTTAACATCAGCAGGCATGTGGTCATTGATCTTTGCACTTGAGGGCAATACTGAAATGGTGCTGACCTTTAGAAACATAAAATTAATCCAGGCTTAAGGAGGCTCGAAAGGGTTTTTTGACCGCGCGAAGAGTGGATCCAAATGCATGTATCCCGTGCGTGTTCTTGCGCGATCCTCCCACGAAGTTACGAGGCGCGAGCGGTGGGAGTTGTAAACAACAATGGCGGCCTCAAATGAAAAAGTAAATCTGTCTTCTGAAGCTGAATGCGGCTATTTGCGAAATAAAAAGGGGAAGTTTTCTTCTAAAAAGAGCGTTGAGAACAGTGTACTTTCCGTCAACAAGATGACTCAGGCAAAAAAGTTAGCAAAGAAGCGTCGTTTTGAGGATGATGCTCAAGAACGCGCGATCAACGATTTTATAGCTCTAAAAAAACAAACAAACAAGACGGTAGAATTTGGTACGTAAAAATTTACAACACTACACTTCACTACACTACACATGGCTTTAAATACTTTCGATTCATTGGCTGTTGAATGTCATAAACGTATTTAAAAAAATCCAAACTTCATCATACAAGTACACACAGGACTCAGGCAAGGAAAACAGTCGGAAAGTACGTTTAGCATGTAGTCGGGTCACGAATTATTGACATGGAGGTGTTAGGAAAAGGGTTGGACAAGTTATGAAAACGGTAAGCAATGAATTTAAGGATCCAGTTTTCACTGAAGCTCGGCTTTTTTATTTACATTTTAACAAGTAAATATTACATTGCTTCGCAAGGAGTTCATTCAAAAGGAACTTCAACTTCACGTAAGCTTAATTTTATATGAAACAATTTTAACTCAAACAACTACAATGTACAAATAAGTATACATGCAGTTTAAAAAGTTTAAAACTTGACAAATGTACCTGTAAAGAAATTGAATTTAATCAGTCACTTCACACTATAAAAAAGTTGGTGAAAATGGAAAACTTGTCAAAAAAGACCTGCATTGTATAAATAACAATAGTTTGTACTCGAGAGAGAGATCAGATATGCACTTTTTTTTTACATTTTTATTTGCTTTACATGACACAATATTTAACAATACTACATGTATAGATTACTTACAATAATTACATTACAATAATTACAATTACCTACAAACTCAAACACACACACACACACACACACACACACACACACACACACACACACACACACCCACACACACAAGCGTGCATACAAACTAGAAATAAGACAGTATTGCTTACGTGTTGTTTACCCGAAAGTAACATATCGCGTATATTAATTACTACAAGCATCGCTACAAAGGGAAAACTAACTGCTAGGATCTGCTTACACGAGACTAAAGCTATTAATATATTTTCTCCATTTAAGAATATGACTAGGCTCTTTGTTGTTCAATTTAGCAATCTGTGATTCTAATTGATAGACGTAGGTTAACTTGATAGAGAACACTCTTAAGGATGGTCGAACAGTATTTCTACGACAATCATAAATATATTGTTTAGCTGTAATTAATAACTGATTGAGTATTAAAAAGTCATCTTTCCTATCCCAAATTCCAAAAAGCTTATCCGTTTGAGAGAGTTCTTATAAGATTATACCCATATTTTTACACCAACAAATGAACTCCAGCCAGAAACTCTGGGTAAAAGAACATGAAATAAATAAATGCTCAAGGGACTCGCTCTCTGCATGACAGAATGAACATAAAGGTGAGGGTATTAAACCAATTTTGTGAAGAAAGGAATTCGTTGTCAAGTATCTGTTTAGAATTTTATACTGGAATTCCCTTGATTTTGTGTCAAGGACCACTTTAAAAGGTAAATTATATATTTCTTGCCAATCTAGGTATACACTAGAGTAATGTTCAGTGAATTTTGATTGCGCAGTTGGGGTGGTTTCATACTTAGATCGTATTACACCATAAATGTTTTTAGAAATCAGTTTATCAAGCCGCACTTGTTTGTTCTTTAACCAAAGCTTGATGAAATCGTTGAGAACAAAAGCGTTTCCACCTTTGTTTCCACAGGACCTCAAAGAATTCTGCCATTGCACCGGTAACGCATCGAGAATTTGCCTCAAATAAAACACTTCCATAGGAGTGAAGCCCAACCTATATGGATTCCCCTTGACAATAAAATCATTATGATCACTTATGAGATCTTCAAGCGTGATTATTCCTTTTTCGAAAAGAGCATGGTGAAAAATTGGCTTTCCATCAATGCAGATGTGTTTGTTGTTCCAAACAATTATGTTGGCTCTAGTGTTGTTATCCAAAATTTCAATATTTCCGGCCCCGGCTACAGAATACTCGGAGAGAAACTGAAAACATTCCTCGTAAAATTTTGGTAGTTTAATTGAAAGTTTTTTAATATCATATCCACACCCTAAAAGTAATTTCCCTCCTACAGGTTTTAAATAATGCAAGAGGATTGTTTTCCAACTGTTTGGTTGAGCGTCAGCAAATTTCTTACAACACATGATTCGCTGTGTTTTAATGATGGATTCCAAGTGTGGTGCTCTTAGTCCACCATTTTCCACATCACTTATAAGGGTTGAGCGTTTAACTTTATCTTTTCCTTTCCAAATAAAATTAAAAATAATTTTATTTGCTTCTTTAATTATGTCTTTATGTATACATACTAAACCAGCTCTATACAGAAAGATTGGTATAACAAATGTCTCAACAATTTGAATTCGTCCGATAATTGTTAGATTTCTCCAGTTCCAGAGATGCAACTTTTCACGAATGGATTTCAGAATATCTTCAAAATTCAGCTTTTTCCAAAGGATTTGATTATACGTGAAATGAACTCCTAAAATTTTAACATTCGAATAAGATTAGATTTAGTTAAACATCTTATAATAAAAATAAGCGAAAGAAGTTTTACACAACGTTTCGATGACTCCATGTCATCATTTTCAAGTGAACAGAGAATAAAATTTACAACATAATATATACCGTGCAAGGCGATAAAATGTAAAATATGCAGGTAACAAGTGACAAGTTTAAATAAATAGTTTTGCACGTATGGAGTCTGATTGTGTGTTCAAGCATGGCCTTTTCTTCTTTATGAATAACATTTCATAAATCAGTAACGGCCTTCTTAATGGAAATATTTCTAACGGAGGATACTGCAGGAGCTACTTTTGGATCCTGTTTTCCCAAGAACATTGCCTCCGTCTTTTCATAATTAATTTGAAGACCAGAACATAAAGTAAAACTTTCCACAGTGGCAAACAAAGCATTAAGCGAAGTGTAATTTTTAAGAAAGACTGTCAAATCATCTGCAAAGATCTCTAATTTTATCTCTTCTTTGTCCACCAAAATTCCTTGAATCTCTTTGTTACAGCGTATGTCAATAGCTAAAATTTCTAAACAAATTATCAATAAATATGGCGATAGTGGATCGCCTTGACGAACACCTTTAAGAACTTGAAAGGGGGTTGTTGTGTAACCGTTATTCATAACGGCACTAGATATGTTATTATAAAATGTTTTTACCCAATGGATCAGAGACGGGCCAAAGTTGAAAGCAGAAAGCGCCTTGAACATAAATCTGCGACTGACTGAGTCAAATGCCTTCTGGAAATCTATAGCCACTAATAGTCCGTTAATCCGTTTCCTTTGCGTGTACTCTAAAATATCATCTATAGTTCTCACTGCATCAAGAATGGTTCTACCTTTCACATAGGCATTTTGATTGAAGTGTATTATGTCAGGTAGCACCTTCTGAATTCTTGTGGCAATAGCTTTCGAGCCAATTTTAGCGTCAACATTTATTAACGAAATAGGTCGCCAATTACCAAAAATTCGCTTATCTTTCCCGTTCTTTTCAATTAGTGTAATAACAGCTTGCTTTTGAGTGTTTGACAATTCGCCGACCTCATATGAGTAGTTAAGACAATCAACCAATAAATTGCCTAAGGAGTTCCAGAACATTTTATAAAATTCAACAGTGAGGCCATCATTTCCGGGTGATTTGTTCTTTTCGAATGAATTCAGGCAATCAAAGCATTCCTTCACTGATAACCTTCCTTCGCAAAGACCACTCATATCGGGGGAGAGTTTAGGTATCTCTGATCTGTGAAGTAATGGGTGATATTCGTCTAGCGATTCTTCATTTGCCGCGTACAAATCGGAGTAAAACGTTACTTTCAATCTCTTTCATGATTTTTTTTGGGTTTGTAGTGACCGTACCATCACTCGCGAACATTTTTCGAATACAGCTCTTTTTACCTCTATGAGATTCTAACCCCAAAAAATACTTGTTGCTTTTCTCCCCCTTTTCGTACCAAGTAGCTCTGGAGCGGATTATTGCTCCTCTGGCTATATAATCAAAATGAGAATCATAATTCATTTTTAAGTCTACCATTTTTTCAAGATTAGATTCCGATGGCTCGGCTGCCAGCAACTCCTCGGCTTGTTCGAAGGCTGTCTCAACCTCTGTTAGTTTTTGTCTTCTTCTATATGCCTTTTCTTTGCTAAATTTCATCGTGAATTGTCTGATTCGATATTTAATTAGATCCCATAAAACTCTTTTATCGGTTACCTCTTCGAATTCCTCTAGCCATTCTGGTATTTTCTGATTAATCGCTAAAACATAATTCTCGTCCTCAATTAGACTTGAGTTAAATTTCCAATATGAAGGACCTCACATCTGTTCATCTAACGTATTGAAAGAAATAATTATTGCTGAATGATCTGTTTTGATGGCCACTTTGATATTCGCTTCGTCTACCTCATCTTGACAGACATCGCTAATCAACCAAAAATCTAGTCTTCTTTGGATCAGGGGCTTTTTCTGCCTCCAGGTAAAAGCCTTACAATCCGGATTCCGGATTTTCCAGATGTCAACTAAGTCAAAATTAAGACACATGTCATTGAGAAATTTAGTGGATTCTTTCTCTTTTGGCGTACCACCGGAGCAATCAAGATCTGGGTCAGTGAAAACATTGAAGTCCCCTCCGATGATAATGTTCTGATTTAGGTCAGCAACAATGCTGTCTATTTTTTCCTGTAATTTTTCGAAAAAAGAGCACTGTTCTTGTACTTTATTAGGTGCGTAAATATTCCCCATAATGTAATCGTTACCTTGTACTCTGGTATCAAGCAATATGAAACGTCCCTTATCATCAATTAGTGCCGACTTCATTTCAAATTCTAAATTGTCTTTCACAAGTACCAAAACCCCACAACTGCGATTGGAACCGTGTGCGAAAAACATGGGTCCCTTCCACTGACATTTCCATGCATTTTCAACATCTTTCGTGCTATATGTTTCTTGTAAAAAGATAATGTCTGCATTTTGCTTTTGAAGCCAAATAAACAAAGCTTTCCTTTTCTCCAGGGAGCGAATACCTCGGACATTTAAAGAAAGCATTTTAAAATTAATACTAATGAACTTCTCGAATGGTTGATGCTATCAGTTTCCTATTGTTTCCCAACGTAGCATACATAGAAAGGAATATACAAGGCAAGAAGAATACAATATTCCAACTAAAACACTTAGCAATTTGCACTTTGCGCGATAGTGCTGCACATACAAAAAAACACCACAAACACACAATGATTTTAAGAGGCCGCTAGAATGATTCCCGGATGCGACCATGCGAATTGGACTCTCACTTAGCTAGGGGTAGAGAAATTAAACAGTAAACCCCGGCGATCTCCGATCTACTTTTTCTCACTACTCTTTGAACTCCAAAGTCAGAGGATATAAAAGAACAAAAATATATATATATATATAACTAAGCGTAAATTAATATAGCACCTACTCTTTAGCTCATACCTAGACAACAAGTTTGCCATCTATGAAGAGTTTATCTGGCTCAGACTTACTGAACACTGACTTTTTTCCTGCTTTTCTGGCCTCTCGAAAGGCTGGCATGTGCTTCTTTCTTGACTCGATCAGTTCTTTAGGTATATCATCGTAAATCGTGAAATTAGTGTTTTTCAGTTTGAAGGCTTTTCTCATTACTCTTTCCCGGTCAGCATATCTTAAGAATCTTGCGATAATCATACGAGGGCGGTCACCCTTCTTTCCAATGCGATGCACTCGTTAAAGTTCTATATCATCGGGATTTTGAATGCCAAGCTTTGTAGAAAGAAACTCTGCCAAGACTTTTCCTGTATCTTCCTGGCCCTCTCTACCCTCCGGGATGCCTGCAAATTTTAAGTTTTCCCGCCGGCTGTATGCCTCCAGATAAAGAATACTCTTCTGTAACTCCCCTCTTGCTTCCTTCAAATTAGCTTCTGTTTTATAGGCTTTTAGTTTCAACAAGACTTCATCAACAGAATGTTCTAAGTCCGCATGCTTTTCCTTCGAAGCATTGAATTCACACCTAAGTGACACCAACGAATTTTCAATTTCACTCAACTTCGTCAAGAATTTTTCCATTTTCTCTTCAAGATATGCACTGTACAAATACCATAAATCCTGCACAGCTCCTCAGTGTTTGATACCCCAAGACTTCTCCGTAACGGAGGCTGCATGAAATTTAAGTATTGTTCGGTGAAAGTCTTCCAGTTTTGAAATTCCTTCGAAGTCAACTGAACAACACTTTGAAATCTTCGCCGAACAACAAATTGGGCTGTGTTTATAAGGCACTGTTTAATTGTGAATTTTCCGCTTATGACGCATTGGAAGATGTGAAAGCACTTAGAAGGATTCTGTTTTCTCCGCCACCCGAGCCAAGCGCTGAAACTGTTATGAATCGTGGAAAAACATCTTTACCGAACGAAGCCCTGCAAGAAGCAACAGTTCTTGAGCGACGACAAGAAGTTGTTGACACCTTCAGCGGAAATCTCACTTACCTTCCGAATGGCTCTGTAAAGTTAACAACAATCCAGTAGTTGGCAGACTCCGGTTTGGCCTTCAGTACTCTTCAAGAAATTTCAAACTTGGAATAAACGGTCTTTATGGAGTTATGACACTCCATCGTCTCGAAACTTCTCGCGTCACCAAACCAAATCGTCGAGAATTTCATTGAACAGAAGAATAATTTCCTCAATATTAAAGTATTTCCACGAACAATAAACAAGATCTTTCTCTTTGCTTTGATTTCATATACTTTTAGCCTGTTAATTCCTCTATTAATTGCCTTGATAAGCAGACACGACGAGAGACAATGGAGTCCGATAGAATTTCGAGTCTGTCGAGTCTCGCAACTCGCGCGAATAAGGTCAGCGGTAACATGAACAGCGCGACCGGAAATAACGATTTGCGCGAAATCGCGCGAACCGGAAATAAAAGGTGCAAAAAGATTATCAATTTATCTCAAAAATTTGCTCGGTGACCTATGTTGAAATTTTTCATGCAAATAGCATTCAACTTTATCTAACATTTTAGACATTTAAGAAAAAAATCTGTAGAGAGGCTATTTTTCGAATTATCTCCGTTTCCACTCTAAAAATTTTCTAAAATTTTCACAGAAAGTGAATAATATTGCAAACTTTGAAAAACGCTTTTAAAAAATATAGGTCACCGAGTTAGTTTTAAAGATAAATTTAAAAAAGTGATTTTTTAGGGGTAGGTCTTTAGAGAGGTATGGTTACCATGGCAACGCACATGACGTCAGAAGTTGTCTCAATTGAAACTTTAACAGCCTTGTTGTGAGATATCCTACAATTTGTTTAAGTGACTTACAGCAAAAAAAAATTAATCTTGAATTGTTTTGACATGCATATCAGCTGTAAGAAACCCTTTCGAGCCTCCTTAAATTGCCTTAGTCTTCCTTGTTCAGGGCATTTTCATCATTTCTCTAATTCATATTTGCTACATCATGAGAAGGTGAATGCCAATAATTATGTTTTCACCTTCTATTACTAGATTTAAATACTGAATTATACTCTTGAAAATGTCTCTATTGGGAAATCCAGAATAAAAAGCTAAATCTTTAACTGACTTTATGCATCTGTTGACGCTAAATACTTTCAATTGTAAATCTTGGAAATATCCGCCTCGAGTTGTCGGAGTTTTTCAGTAAGTTCGGCTTTCTCACAGTCCAGATCATGGATAGCTTTCTCACAGTCGTTTGATAGCTCCCTAGAATCTCTATCAGGAGAAATATCTGAATCACGATGTCTTGGTTGGTGACAGTACATGTAGGTTAGGAGATTCCTGGTTTTCCCGGGAATCTATGTCAAATGACACACTTGGAATACTGCTGCCGGCGCCTATCGTAGCCGTTGCTGAGGTTTTACTCAGTCTTTTTCGTTCGATCGGACTACTATGCTTTGGTCCTTTTCGTTTTACGAGCGAACACTTCTTTCACGGAAAAACGGATGGTACAGCAGTTGTTTTCAAACTTTTCTCGCGACCAGCAAACGAACAAGTATAACCCGAAGACTTGAAGTGGCGCAAACATACCCTTGATCGAGTGTTTTGTCACTTAAAGTTAATCCAAGATCCATTCGTATGGCAACAATCCATTCGGCTTGAACACACTACACGTCGGTCTTCTGGAAACTTCTGGTAAGAGATTTTTACACCATTTTCCACATAAATTTTCTTAGGACAGAATGGAATAGAGCAATTTTGAAGCATGATCGCTCACGATTACCATATGTAAACAGCACAGGATTTTCACGCCGGCCCTCGATGCCTCGTTTCCGTGCTGCTCTCCCCAGATCATTCCGAGCGGCCGACATGTTGGAATAAGGTGTATATTGTACCTCCGCTGCTAACATTTAATTTAATTTATTTGATCCAGCGCCCTGATATTTTTAACTTTTTAGTTATTTAAGCCCCAGTGCTGGTACCCTTTAGTTATCATATTTATATTTAATTGTTAATTTTTGTAATTTAGTTTATTTAAATCTCTGGGTACAATAAACATCTTGTCTTTGTCTAATTAATACAATATACCAATATACCAATTTTTCAAGATTATTTTACATATTGTATGTGTAGATGTTACGTTTGTGTGCATGTTAGTGTTACGTTTGTGTGTGCGATAGTTATTGTATATGTGCTCTCCATATTGTACCTCCGCTGCTAACATTTAATTTTATTTATTTGATCCAGCGCCCTGATATTTTTAACTTTTTAGTTATTTCAGGGTGCTGGTACCCTTTAGTTATCATATTTATATTTAATTGTTAATTTTTGTAATTTAGTTTATTTAAATCTCTGGGTGCAATAAACATCTTGTCTTTGTCTAATTAATACAATATACCAATTTCATGGCACTGCAATATTAAAGATTTTTCACCTTGTTTGTTAACACTATTCAGACAATGTCCAGGATATTCACGGAAAAGGACAAGAAAACATGAAAATGAAAATTAATGCCCAGTACGCCTTCCTAATGTTTTCAAACAAACCCTGATTGACAGCAATAAATCGACAACCCACAAATTAGCATGGTGCTTAATGTCGGGCGAATAACTTTCACAACCTTTTCAAGCGCTCAAATCAAAGGGTAGTAGCGTTTGGAACTGTTTCTCGATACAATTAACCGAGTTGTAAAGACTAACAATAGGGTCAGTTCTTGACACAAGTTTTGAAGATCAGAAACAATGTACCTTGATAATGCTGGATACCCAGGAGGGAAATAAAACAAGATTTGCTATAATCAACGATTATGTCACAATATAATGGAACTTCTACACTTTGACCAGGTCCACTTCTGCTTTGGTTATTTGACCATTCTCGCGGGAAAGGTGAAGCGATTGAAGGTAACCTATTAAGCAAATTCAAAATTTTCGGACAATAAAAATGGCCGGCCATCATGCATATCGGGTGCGTTTAATTTCTGACACGTCAGTCTGGGTGCAAAGTAAACGGATCCTGGAGCTTTGGTACCGGTACCGCTTAAATGAAATATACCGCTCATATTGTATTAGTATAAATCTACTAGCGTTCTATCACGAATGCCATTCTCTGATTGGCTATGTTGCTCGTTATCTATTCTGTGACAGATAGTGAGTAGCGACTGTCACCAAAATGCCGGCCGCTTTTTTGTGTTTTCGAAGTGTCTGCGAGGAGGATTTAGATAATTGACTTGTTTAGTTTTCAACGACTATTAGATTTATACTAACAATATCATTATTTTTTCTCTC
The DNA here is from genome assembly GCA_016490735.1 of Pachyseris speciosa. NCBI lineage: Eukaryota > Metazoa > Cnidaria > Anthozoa > Scleractinia > Pachyseridae > Pachyseris > Pachyseris speciosa. Next base: position 45,914 of record JAEMWC010000003.1, on the reverse strand, counting down.
GATTTCTATCCGTGACAGCTGATTCGGGCTGCGGCCTCATCAGCTATCAGACCACCTATCACGCCATATAGAAATCTCGAGCTCGTAAGCTAATTGTTAAATATAAATGATAAATAGAAATGAGAGACTTAGTGCGGTTTTCAATTTATAGTCGTAAAACAAAAACCAAAGTAATTACTCCAGCCAATCACAACAGACCGAAACAGTGCAATGAGCCAATCAGAATAAGGAGCAATTACATGTAGCCGGCACAAAGCGCGGGAAAATACGCGTGTGCAAGTCACGATTGGTTTTGGTTTTGGTTCTCATTGGTGGAAAAAATGGCGCGAGGTTTGATGGCCAATCACAGAGCGAAGGAATGCAAAACCAAAGACAACGCAATTAACTTTCGATGCTTAATATTGAAACCGCTCTATGTTATAAACGCGATGACTAACTTATGTTCGGATAACTCGATGTTTTGTTCAGCAATTAATTCTCACCTGATCCGGTGTGAGTTCAAAAATCCTGCCAAGAGTGCTATGGCCAAAGTTGATAAACCAAGCATCAGAAAGGAGCCAAAAATGCATACACGCTGACGCTTTCTGGATAGGAATTTTCCCATAACGACGGAAAGGGCCGTCGCTTGCTTAGATGTCTGAAAAGTGTTCTCTACGAGAAAGAATAATTTATTATTCAAGCCACTATAAGCTTAAGGCAACCAATCAAAATGAACATAAATACCCAGTGGTGACGTCACCGCACTGCATCAATGGCCAATCGATTCAGGCGCCTTTCTCAGCTCGTGAGTGAATGAGCGAGATTGAAGACGGTTGAATTCTCTCGGACTTGTCAGCATCAAGAAAACCATCTCTCAAGATCCTATTTGATATTTCACCGCGCGCAATGGATAAATTTATACCCAGTAAGCATTC